>VXAX01006456.1:251213-307771 GCA_013399835.1 Leptocoma aspasia
TTTGCCAGTTTTCTAAATATTAATAGCATTTCTTTCCCTTTTTTTTTTTTTTTTTTGGTTGTGCTATTAAGTCATTCTTCATTTGTTGAGGAGTTAAGGAACATCATCCTAGTACTTATCTGTCATGTGGGGAAGGGACAATAGCAGGGACTCCAGAAAGGCACAGTTTGAACAAGAGCACCAAATCCAGGTTAGGAATTGGCTAAGAAAGGAACAAACCCTAGAGGCTTAGTCATGTCTCACTTTTGCTTATCTTTACTGGAGTGCTCCATGAATACAGGCTGTGCTCACAAGGGCCTGTACCTTACAAAAGATAAATGTTACCAAAAGAATGACAAATGCTCAGCACTTCTGCAAATTGTGTTGAATATATGCTGTAGGTATGAAATCAATATTAATTACATTAAAACACATGTATTACAAAACAGTAATATTTATCGAATCATGGAATAAGATGAGCTGGAAGGGACCCATCAGGATGACCAAAGTCCAGCTCCTGGCCCTGCACAGGACCAACCCCAAGAGTCACACCATGTGCCTGAGAGCATTGTCCAAATGCAAGGCATCTCTTGAACTCTGTCAGGCTGGTGCTGTGACCACTTCCATGGGGAGTCTGTTTCAGTGCCTGACCACCCTTTGGGTGAAGAACCTTTTCCTGATGTCCAAACTCAACTTCCCCTGACAAAGCTTAGGCCATTCCCTTGGGTCCTGTCACTGGTCACCAGAGAGAAGAGATCAGTGCTGCCCCTCCTCCTCCCTTCACAAAGAAGTTGTGACTGCAGTAAGGTTTTCCCTCTGTCTCTTCTCCAGGCTGTAAGACCAGGTGACATCAGCTGCTCCTCATATGTGTCCCCTTCAAGGCCCTTCATCATCTTTGTTGTCTTCCTTTGGACGCTCTCCAAAGCTTAATGTCTTTTTTATATTGTGGTGCCTAAAACTGTATGTAATATTCAAGATGAGGCTACATCAGTGCAGAGCAGGAAAATCACGTCCTTTGGCTGGCTGGTGATACTTATTCAAAAATAAAAATAATTTTTAGTTTGAAAAGAAAAATAAATATTTTTTACTTTAAAAATGTAATTTAGCATTTTTAAAATGTTCTGAATATTTATAAGGCCTTTTGAATCATTACTAGGTAACAGAAATAGATGAAACCATCCTCTGGTGGATTTAAAATATAGATGCTTGCAGAATGTAATAAATAATGAGTTTTTAAAAAAAATTGTTGACAAAGATTAATATCTGTGTCTCAATGGCTGCAAAAGTAGTATTTTTAATGTGCTGTATTTTTTCTTTAGCTTTTAGTATTGGCATTATACTCTGTAACTCACATTAATAATTCACAATAGAGATTATCCTACAACATGGATTTACTTTGGGACTATTCCCCTTACAATTCCCTTAATTTTCTTCTCTCCATGCCTGATTGTATTCTTTTTTTTTGTCAGTTTCTTATTCTTTTTAACCATCCCTTCAGATTTCTGCATTCCTTTTTGGTGCTTTTTTGTCCATTTAAAAAGTTTATAGAGGTACAGATTATAAGAACTCCATCACCTGCAGTTTACTAGAAACCCTGACCTGAAATATTGAGTATCTGTTAGCTGAGTGCTTGTTCTGCCTGGAGGATATGTTAGGAGCTCTGCATGAGTAAAGATGTTTTCATATGATCCGTATACTGCATACTCATTTGGAAGTTATTTATAGATGTGCTGTGCTGTTTCCATTTTCTATCCCTTTATCTCTCTCTCTCAAGATTACTATTGCTTTCTGCCTCCCTCTAAATGTGAGCATTTCTGTTGTTGTAATGTTGCTACTCTGATCCATTATTGTTCTACCTCATTTATTTAATACAAGTCATTAATCAAACTTCATACATTTGGGCAAAAGGAAGAAACATTATACAAATGGGTTCAGTTTGAAAATTTGAACTCATTGTGCACTGCCAAGTGTTTGGGGAATATATGGGATTAACTTTGTGGTGAGTTAACCTCAGATCATCTCATTCTCCCTTTTCTCTATCAAGGCATGATGCTGTACTTCAGCTGTAGCTGAACAGTCACCTTGACCTGTTTTGAGTGTAGCCCCTCATTGGAGGTGTGATTCCCATTGCTCCCTTTATTCATCCCCAACCCTACATCGCCCCACTATCATTTGTACAGCCAGATGATGAACTGGATCATGGACTAATCTGGCTAAAAAAAGCCCAAACCATCAAAAAAGTGCAGAAATCAGTTGGCTCAGTCAGACTTACTGCACTGCCATGCAAATCTGGGAAAAAAAAGTGCAATCACACTTAGCAGCAGCTGCCCATCTCTCTTGCAGTAAAGCAGCCACGGAATTGTGTCAATCAGGCAGTAGTCCTGGGGGATGGGAGGGAAAAACCCTACTGACTGTGCTAGAGATCAGGGCTCCCTTTTTCACAAGTTTAGGTGTCTCAAAGTTAAATCAGGAAGGTGTCAAGAAACATCGGACTTGCATGAAAAAGGTTTTTGCATTATAGTAGTCAAAAAACCTTTTTCAGGACAATACTGTGAAGATCTCTTTTTATTTTTTTCACTTAAAAAAGTATTCAGCTGCCCTTACTAAGGTGAACAGAGAAATACTAGCATAACATAAAAGAAAATCTGTCCCAGAAGATTTAATATGTGGGAGAAGGGGAAGTGACATAGTACTATGTTCATCTTAGCTTACAAATTGTTTCAGTAAAACTACGTGGAGGAAGAAATTTCGCTGAGTTCTTGAAACAGGGGGAGGGGAAATGAGCTGCTGGAGATTGAAACAAATTGGTTTCTGGGGCTCTTGGGATGTCGTGCCAGCCCTGTAAGCAGTACACTGTGCATTGTTTTTGATATTAGATAGTCTGTTTGTAAAGAGAATAAAATACCCAATGACTTTATCTACTCATTTTGTCCAAACAGGAAATAATCCTTGCTAGAGCCCAAATTGTCCATAGGACTTGAAAGTGATGACAATATGGAGTACATTAGTATAATCATAAATAAAGCATTTTATGATTTTCAGCTGAATGCTTTCAAAAAAGCTGGACACAACTTTTCCAACACTGCTTTCAGAAATAAAATGAAACCCATTTGAACTTGGCCAGTTCAAAATGTACTCTTGGCAATGGAAACTTTGAAAGATGCAGCATATTTGGCATCGTTTATATCTGTTGGCTTATATTACTTCTAATATAAGCATTTCAAACAAAGATAGGATGTTTTCTTAGCTCTCTTGGAATGTTGACATTAAATCATCCATACCACAGGGATACTTGTCTAGGGATCACACAGTCTGTTATGCACTTCCTTTGAAGAAAGAACAAAGATAACACTAAACCTGGTGGTTAAATAGTTTAACTTAGACACAGCAGCGAAAGACTAATTCTGTTTTTTGAAACCAAAAAGCAATTGGTAGTCAGAAAAAAAGATTAATATTTAGATAACTGGAAGGGTAAAAGGACCAGGAAAAATGAGGAGTATTAAGGAATAGCAATGCAATGTTATTTTGGGGGAAAGAATTTCAGAATTATGGAATATTTCTGGGTTTCAATCTTAGCCTTGTAAAATATATGAGCATTTTAGTTAATTAGTTACATTTTATAGTATTATTTTCTAGTTACATATATAAGTCAAGCCTATATAATGAATCTTAATAGCATTAAATACTTTTATTAAAATTTTATATTAATTTATTAATGTTTTAATTAATATAAATAAATTATTTATTAATTAATATTTTTATATTAATTGAAGAAATTGTTGTGTGCATTGAAATACTTCATTACATTAATATTAACAAAAGCACAAGTGCCAGATTCTGCTCCCAGTCATCCTGGAATCATGCAGTTCACTGCATGGATGTTGCAACTCCAGTTGCAACAGGATCACTGAAAGTAAAACTGCATCATGCTTTCTTACCATAGTCACTTAAAATTTAAGTCAAATATTANNGGGGAGAAAAACATTCAAAATTGTGTAAATTTTTTGTTGAGGACAAAATTAAAGAAGCATTCCCTATTATAAATAGGGGGGGAATTTTTTCTCTCACTATTGATACATAATTCATCAATAACTTATCCTTTCTAGAACTTCTGCAATTAAGGAAGTGTCAGGATTTGCTCATACATCTTTTGAACATAATATTGTATTAGCAAAATATAACAGTAGACCATACAATATTAAAAATGAAATATAATAAAACTATATAATCAAAATGTAAGAAATATAATAAAAGAAATATAATAAAACCCATAATAATAGCAACCCTCCCCCCCTCCCCCCACTATTACAGAATGTGGTATCATGTAAAAACACTGAAGGGTTTGTGAGCAATAGAGACATTTGAGAGAAAGTCTCAGCTTTGTTCTTGGTGTTATTTACTTAGATTGAAATGTCAGGTTAGAATTTCACAAAAGAGAAGCAGCCCAGCTCCTCTCAAAGCTGGGAGAGGCTGGGCCTGCTTCACACCTCGACCTGGCAGCCTCCTTCCTAAGATAAAGGGGGGAAAAGCAACTGAAAGCCAGCACTTCCATAGGAACACTTCACAGTTTTTGCTCTGTGCTTTTTGCACAGTCAGAAATGCAAATTTCTCTTCATAATATGTTTTCAAGCACCTTTAAACATGTTGGTCGTTTGATGCACATGCAGTTTCCATTAGTGAAACAATTTCATATGATTTAGTTTTCAGATTACTAGCAGGTAGCATTATATGTTTCTACACAATCAGACTAGAAAAACAGGGAAATGTAGAGCTCTTCTCAGTGACAGAAAAGGGATGAACTTCAGTTAATTTACAAGACTCCCTTGTTTGCCAATATATTTATGCATATATTTGTATTTTTAAAATGAATAATGTATTTAATTTTTACATAATAAATAGTCTTTTCTCTAAATATATTCCTTAGGATAAAACAGTGCATCCAAATAATTTTTGCTCTTTGTCCTTTTTCAGTGTTTTTTTTAACATGTCTAGAATTGTTCTCACTGTTTTCCTAGAAGGATTGCCTTCTGATCATTTCAATAACTTCTTAAAAGGAGCTTTCAATGAAAACCTTCAAGAAAGAATGTTTTGAGAGTAGGAAATATTCTTGCTATCTTTGTGAAGAGCTTTGGGACTCCTTGTCTTGTCATTCATCTTCCGAACCAAATATATTCGTTTTCATGGGCTAAGACTTGTTTTCTCAGCTTTGTTAGTAATATCTTGTGGGAAAAAACCCTGATTTTAGCTCTGTTCCATTAATCAAATAAAAAAAAATATCCCCTGCCTTTATACAATGGCAGAATTATTACAGCCATTTCCAGCAGCTTACATTGTAACAAGATTATCTATATATGGCACAAACCCACATTTCTGTAATAACTGGAAAAGTGGAGGAGGGTAGAATTCATGCCTAAGTTTATTTCCTCCAGTATTTCTGTATTTGCTCTGTAAAGCTGATTTACTGATCTGTTTTCTGTTGCTGAAGCTAACATTTCGAGGTGTCTACCAAGAGAAGAAAAAAGAGCAAAGAAAACGTTGAAAGACAGAGAATCTAGAACCAAACCTCAATAAATCTATTACCTAACCATAAATATAAGGGAGCTTACACATCCAGCCTATCCTACTGTCCTGGTTTGACAGTAAAGCTAAATTGCTAGAAAAGCTAAATTGTGTTACAGTACTTTGATTTGTTCTTTTAAGTCCTCCTGTGTTCTGCCTGTGCACTTGCATTTAAATTAGAGAACCTTTGGATAACATGCTGCAAATAATTTGCTGCCTATTAAAAAGAAGTTGATCAGACTTAACATGTATTTTGCTCCACAGTAACACTCTGCCTTTTACAGTCACAAATACTGTAACTGTAGTTTTAGTCTCCTTTCACTTGAACTTAATTCTAAAACAGAAAATACAAACAATGAAATGTACAACTGAGCTAGTGATTTAGTGGTTTCCTTAGAAAAACTTAATCCTGTCAATGTTTTCTGAAAGTTGTACTTTAATTACTTATAGAGATCTATAAGAAAACAAATGTTTTAGCAATCAATATGGTCTGAGATACACCTGGCATACTAAACTGTTTTTTTTTTCAAAGTGGGGCTATTACTATTCTTATTTTACTATCAAGTTTATGCAAACATAATTGCATCACCCTTCAGAGGTTATTTTCTGCAACAGGTCTTTGCTATTCAAAATGACTCTGGCAAAGCAACTAAAATCTGAAACCCATCCACTGTTTTTCTCTGTACTTGGGTTCCTTCAGGAATAACAGATCAAACACAAAATGAAGTGGGTGCATTTCTTTTGCCTTCTCCTAAAGGAAAATGGATAGATGCTGTATTTGCCTTGGCTATTGCAGATGATGTTTAGTAGCCTGTTTCCCTCTTGAAAATATGTTGCCTCATGCTCCACATTATTTATCAACATTTACATTCTAAAAGTTACCGTGGTTGAAGGTCTTGCTGTCAATATGATTTCCACTATACAGGACTTCTGTCCCTCATCTGAGCAAGCTTGGAGATCCCAGAGCAGCAGCTTAGGCACACGAAAGTACCTTACACCAATTTCTGCTTTAATGAAAAGATATAAAAGTCAGGAAAGCCAAAATCTTCCAGGTTTCCCTTACAATCTACATCTAGTGAATTGGGGAGCAGATTCTGGCATCCATTCTAAACAAAACGACTCAAAGAGCAATTACTGTTGGAGTATCTTTATGTCCTCTTTGCCCATGTGCTATTGAATCCTCTTGTAAGTAACTGATTAGCAGAGAGCTGATGTTCCTTTCAGAGAGTGTGTATCCATCAAACTGTGATGCTAGGAGTCCTCTCCAAATGGACTTTGGAGCCCAAGGCACTTTTGAATACAATTTTTTTTTTTCCTTCTGGATTCCTCATATATTCTGATCAAACCTGCTGCTTTTACTGGGTCTTGCAGTGTCATGAAAGACAAAAAGAGTACACAAAGGCACCCCAGAGCTTACGATGCCTCTTTAACAGTGCATACTCCAGCTGTCCCGTCTGCTAGACAGCAGGTATTCAAGTGACTGCAGTGTTACTGCAGAGCCTTAGGGGAATAAATGTTTTCTTTAAGTTGCTAATAGTTTAATATTCATGGTATTTTTTTACTTCTTTTGTAATGTCTGGTGCTTGACACACATAAGAAACCTCCAGTGCTAATACAAGTTACCAAGCTGCTCCTTCCTTTAGAGATTCTATTGCAAGGCAGGACCCAGGTATTTTTCTCTGGAGACTTACTGTTAGGTCCTTATCTGGAATAATGTTTGAGATGTGTCTATATTATTTCAAGCTCTCCTTAGTTGATTTTCAGGATCAGAATTTTCAGTGTTAGGGTTGGTGTGATGCTGCTGCTGCCTTTTCGATCCTCTTCTCACTCTTGGGTCCTGGCTGTGTCTGTTTGTCTGAGAAAACTTTGTTCACATGTCACCACATTCAGCCATGGCACAGTACAACTTGAAACAACTATTCCTGCACATGGGATTGTGAGAAAAGAAAATTGAGCATATATATCAAATAAGTCTGTTCTTCAATCTGAATTAATTAAAAAAAAAACCTTTTCTGATATGTGTGGATCACATCTAAACTGTCCAGCATTATTGCAGCAGTCAGAGCAAGCCAACTGCTTTATCGTATTTCACTTTTAGTGCAGGTCATTTTATAAATAGTAGTATTATTGGTCAAGTTGTCAGCAAGATTAGACAAGCATTCAGTGGAGTTATGGGTTACATGTTACTGGGTTCAGTCAAACTGTGTTTGATAGTAGATGATTTACTTAAAATATTGTGACCTTGTATTCATGAAAACCACTAACATCTTTATCTGCAGACTCATACATGACCTTGGAAGTAATCTTACTTGATATTAGCTATGCCCTGACTGTCCCAAAAATATTTGTGTATGTACAAATATCTCAGCTCTTGTATTTCTAGCATTTGCCATTGCTAAATCCTGTTCCGATTCTAGCCAATCAACAAGGATAATCTCTGATTTTACTCTCAACTAGCACCTCAGATAAAATGGCATATAGGAAAAATATGCTTCTGGAGATCATGCATCCTTAGCATATTATATGACTGGTTTATAGTCTGTTTCTCCATCCTAGAAATTATTCCTTCACCCTGACAACCCAAAAAAGAATATATATCCCTATGTCTGTCATACTTGATTCTCAATTTTGAGCTGCAATGATCTGATAAATCAGTTTTGTGCAACTGATGTTTTTGTATTTTTTACTGGCATGCTTCAAGTATACACTTTGAATCTGATATACATTAGCTGTAAACCTTTTCGTTTTTTATTTTGTTGTTTTAGCACTCTAGTAGTTTTAAGATTTAGGAATAACCTCTGCCAAAGTTATGCCATATTTGGCACAGCTCAAAGCTGCAGTTTATGTAAGTTTTGAAGATTTCTTACCCACACCTAAAACTACCCTAATAAGCAGACAAGAAACTAGTAAGGATTAAGGTGAAGAATTACACAGAATACTGTAAATCTTGTCCAGCCACTTTCCTTTAATTCCCATCCTCTGCTGCTCTGTCACAGTGCTGACATTACTGATAAGCTCTGTGCAACATGGCCTTCTTCCCAGTTCTTCAATGAGCCACAGCATTGCACTGGGAACTTGAATGTCCCTTGGCAGGAGCAGCAAAAGGAAACGGATGGAGTAGCTTAAGACTCTTCCCAACAAAATCCTCGTACCTTTGGGCCCTCCCCTGCCTTTGTGAGGCTATAGGAAACCACACATGCATACCCATCAGCTTGGGTAACAAAACCATTTGTTTGCCATGCTGATGTATGCCAGCAATCCTTGGGACAGCTGAAGCCCAACTTGGTTCTCTTTTAAGCCAACTTTGCCCAATCCAGCAGGTGATAAGGAACAAACTGTGTAGAGCATGTAAGCTTAAATGTATACTGTTGTTAGTGACTACCAGGCTCATTTTGTTTGACAGCTTTCTTCATCAAGTTGCCAGGAATTTTGAAGAAGACTAGGCCCCATTATATTACTGTGCTGATGTACTTAAATTTTCATTAATAATCTGAAGCTAATGGTATGCTGGGCCAGCAACTTAATTTTACAAGATAAAGACTTGACTATTCCAAAACACTGAAGTTATTCACTGGATATGGAACGAATCTAATTCTCTTATATCAGAATTTACATGATATTAAATATATTCTGACAGCATAGTGATAAGATGAAAAGAAAATAGTGTGCAGAGCTGTACTGGCTGCATCCATCTTCATATTACTTTGGGGAAGGTTTTTTTCTCACTTAAACTTTGAGTTTAAAGAACATCCCGCAAAATGCAAATAAAAGGAGAGGGTTCAAATCTAACAGCTCATTTTTGTTTGTTACTATTAACAAGCCTGTGGTGTCATCAGTCATAACAAGTGGTTTGGATCTGTTATTAATCATCAGATAAGAATTCAGGCATAGTATATAAAAAAACCAGACATTCAGTTAGTAGCTGGAATAATGTTAATTAATAGACATGGATCTAAAATTTTTTTGTACAGTAGATCTCCACACAGTGTAATATTGACGTAGTAATATGAATAAAATACCATGCTACGATCCCCAAAATGTACAGCAGGTTTAGCCAAGTGCCCTTACAAACAGCAAAGATGTCAGACACCAGTGTGAAATAGCATTGCCAAATTCCTGGGTATCTTCTCTCTTTGGCTGGTTTTTGACCATGGGCTATTATTGCACAGGCCAAGGACAGATAGTTGTGATTTGTGCTTCTTCACAGCTACCCACAGCTTTTGAACTGGAAAATTGCTGACTGGACAGCATCCAGCAAGTGCCCAGGGCTGTGCTAGAATGGCCAGAGACTTGGGAAGGTAATCATTAATGTGTGCCTGTGCTGCTTGGGCAGATCCCAGGCTCGCTCATGACCTGCCTAGGGCATTGCAGCAGCAGGATTTCTGAGAGGCTCAGGGTTGCTCCCTCACAGATGTGAATGTGCTGGCAGGGCTTCTGCCAAGCACTCAGCCATCAGTAAAGAATCCTGAATAGAAGTGAATATATGAACAAAAGAAAAAAATTGGCAGAAGTCATTGTTTAGGCCTGATAGTTTTGTTTCTTTGCCTCAGCTTCCTAGAGGCAATATTTTTTTAACCCTTATTATGCTTTTGAATGCTTTTACTGTGCATGTTGTCAGTGTTATAAATGTTTCTTTTATGTATTGCTGTCCCTTTTGTTCATGTTCCAGCCTACTAC
Source organism: Leptocoma aspasia (assembly GCA_013399835.1). Taxonomy (NCBI): domain Eukaryota; kingdom Metazoa; phylum Chordata; class Aves; order Passeriformes; family Nectariniidae; genus Leptocoma; species Leptocoma aspasia. The sequence goes on from VXAX01006456.1 coordinate 261,429, forward strand.
AGGGAACACCTAGTCTTTAGGCTAGAGAAAGCTGCAGATGCCTCAAATGCAGTGTCCTCAGCCCTCCTACTAAGTACACTGTTGTGCTTCTCTGTAGCATCCCAGCACTTCAAGGGACTTAGGCCAAGTGAAAAGGCATAGAGAGCTGAAACTCAATTTCTTTTGAGGCTGGACCACTGTCACCTCGTGAACTTGTCCTGAAGCTTATATTATATCATTAAACATGTACGAGCTTGCAATAGTCTCTTGTATCTGAGCAATTGATTAAATTGATTCCACAGAGAAAATTTGGAGATTCAGCCATTTTGGACTTGAAGCAATTGTATGTGTACAGCAGGAGTTGTAATTCCTTGTCTTAGCCAAAAGATTTGAAAATAACTTTTCACAAAATGAAGCTCACAAAGGGGAACACAGGATTTTTTTTTTCTTGCATGTATTAGATTTCTTTTTTTAAGCAGTTGTATTAATAAAGGATCACTGGAGACATTCACTGTCTCTTAAGTCTCTAGTTTCAGGAAGCTGTTAATCTGATCTTATAAAACATTAAGCATTACTTGTGATCTTTGATCACTATATTTTAATAAAACAGCTCAACCCTTCTTTCTTCTATCCTCTGCTTCCCTGCTCCTGGAGTTGTTTTTCTAGTTCACCTTTTCTTCTAGTATTACATTATTTATATAAATAATTTCCATAGTCCAGATTCATGGAGCTTTCCTTCTGGTTTGACTTCCCAGGAAATTACGTTCCGTATTAAATAAGGACTGAATTCAGTTCATTCAGCAATTTCCACAAGGCAGAATATGTAAAAGTGCAGCCAAGCCATGAAGTCCCCCGATCTTCTCTCTCCTGGTTACTTTGTACCTTACAAGCAAGTTGTGGTCTTGGGGTCTCTGCACATGTTGCCTGCACACAGACCCTGACAGTAAGGGCTGGGCTCTCCCTGGAAAACCTGGGCTGATGTAAAACCTACGTGTGTTTGCTCATGAAATAAATGTGAGTTCAAACTCAAGGAAAGTCTGTACACAATCCTCTAACAAATCTCGTTACATAGAAATCAAATCTGATCAGATTAATTTTGAACTGTAATTTATGATCCCTGTTCCTGACTTGTGAAAAGGTATATATGAACAAATCTGGCAGATTTTTTCTGTTCTGTCCATTCAGAAATTAGGTTTTACTTTCATGATTTATACATCGAGCATTACTGACAATAGGATACATTTCCTTATCATACTTTAAAAATTCTCCCTACGGCACAAAATTTGCTTTTTAAAAATGTTATTTTAGCTTTTCCTAGTGTAAAGCATTATAAGTAAATTTATGTTTAAAAATATCATTTGAGCTGATATTATTATATTCATACCTTGTAAAAGTAGTATTTTGAAAGTTATATGATATAAACCCAGTATAATATAAATAAACCCTGTAGGGTAGATTATTCTGTTGGAAGTACTCAGAAACCTGAGTTCAACATGCATGAAAAGATTAACACTTCTATTTCTAAAAATTATCTTTCTGTTTCAGAACAAATACCACATTACATCACAGTTAAGACTTTTTGAAGTAAAGTCCATGAAAAATAATCTGCTTAAAACCAAACACAGTCCAAAACCTACAGGCATCAGTAAATCTATGTAAGAAAATGTACTTATGCACACTCTTCTGACAATGGCATGGGGGTATTTTCAGACTCCTTTAACACATGAAAACCAGTAATTGGAACATTTAATCATATAATTACATATATTTAATCACTTTATGTAACAGAATGACAGAACTTCATTGAAATGTTATTAGAGCTTTTAATTTTAAATTGCTTATTGAATGGACTAATTTTGACCTTTAGCCAAAGATAAAATTAGCCATAAAAGCAAAAGAACAAGATCTTCAGGTACTGCAATTTGTGATAGCTACTACAAGGTCAGCAGAGCTTCGAAAGTTTATCACTCCTGTCTACTCAATTAATTCAAGACATCTATTTGGATTCTAGATGTGCCAAGAGACCTAGTGTAAATGAAGTAATAACTTTACAGAGATAATAATTTTTATTATTTTTCTAAGCACTGAAGTTACTCCTAAGTTTTGTATTAAAACCACAGTATCTGTTGTTCGTAACATCTGTCTAAATGATAAACTAATTATAAGCTAAATTTTTAATGTATTATATTTTGCATATCTCACTTCACTAAAAAGAGCATACAGAAAACTGCAAATAATTTTTACTTTATCATTTTAAAGCATCCTACTGGAATGGCCAGTGGACAATTTTTTTTCTTGCGGTTTTCTGTTTGTTACAGAAAAGCTCTTTCAGGACTTGCTTATGTGGGGGTTCAATATCATTCAGTAAATGCAGTTAGTAAAGGTAACAGTGCTATGGAACTACAGATGTTATTAGCCATAAGAAGTCATTATGTTGGTGATTTGTTCAACATGCACATTAATCCTTTGGGGTTTACAGCTCAGTACAGAAGAAGACCAGTCCCTCACTGATCAGCAAATTCAAGAGAAGTAACACGCAAACATGAGAACGTGCTCTGTGCCTTTGAGTGGGAGTGCATCCAATTTGATTTAGTCCTGCTGCCCAGAGAATGACCTGCCATGACATGTTCTCTTTGTGCATAATTTTGTAGTGACTTTCAGTCTTTGTGATGATACAGGTCTATTTAAAGACTATTTTTCTTTGTTTATTCACACTGTAGGCATAAAATAGCCACAGCACAGTTCTCACTAAATGATCTAAATTCCATGCCTAATTTATAGTATTAAAATCTGCTCAATTCCCTGTAATTTCCAAACTCTGCAGTTTAGACTGTAACTCCCAATGATGACCCCAGTTTTGGCAAACCCAGACAGTCCTGCCTTTCAAAGTTTACAAGAAACAATTTATTAGAGAAAGCCATATGTGCCATTTTGTTTATAAATTTTCATAAACTGAGGATGTCTGCATATTCCATTTGTCCATTTGTTCTTCAGGATTATAGTTCTTTAATCATATCTGTGTTTCTAATGAGGCATGTTTCATTAAAAAGACTAAAAAACATGTTCAATCCATGCAGTTAGAGAGTTAATTTCATTTTATGTTTTCTACTTGATTGTTATTTTATGTATGGAAAATTTGACAAAATGGCCACCTGTAAGTGCTTAGGTAGGGAGATTATACCTGCTTATACAGTGTTCTTGCACATGGTATCTCTATATTTAGTCCTATGAAGTCTTTAGTCAATACTAACCAAAATTAATCACTTTAAAAACGAAGAGCTATGTCACACTGGAGACCATAATGAATTTCACAGCTAAGCACCATTTCTGTATTTCAAAGAAAGGTCAAAACTACATATTGTATTCTCAACTAGACTGCAATCTCATTTATATATAACGAGTCTCAAAAGGTTATGACTTTACATTCATTATGCTGTCATTACAATCTGTATATTCTTCCTCTAGCTCCCAATACTTATACATTCTCCTAATGGAGTCAGTATACATTTATTAGTTAGAAAATAATTTAAATTCCTATTGCGTTTGACAAGCAGTATAAGCTGTACATGTTAACAATACCCTATCTTTTTCCTCTTGGCTATGTCTGTCTGTAGTGTGCAACAAGCAGTATGCACAGGCCTGCTGTTCACATTAGAGGAAAGCATTCCCAGACCTAGAAACCATCAACAGGAAATTCTGAGATGAGGGTGTACCTTTGTGCTGCTATTCATTCATCACTTTTAACACCTAGATAATATTCAAAGGCAAATTCAGATGTAATTCCAGTTCTAAACAGAGCTTGTGTCATAGCTCAGACACAAGCTGCACTTGTAATGTCTTTACCTTTCAAATTTTCTGCTCACGGAAAATTTACACTTTATGATCCAGGCGAAATTCATAATTTGTGAGGCACCCTTTCCTCACTGTAGTGTTGTGCCATCAGAGACTTCTTGTTGCAACCTTGAGTGCTAAGATAGGCTGTACTGTCCAGACTCTGGACCTCAGCTACATCTGCCATGTTACCTCTCACAAGAGACAGACCTTGTAGGCTGCTCCTGGATGTCTTTCCTGTGTGTGAGTGAATCCTGCATTTCTGTGCTCTTTCCATTACCATGTACAGTTAGGATGGCTCTTTTCACATGTGCTGTATTTCACCCTGATAATTCAAATACCTGCATGCTGGCCAGTCAGGCCTTAAGTAGATGTTCACTAAAATAAATGCTAGTTTCCAATTCTTGGTATTTTCTTCCCTGTTAATATTATAAAGTCACAGAACACTTTCCTACCTTGAACCACTGATTAGTTTTCAGATTACTTATCCTAAACCTCTTTTTTTACATTAGCTCTTCATCATTAAATGGGGTAATATAAAACAGGTAAATCAATGTTGATATACTTCAGTTGCATCTTATATTGCATGGTATAGCTGTATCTTAGTAGAAAAAAAGGAATGAAACTATACTTTGAGGACATTATAAACACAGACTATTGTTAGGAAAGAGATTAAAAGCTATTAAATTATTCAGTTGTGTGAAATATTTGCACAGCCCTATTAAATGTCTACAAGAAATATTTCTTGTTTTGTACTTAGCAATTTCACATAGTGGATGTTAGAGTTGATGGACAGACAAGAAGAAAACCTGGAAAGCAAAATATCTTTTGAAAAATAAAAGGCAATTAAATGTAGTCTTGTTTTGGTACTACTAAAACACGGACTGAGTTTCAGGGAGCATATATTTCTTTTTTCCCTTATCCCTATCCCCTTTCCCTGTGGAAATTACAGTCCTGAAATAGGTATGAATTTTTTTCTGTGGTATCCACAGGGATTGCAAGATGCTTCAAAATTACTGCTACAGTAACTAGTCTGCAGGTAGCCTCTTGCATTTCTAGGAGGGAAAGGGAGACCTAAGTCCATCCTATCCTAGGAACATTGATACTTAATTCTAGGCTGAGGAAAAGTGCCTATTTCCACCAAGGATTAAGACAGCTGAGAATTCGCCCCTGAGCTGGGTCTAATACAGATATTATACCCTCTCAGAAAACAGCTGAGAAGTTTCCTGTCAATTAATCCAATGATCCTACTGGTTAAGGAGTTAGAAAAAACAGGTCCAAATTTAGGATTTAGCTCCCTGCCTACCCTTGAGCAGGTTTGAAATTTATATTTTGCATCTGCCAGCATATCAGATTCTTACCAGGGCATGATAGTGTCAGTATTCTGAAACGGACCCCTGGAAATTGGTGGACTTTGCATTAACAACAAAATATCAACTGAAGCCAGAAGTAGAGATCGGTTGAATCCCCCAAGCTTTAGGGTATTTAGTATTCACAGCTTCCTTCTGCAAAATCCTCAAGCATTAAGGAATGTATTAGTAGACAGTAGGGCATAGAAACACTTTAGCTGTCAGCCTGGCAGGGACACTGGTGAACCCAGCCCCTCTGTCATGCTGGGGCGATGATGTGTACCCACGTGTGCACTCCACAGGAGTGACTCCCTCTCACCTGCCCTCCAACAGCCTCCTCTGGCACCCAAAAGCCACCTTGTAGCAAAATGCCTCGGTGATGTCTATTCAAGCAATGCACAACTGAGGACTGCTTTGGTACCTAATTAATCCTGACACGCAGTTTACACGCACTGACCCTGTCGGGAAATGGTAGCCTCATTTGGTACCTACCATTTTTGGTGTCTCCTCTGAAGCATCTCTAAACATGAAAATCCACCCAACTTTGATATTTTAAAGGAACATAAACATCTGGCTTTGGAATTGGAACTGGTCCAATGGTTAAAGCAGGACTCAGGGTGTAAAAATAAAGACTTTGAATAAGTTCTCTTGAGAGGTAAAAGTACAGTAATTGCTAGTAAAAAGAAGCAGAGGAAGGCATATAATTATAAAGACAGAGCTTAACAGGTAAATGTTTTCAGACTTTGATCTTGTTTTACAGCTAGCACCATGGAGTTTTTCCAAATGGGAAATGCATTGCAGTCTATTTTTTGGATAAAAGATGTGGAAAGTAGACTGGCAGTAAAGCTGCCAGTATTATTTCTGCCAGGTGAATCTTGAGACTGCAGGCTTTCTACAGTGATGTTTGTTTTTCAATCCACAGGCAAAGCAAGGCTGTGCTAAATAAAATAAGGTATAATTACATGAAAAATTAAGATGTATCAGGACAGTCTGAAATACACATACTATAAAATGTAGATATTATCAGAAAATTACCACCTCACCAAAAAACCCTCTATGAATTCTGAGCACGAGTTCTTATTTTACTGGCAAAGAGTTTTTTAGTATTCTCACTACTTTTAAATATCATGTTTATTGCAAAACATGTAGTCGCTGGGTTAATATAAGGGATTACAGTAATCAGTTATATTTAAATGGCATGTTAGTTTTCTAAGCAGCAGTTTATCATGAATTACTTCTAGAAAATGTAATTTAAATGAGTAATTTCTTTCTCCTATGTCAAAAAAAAATTCAGACTAAATCCAGTTTTTGCCTTTTAGATTTTCTACAATTATTTCCATGAAAACCTCAGACCCCTACAACCCCCTTTTAAAAGACAACATTTATCAATTAGCTCTCCATGTACATTATCTAATACTTGATAAGTGTAAGCAAAATGTCAATAAAATAGTAGAGTTTCATGTCCTGTATCTCTCCCAAGAATAGTGACATGGACAAATATTTCAGACTTTAGACTGGTCAGTATAAACTTACTTGGAACTATTATTAACTCTTCTCCCTGAGGTTATCCTTCCCTCTGTGGCCTCATTGAACTATTCTTTTCCAAAACAGTCCAGCTTATCTCTTAATACTACTCTGTTGTATTTATTAAGTGAAATCATGGCACACTTATGACAGTAACAATTCTTTTCAGAAAAATCAAGTTAAAACCGGACATCTGGGCAACTACCAAGATTTTTGTTTCACTGGTTATCTTGAAATCTGTGCATCCGAATTCTCAAACCAGTTTTCATTTTTCAAGCAACTAAATTCATACCACGCTACATAACTTATCACCTGGCTTCCTTGCTGCAGAACAAGCAATTTTTCAGTTTGCAACCATCTTGTACCTTGCTAGCATATACAGTGCTGTATTGTGTCTGGATAGCCAATGCTGTCTCAGTTACGAAACAGAAAAAAAGTCTTCACAGCTACTACATTCATCAGGGTTTTTTATTGATTTCAAATTATTCTCTTCTAATTAAGTAAATTTGCATTCTGACATGAGTATGGATTCTTATCTCATGTTCGGTGCATTGCTCTACTTTTTATACAGCATTTGACAAAATCACTGCTATGTGTATTGTAGGGTTGCTCTTCCTCAAACCAATCTGCTGCCAATTCTAACTTTTCCACTGTCATCCTCAATAGTTTTATGTGCTAGTGTAAAGGAAAGAGTCTGGAGAAATCTCTACATGGTGGAGGCTCTCTTTTAGAGCAAATGAATGACACAAAAGTTGTTGTCAACAGTGTAAAGGCAGACCCTAAAACAATCCCCAGGAAGGCCTCTGAAGAGAGACAGTGAGTTTGGGTCATGTACAGCATTAGAGAAGATAGAGGGCAGGAATATTTGGATTCAGAGAATCATTCTCACATGAAGACAACATAATTATAGGGCCAAATTTCTTAAAAGCCCAAGCTCAGCTACTAGTCTGAAAGTCTAGAGTAGATGCCAAGATTACTAAGGTATTTTTGGAGTCTAAGAAGTATTATGAGTATTAATGGTAGATATAGCCATTGGATGGTGCTGACAACTTTCAGCTGTAAACAGAGAAAGCTAGAATTACCTTTCCTTCTGGGAAAGGCTGGTGAATGTCAGCTTGAGGCTTCTGACATTCTGTCTAGTGCTATTTCCTTTCTGAAAGTATCTTTTTCTAAATTTATTTTACACTGTCACATCTAAATAGGAAGAAACTATACTTGCTTTACCTCTTCTAGTATTACACAATTGTAGCATTTGGCTTGTGTTATAAGAAAATGTGAAACTTGAATCAATACCTTCTCTTCTTACTAATTATTTAGTATTTTTGTTGCTTACTGTGAGACACAAGAGAAGTATGAAAATGAAATCTTCCTTACAATGAAGTGGTATTTGATGCTAAATGCTATCATATTGTTGTAGTATCACTCATAGTAATATTTTAATATGTGATTAACTCAACTAAGTAAATGAGGAATGTAATTTAAATACTGTTCTTAACATGTAAAATAATTCAGGAGAATAGTTAAGTGATGGATCAGTTCACATACTTTACAGGAAACATGAACAAAACCAGCATTACTGTCTCCCACTTGAATAGTAAGTCAGCTGATGTCAACACGAAACACCCCAGAATTCTCTGAAATACAATACTGCTTTCTTCTGGGGGCATTGTAGGTTAATAGCATATTTAAACCAAGCTAAACTAAGGCAATGTTTCAATCAATTCAAATGGCATAGAGCTGAAATTCTCAACTTAGTGTCTACTGAGACCTCCTTTTTCAGCTCGAGACTTCTTATCTCTCCGGTCAAGCAAAGAAATCCACTCTGCTTGGAAATATGGAAAGTCTGTAATCACCCTAATGCCCTGACACTTGCCATTCCATTGAGCATTATGACTCTTTGACTCTTTGGACTCATATCCTTTGAGACATGATGGGAGTTTCTTTTTTTTTCCCCAGTTAGCCAATTAGACTCTTGTGTAGATTAAAACACTTGAGTGCACATCCGAAATGAGAGCAAGATCAGTTCTTTGGAAGATATCTCCCCTCCCCTCCCGTCCCCTCCATTTTCTCGGAAGATCTTGAAGGATAAAAACAAAGAAAACCAAAAAAAAAAAAAAGAAGGAGCCAAAATAGCAAATATTCTTGCCTACTGATATGAAGTCCACACTTTCACTGGCCTCTTAGGAGATGATAACTAGTAAAGAAGAATTACTAGAAATATAATGAATAAGTAATACAGACGACTGAGGAACAAAGATATAAAGAACTTCCCAACAAAGCACTTTAGGTAACTTGCTTGTAAATCACATTTTCAGAGTTCCAAATAGTTGCCAGCACTTTCTGCCTTTGTCTATGTATGAGACACTTGTGGAAATAACACTGTTTAATTCAGCACAGAAAAACCACCAATTTGTTCAGTTGATGTCCCTGACAAAAGACAGTTAACTGATTACATTATGCCATCTTGCCTCAAGTCTCCTAGTAGGAAACTACAAGAGAAGTAACAATCTCTTTGTCATACAGAGTTTTTTGTGTGTATGAATCATAGCACAAATCTGAATAATACCACCAGCTGGTGTAAATGTATGGACAATGGCAGGGAGCACTACATTGTTCAGGTATAGGATTTAGAAGAAAGATTGATGCTGCTTTCATTTTCTCTTTGTCTCTATTTTTCAGACATTTCACAGAATTATGTTCATGCTTTTACAGAACTAATTCCAAGACGTTCAGGAACTCCATTAATGATTTATTTTAGCATCTTATAAGGAGCACAAATGTTGACAATATATTGAATATTAAAATTCCTCAAGCATTTCCTTATTTATATTGTTTAAATAGCTATTTTACAAGTTCTGTGTTGTATTCTGATTCTCCTATCTCTTGAGAGCATATTTACCTAAATAAGTTTATTCAGCTTGCCAACTATTTTAAAATTGACTAATTTCATCAGCTCTTCATTAATCTGTATAACAATTTTCTCCTTGTATTTCTATCCCCCTGCAATCCATTTATAAGAGCTTTTATCCCTATACTGCCAACTGGGAAAACCTTTAATGAGTTGAGAGCTGTAGTAAGAGATTTCCTGTTTTGTATCAATGCCTGCTGGAATGTTCTTTGTTTGATGAGTACAAGGACAGACCTAAAGAACAGCAAACTGAATATGTGGCACTAAACTTTTAGGGTTTACAATTGAATTTTACAAAATCAAGTACCACTTATTAGGCTTGAATGATGCTGCAGCTTTCACTCTGAGGAATCTGGAGTTGATACAGAGGATTTTAAGCAATAAAGATCAGACATATATTCTCCAATTATTCTTAAGTAGGACACTGTAACTCGGGGATCTTCAAGAGTTACCACTGGGTTTCCTGGTGGTCTCTAGTCCAGTGTAGACCAGTACTGCAGCACCTCAAAATCAAATTGAAGAGAGTTTGAGAGGAACTACATGCATAAGGGAATTCAGCATTTTTTCTTATTTTTTCTTAGGAATTCAGCATTCTTTCTTTTCAGCAAATTTTCTTAGTCTAGTGATTTGTTCTGCACGACCTTTGCCTTTTGTTACTTATTTTCTCTTTCACGTGGCTTTCCCCATCACCCAGTTTTCTGCATCCTGAAATAGCAAACAGTCTAAATGAAGCATAGAGTTAAAAAATTGTATGAAAAACAACTACCTAAGGAGGGCATTTCTCTTTTCTTTTTAAATTATGGGAAATAACTTTCTTGCAGAATAATCTTGATTTTCTAGTAGTCTCTACCTCTCCATGGAAGAATTTGATAGCTCAGAGTCAAACTCCAGCAGACTCAAAGCCATCTCTGCTCTGATGTCTGATGGCACCAGTTTTATATCTGAATTCTTATCAGTCATCCTAAAAGTGATCCTGCAATTATCTTGTAGAGAACAAACTATTAATAGTAATGAAATACTAATTAGAATCACTTCTGTTACACTTGAAGACAGAAGAAATACCCCTGTGGATTGCAAAGAAAATGCCAGCAGGTCAATAAAATTTTGTTATCCCTATTTTAAATATTATCTTACCAGAGAAAAGTCAATCTAACACCAGTTACCTATTACAAATGAGGGTTGGGGGGCTTTTAGGCATAATTTTTGCCTTTAACATGAAAAGTTATTATGATAACAAAGCTGCTATATACAGCTCGTTTGCATGGAAATCTTCATAGCAGAATGGGCAAATAATGATGAACTTCTATTTTTTCTTTTATGAAAAATAAGTTTGTTGAACAATTTTTGCGAGGTATGTGCAATAGTAAAAACTTACGACTAGATACACCATATGAATTCCTCAGGACTCCAAATGAAAATTAAAACTGCAATAGGAAAATGACATTTTGGAAACAATACCTTTTCTCCTCTCTTTTTGGAGCATTGACTATTAAAAGCAGAAAAAGGCCACTTTCAGTAATTAAACTAGAATATATATTGTGTCTAATATGACCTACTCTTTGCACTAAAAAAATCCATAATATAAAGAAGCACAGTAAATCTTATTATTTATTATTTTATATTTCTTTAATAGCCCTATAAAATGCATGGTGAAAGTGTTTCTTTAAATCACATTCAGCATAGTTTGGTCATAGGATTCCCTCTTTGTTTTATCTGAGACACATGGTCAGTATTTCACCTATACTTCAGTAGTTATAAATAGAGGCAAACAGGAATGCCTAGAGATTTAACCTCAGTGCTATTAGAATACATTCTTATTAGTGAATGGTAGCAGTTATGTTCTTTCTAGAGATAGGAGCCTGCATGTTTTATGCCTGACCTAATTTAGTAGTATTCCATGAAATTAAATCTTAAAAAGAAGAAACCATTTTTTGTAAATTTGCCGCTCATGTTAAAAATCTCAAGAGTTCTCATTAAGAGAAAATTACATTCATGTGATCAAGAAAGCTTTTGTTATCCTGCAGATGAAATAAGCCTGTGTGGAGTCGTGAACTAAATTGAAACAATTTGAAAAAGCAGCTAAAACAAATAGAGGCATTCTTCTGATGATCTTACTAAAAGGAAAAAGGAATATCACAATGAAAACTGATTATTCATGTGAATGGCTAGTTTCTGTGAAAAAAAGCAGCTAACAATTCCAGACCTGGCACTGAATGTGTCCATAGATGCCTGAAGCAGAATTTTTCCCCTTGCTGCGTGGTCTTTGTTTGACACACAGGCAAATAGCTCTTACAGCAGTCACCTGAACACTTCCAGATGCAGCAAAGTTGTCTTAATTTGTACACAAATGGAAGCCTAGATGTCTTTTTATTATTAAAAGCAGGTTGGCATATCATGAGGTGTTATAGAGTCCAGTTGGCTTCCTGAAATGCTTAGAAGTTAACTACTATTAGTAATATATAATATACAAATGTATATAATTGGATATATTTTTATGTATATATCTTTGAAAATATGTGATTTTTAATGTATACACATTTTTTATCTATAAAAAAGAGATGAGACAGACTTCTGCACAAGGATAGCTCATTCTCCATATTTATGGTTGGCATAGAAAGCTGTAACTGTGTCTCCTTGATCAAAGCCATTGAGAAAAGTCATTAAGGCTGTTAACTGGTAGTGAGGTCTGCTACACACACATTTCAAGTTAAAAGAAGGGCAGAGAGAGGGAGAGGAGATGGCTTTGTGGCTGTTGGCTTTAGTTTTGTGTTATTTTAAGAAAGTAAACGCTTCCAACTGTATCACAAGCTATCCTTGATAGAAAAAAGTAGTTTTAAATTGTACATCAAACCTGAAACTGCTATCTTCTCAAGAAAGTAATGATTTTATATAATGAAAAACCAGCAATCAATTAACTTCCCATCACCTTATTTGCACAAGGAATATATTAGTTATTGTCTCCCTTATGGGCACTTGCTGTAAAATATGTCCAGTACATTCTGAATCAGTGGTAGAACTGCTACATTCCCAGCAGGCTTTGCACCAATTTATTCTCCCATAAGTTAAGCATTCCTTCAGTATGTGTATTTTAGTAATATGTTAAACCTGTGCTTTTTCCAGAAAGCTGCATATTGGCATCAGCCATTGAATTCTTTTACTTTTCCATGCATTTACTGTTCCGTGAGACTCAAGAGAAATCCTATGGTAACTTTAAAGGAAAAACATCTATAGTCTGCATTTAATAAGGACTGCAGAGTCAAATGTCAGATTTGATTAATCTTAATACTTCCAAAACTGGAAGCACTCTGGCATACCTGTTGTGTTTAACATCCCTGTTTAAATTATGGGTTTGTAAATATTTCATTATTGCTTATGATTACTTCTAATAACAAAAACCACCCCAGGGCTGCAGGGCCACTAGCGATGGTTTGGGAGCTGGGGCTTCTCCCTGCCTCCAGCTCACCTAAGGTCCTTGCTCAGCCAGGACATGAAGTTCTCACCACTGCTTGTTCCTAAACACAAAAACAGTGGCCTACCTACTTTATACAAGATATGCAGCTGCTCTAACAGATGGTGACCTAGTAAAAAGGTTAGAAGAAAAAATCCAAAATAATGATGTTGGTTGCAAAAGATACTACTCACATCAAGAGCACTGGAACTGCTTTGTAAAGGCAGTCTGAGTCTGAGTGATAATCAGAAATACCAGCAAAAGTCAAGGCAAATGGCTACTTAATGTTAAATACAGCAAAATTAGAATCCGTGCGTTTAAGAAATTTATTTTTAGGTAATATCAGTGCTAGTCTAGCCTCTAGACAGTGATGTAGCCAATTTACATTCATCTAACAAGGATGTCACTAAGTACAATTTTTTATGCCTAAAGACAGGGAATAGTATCTGTGTGTGCCTTGTGATGCCAGAAAATACCAATAGAATTAAGTTGACTTAATGAATTTTTGGTGCTATCTATATGTTTAGTTTTTGTAAAGTCTTCTATTTCACATTCAGCGTGTCACCTAAGACTAACAGGTTGGCACAAAGGAGTTAAACTTTTTTTGAGACAAGATTCCAGCTATTCAGACTTGCAACAGTTTCCCAGTGGTTATTCTTAGGTGTTACTTCGTGGCATAATTCCCTTTTCTGTTTATGTAGAACAGGATTTTTTTTCTTTTTGCAGAATGGGGCATTTTCCTTTTAGCATGTTCTGAAGCTTATTTCAATGATGAGTGCGTAAGCTCCTCTTTTCAGAGGAACTAAATACTTACCTTAGACAATACCCCTGAAGTCACTTGCTGAACATCTCTGTAAATAAGAATTGTCCATGCATTGTGTGAGCCTTGTTTGGTATGGGTACCAAGAGCAGAGAAAAAAAAAATTGATATATATCAGGCCAGCTCAGGTCCAGCAAGGTGATACCAGCTTGGGAGTCTTCCAGAACGTGGCTTCTGGACAAGCCAAACAGGACAAAACTTATGTGGTAGTGTGCTGAACTGAAGCCAGTTTTGGCTCACCTGCCATGCCCTGCTGCCACACTCGTGGTCCCAGAGTGTCCCTGTGGGTCAGGCAGACCCAGCTGCAGCACCTGAACTGGCTCCACGTGTTTGCATAGTGTCCACATTGAGCAGTCCTGGGTGACACAGGTGGCACACCAAGCTTAGGCAGTGGAGCTAAATTCTTCCTCAGTCTGGGAAAGGGAGCTTCTTCCAGTCTGTTTTTGTTACAGATAATGGAGTCTTGACTTGATTTTAATGCTTCAGAATTTTTTATTTGCCCTTACTGGAAACCCTATAAATATTTTTCTGTTGTACAATGTTGAACAAACTTGAATGTGCAAACCCTGCCAGTTCCAAACTGAGATCATTACTGGACAATAAACATCAAGAAATTTTCCCAAAAAGTTTCCATAAAAATAAATTTAATAATACAGACATTTGTGACTTTCTTTGAAAAATAGATTTGTCTTTGAAAATGATACTGTACTACTTATTGGCTCTGTGCTACTGAGAGGCACTTTAGACAAATGTTCTCTACTATTCTTCTTTCTTTAGATTGACATGGGCTTTACAGAAACATTTATTTTACCAGACTGATATGAAACTCTGAAATGCTCTATGATTTGCTTATACAACATTTAAGTTCCTAGTGAATGCTCATGTTTTAGATTTGAAAATTTTATTTTCTTTGCCTGCATTAGAAAGATTTGGTATTTGTTTTATGTTTGAAAAATATTTGGCTACATCACCTTCACACCTATGATTCTTAAAGATAGACTTGCAGTCTCTATGTTTTGGTTTGTTTATTTAGAGAGACAAGATGTTTGATCTTTAAATGGGGGTTGACTGCAGGTTACTGAAAGCTCTGTATGGGCACTATGGGAAAAATATGTCCCACATACTTTAAAAAAATTATCACATTACATATGCCTGGTTTAGATTCATATTCATTTCTTTATCTTTTCACTTCTTCATTCTTCCTGCATTAAAGAGCTGATGGTTTCATTCCTTATTCTTCTAACTTGTTTTTTAAAATAATCTCATAACTTTAGCATCATTTGCAAACATGTATTTCTTGTGTTATCCACTAATTTGAATTCACCTTTTGATATCTTTATTCATGCTTTCCTCTTCAGAAAATGCCATCAAGTATAAAAAATTAAAAATTATATCAATTACACATATTTTGTTTTTATAAATGTGTATGTATTAATTAACAGTAGTAATTAACATGTAGCTATTCTAGCCTGTAAAACCTTTTTATACTATTAATTGTCCAGGTGCTACAGAAATCAATGTGGAAACTCACATTAATGAGGTAGGATTTCCCTGTTAACTTGTTCTAAAAGAAAAATGCCAGGCTCCTGTACAGTGCAGTGTCCAAAGATCAATATGCCAAGCCTCTGGAAGGAAAACTCATTGTCAGTTTATATGGAGCAAGGTTGAGACAATGGGTTTCATAGAACAAACCCGATTTTGCACACTTTCTCTCAAAAGTGAGCTCAGTGTTTATGAAGACTGAATTTTACTGGTTCAAAGAGCCTGCAGGCTGTCCTGACGAGCCTTGTCAAGTCCAGACTTACAGGTTTCGTTGGTCTCTTTAGGTCAGAGACATTATGTAAAGCTGAGAAGGAAATGAAACTAGACAGGAACCCTCTTACAAATTACCTTGGAACATCTGCAGAAATTGCTAACAGGCTGCTAAGCCACTGTCTCAGCACAGATGCTTTGCCTTCTTGCTCAGCCATGGCTCCCCACCTAAATCATCACCGAACCACCAGAGTAAATGGCAATGATCCTGTGCACCACCTACCTGAAATGTGATTGGACAGAATTAGCATGGAATTAAGAAAAATAAATCTAGTTCTTATAAGTTTCTTCAAAATACTTTCTCCCACAGAGATCAGTACTGCGTAGCCATGTAGAGAATATCTCAATAAACTGTGAGAGCTAATTTATAGCTTTAAAATATAAAAATATGCTTTTGTATTATTCTGATTTTACATAATTGAGCACTGCCTGTTCTGGCAGAAAAGAACAGCTGTCTGAAGTAACTTCTTGTTACATCTCCAATGGCACATATTTTTCTATCTAGTTACAGATAATTATATGCAATTACAACATTTTACTAATCTTTGTGAAACAGCTAATTTAGTTGTCTCTTTTTTTGTCTTTTAATTCTCTCCCTTCACATTCTGAAGAGTAATCTGAAATGCAGAATGGATTAAAGAAGGATTTCACAACAATTTTTAATAATCTTAAATGTGGACCATCTACAAATCCCATCTTTATTGCTATGAATTTTGTCCAGGCATTAGAACACTGTATTGAGTACAGCTCTCCTGTACCTCGTAAAGAGTTTTCAAACTTTTCTGTTAGAAAAAAATCCAACCAAATGGAGTCAGTGCATGGTTCAGCTAAACTGACTGTTCATTTAAAAGTCCAAAGAGCCAAAAGTCCCCTCTAACTCTTCTCAGGACTTTCTCTTCTGGACTGCCAGTGGAGCAAGTCCTTGCCCCTGAGTTGCTGCATGTGCTGTACTGCACCAAAAAGAGGCCAGTGCCAAAACTGCAAGGTGACTGCAGATTTTCTGCCTGTCATGCACTTCAGTCTGTGCCCAGGTACTAAAATCCTTCTAACACTGCAAGTGTGTGTGGTCTTTTAACAAGCAGGCATAACAGAGTATAAAATAGATTGGTTCATACAAAAAAAATTTATTTGTAAATTTTTATAATACCTTAATTAGACTAGCTAATTAATGCTTCTGGAGCATGTGAATTCTGCCTTTCTCAAGCAGGGGAAATTAGAGAACTGCAGATCTCTTTGAAAATCTTGTCCAATCAAGATTTGAAAATTTTGGCCAATCTTGAAAATCAAATTACTTTAATTCCTATGAGATTTCTTTTTGAAACACTGAATTTTTTTCCCCACAAAACCTGCAGGGAGTCCCATAGGTAGGTACACAGAATCATACAAAAACTAACTAGCTTTCATTTTTCAGTGCTCAGCAAACAGAAGGAGAATCAAGGTTAAATGGAGATGCAAATATTGTATGGTTCTTATTATCAGGGTATTTCACTAAAGCCAACCAGTTTTGTAATATTACATAACATTCTTGCACTTCTAAATAATGGGATGTGTATCATCTTTGAGTATTTAATTTTGGTAAAGGTTTGCTAATCTATGGACAAACACATATGCAGGTTAATTTTCACTAGAGCTGGTGAAACAAAACTTCTGGACACAGGCTATGGAACAGACAAAAACACTGTTCTGGGATTTCTGCAATTGTGTGTTTATATAGTGAGTGAGGAAGGAAGTAGTAAAGAAGGAAGCTTGTTTCAAGTAGGTGCTGTATGAACGATTTTGTACATTTCCAGCATTTTAAAGGCAACTGCAATATAGAGACAAGAATAAATGTAGGGCTGTAGAAGGGCACTACCTTTTTCATCTGCTGACTGCCATTTGAAAAATGCAGATTTCTACTGTTCTTTCAGTACCTGGGAGAGTGTTTCTTGCTAACAGTAGACTTTTAAGTTTCAGTGCCAAAAAACTTCAGTAGATTATCAGCCTTTGCTACAAACACCACCCAAGCAAACCAACTTTCCATTTGTAGTTTAAATGACCCAGCAAACACGATGGAAAACTAAAACAATGTAGTCCTGTAACATGTCCAAAAGGCTTCTTAGGTGGACTTCATATGCTTTTTAAAGGCATGACAAATGAATGACTATTCTTGTATAATCAAGAATTTATAAGAAAACTTTATGAAAGAAATTGTTTAGTAAAAAATGAAAATATTGTACAAGTCAGCTGCGAAGAATTCATAAGGGTTTCTGTGTATATAATGTCTTATTTTTCATACTGTCATATGCCATAAATTTAAGTGCTCAGTATTGGACCAGTCAGGTGTCAAAAATGAGTAGTGAACCTGCCAGAAGAGGTGTTTTCCATTTCTTAAGCATCATCCTGGTCCGTGACAGAACTGTTTGGCTTTTTCACATATACTGATACTACTAGCAGAGATAAAATACTATCTCTTTTTAAATAACTATCTTTAGACCAAATCTGTTCACTTCAAGTGAGTTCAGTCTGATAAATATTTTGATTTCTAAAATGATAAATGAAATCATCTAAACACTTAGTACTGTTAAGTTATTTTTTGAGAATAAACTTCTGACAAAGGGTTTGCTTTATAATTTAAGCCTAATGTAAGCACAGGGTGCAGTAGGTTTTTCTCTTTTCTCAATGGTACTTGACCTTTACTACTGAATGGGTATGTTAATCTATTAGGCACTGTTGTTTCCTATGGGAATTTGAGTTCTCAGTCAGACTTGATTGCTTTCCATTATGGTTTAAGGTGTTAGGAGACTCAATAAGACTGTTCCATTATCAGAACACTGATCTAAAAAGAGCTCATGAGTCACTGGTCACTCTTTAGCAACGTGCTGTATGATGTAGCATTTCCTATGACCTGTGAATTATGTGATCAATTTGCATCACAAATTTGAATCACATTCCAGTTATTTTTTTCTTCTGTTGTGTTTCTCCCTGCTGGCCAGCCTGTCCTGATCCCAGCATGAAACTCTCATAAAAAGGTCAGCATTCCTAGGTGAGTCATCTGCCTTTACACAGAGAAAAATTTAATTGATCATCATCCAGGTCAAAGGGAGTCCTTTTCATGATTTTAATAGATCTCACTAAGGTTTGTAATTGAGAATAGGTTGCCTCAAGATTGTTCTCAGGAGTGAACTTGTTAAAATCTTTAAAGGATGAACTTCTCAAATCTCCCTTGACATGTATCCAGTTTTTAAATTAATTCACTTAGAATGTGCCTGCATAATTTGGTCATATATTGGCACTGAGTCGTTGTGATTTCCCTCCTCCTCTGCTTTATCACTAGAATAATAACATAACATGTATCACTCATCCATCTCTGTGTCTTTTGTAGCCTTGCAATGAGTAGGCAATTTTGCTGCTTTCATTGCAAAAAGCCACATTGTGATCAGGAAGCCTTTGGAAATTCTTCCGAACTCCAAGTTCAGAAAATGTGTTTTAAACCCTGCATGTTGCACTTGAACCAAAGATAAATCAGTGAATAATAGAGGATAATACTACTACTAGGATATTCAAGGGTGCCATGGTTGTGGTTCCTTCTTTCATGACCTCAGTGTTCACTTAAGGCACCAGCTGTATGTTAATATGAAAGAAGCATTATACTGACTGTAACAAAATTAAAATTACAAGTTACAAGAGCATTTTTTTATACATCTTGACAGATATTTTAAAACAATAGCAGAGGACTACCACTGATTTGTCTGGAAAAAAAGATTTCCATCACCCTTACAACATTTTCTCATCTTCCATTATGATGCTTTCCACAGTGAGCTGGCAAGATAAAGGTATGATTATGCAAACATGAGTAACTGTACAGTTCTCTTTAAACAGTAAGTTATCTTCATAACAAAAAGGATTCAAAATCTGTTTCCAAAAGCATATCACTCCTGGGGAAGGTTATATCTCCCTAATTACTCTCAACAGTTCCATCTCAGGATTCTCAGCACATAAAATAGTTTTTATTTGGAGAATACCTATGAAAAGCCAGCTGCAACTCTACAAATGCTGCATATTGTCAGATTATATAAATTTAGCTCTTAAAGTCCTGAAGCCTAGAGAAATAAATGGGTTCTATGTCTTCAAAATCTCAGACGAGGATTTAGTGATAGCCATTTGTTTTAATACACTGTTGTGAGGTCTGTATGTTCTGTACACTTCAGGGATTTCTTACAGGTTTCATACAGTACTGATGCAAATAGTCCAGCCCTGGAATGAGAAGGGAAAGGCACAAATGCACCAGCACAGAGCCTGCACATGTCTGGCAGTAATACAGCAGTGAGAGCATGAGGCAGACAGGACTGGTGGTGACTCAGAGCTCCATGGTGCACACAGGGGATGCTTGGGGGCCCTACTGCTCTCTTCAGCAGTGCACAAGTACAATGTCCTACCTCAGTCTGTGCTCAGTTTCTGATTTATTGAACTGTAGTTATTTATTCTGCCCAACAAAATAATATATTGTGTTTTTATGTTGTGCTGCAAATAAAGCCACTGAAAGAGCTGAGTGGCCATTTCAAATTCATTATTTCTCTGACAAATGTGCTAGAGACTCCATCCTTAGCAGATATTACTATATTCTTGCTAAAGAAACAAAACATAAAAGGGACAGAATAGGTTGTCAATGTTTGCACCTGTTCTAGCTAACAAAGCTACTATCCAGAAGCGTACATCTACCATGAATAGTGTTAGGATTATAAACAGTGATTAGTAAGAGTATGCAAGTATAAAACATTTGTATTGTGAAAGTCAACCATATTGCTTACATGCCTGCAGGGTTCATTTTGGTTCAGTTGAAATGCTGATTGTGAAATAGACATTAAAAAGTTCAAGTTATTGATTATATTGATACAACAGGAAAGTTAAAAGCTTAATGTTGCATTTCTGGGATCTTTCCAAGTGTATATTTAAATAAGTGTCAATGCCAACTCAGCTTGCAAATCTTGACTTCTGTCCTTTTCAAAAATAACCTGCTTTTAGGGGCTACCTGCCCACTTCTTGGTTTCCTCCTTGGTCTCACTCCCATCTTCTCATCACAGTTGCACAGCTCTCGCCTGCAAAGTATGAGCAGTCTGCTTGGGAAACGCACCCCGAGACCTCTAAGTTTTACTCTTAACCTCCTTGCTGAGTTATTAATTCTATTCTCTAGGCTTGTTTTTCCTCAGTCTTTTAATGATCTCTTGCCACCCTCTCCTGATTCTCTCTCTCCTTCCTTCAGAGGATGTGCATGTACACACACACACACAGACATATCTCCTAGAGTTGTCACCCTCCTGTACACTCCAACCCTCCATCCCTCTGGTGTCACCTTCAGGTACCAGGATCCTCATTCAATCTTTATTGCTTTTTGTTTATACTTAAGAAGGGAAGATGCTCTGGTTCTCTGCTAGGAACGAAACACTTATCAAAGAGAAGTTGACAGTTTTCTTTTTTTACCTTTATTTCCATGTGTTTTGATTTGCATTGTGCAGAATTCAGTTGATAACAGGACATAACTCAGAAGGAACTAATTTCCAGTGATGTCAATTTATATTTCATAATTTTCTCATTCTTTCCAGTAATCTATTCCCTATTTCAAAATATTAGAAGGCTGAATATACATTGGCTTTTTTACCAAAACTCATGAGAGGCTCACAAAAGTCAGTAACAAAAAACAAGTAGGAGAGAGAGCACAGCAAACAATGAAAACTGAAAATGAATTTATTTGAATTCACTGTTATAGGAAGTGACACAGATGAGGATCCCACAGATGAGAGTTGAGTGCCAAGTGAGTACACTGGAAAATCACTGAGCTTTCCTTTTGTTTCACAGTGCAAAAGGTTATATACTTGTTACAGTATGATGTGCAGTATTTTTTTTGTATGGCTAGATTTTTTCCCTTGTGTGTTTGACTTTTTACTCAGGCATTTTATTCAAATTCTGTTTGACAAAGGCACAACAGGGACACCTTCAAAAAATCCTAGATTAATGCAAAAACTGAATATGTACTAAAAATGTGTGGTTAGAGTAGTTCCCATAAAATGAATGGATATATTAAATACATTCTCCTATCTCTAAAAACCCCGCTTTCATTGTTATCATCTGAGGTACATAGTTAGAGCACCTGGAACCAATCAGTCCATTGAAGCTCATTCTTTCACATGTATTATTAATAAGAAAAGGATTCTTACAGTAGATTAAAGGTACAGTAAGAACTTTCACTATCTCCCTGCATTCTCTGGATGCTCATTGATGCTTTCAGGAAGAAAAAAAGGTAGACTGAATTAAAGTTCTGCCATGTTTCACTCTTCGAAATATAACTGGAATTAAAAGTTTATTATATATATATACACTATATACACTTTACATGAATCAAGTGATAGGTTTGGTAAGAGTAGAGTAAAAAGAGTGCCATTTTTATGTAATTAATACAGAGAATTACATACCCAAAGAGATTATAGCATTTTACTGCAGATCTGGAGTGGGTCATCTCAAGTGATACTACAGAAGTTTGAATAGTACCATGCTGCCTTAGCCAGACAATTCAAAGCTGCAAAGGAGCATCAAAACTTCATGTCTTTTTCTAGAAATTAATGCCAAGAAATCCATGAGCTTCTTCCATGCCTCCTCTGAGAGGAATATCCTTGGGGTGTACATAACACAAGCAGTTGTCTTCCCTGCTCACTGTAACACAGCCTGACTTTCACCTGGGGTCAGTGACCTGTACTAAATCTGTGATGGATGGGATGATTCTGGAAGAGCATAAAAATAAACCAAGAATAAACTCTAGAGAGTGATATATTTATATAAGTCTTCTAGATCTTAATGTAGAACCTTCCTTGGCAAAATGTCTGTGAATACAGTCAAGAATAAGATATTTAATTACCAGAATACCTTATGAGCAAATTAAGGAACTGGCTGCTTTGTTTAGGTATTTAAATGTTGGTTTAGCTAATGGAAGCCTGTATTTCCCCCCTTTACCTTCTTTGCCCAGGATATATAGGTGTATAGTTAGCATACAGGCTTTAAGAATAAAAAAGTCGGTTTTGTTTTAGGAAAAAAATGGTAAAGACAGGTGTGAATGACAAGACCAATTGCCCAGGGGGAAAGTAGTAACATTTTTGTAGCTGATGATGACTTGGATACGAAATATCCTCTGTCTGACCTTATCTGCTAACTGCAAGTCATTCCCACTGCAAACAAGGATTTGCCCTGTCAGCTTGTCAATACCATCCATCTCATATTTACTACAAACTACCCCTTTTTTCACTGTGCTGGCTTTGGTTGGGGCTTTCTCACCTCAGGGTAAGAATGCAGCCGAATGCTGTCTTCCATGTCTCTGACACTAAACCTCAGCACACCTGGGGTGGGGGCTGATGAAGAAAATGACATAATAGATGCTGACTGTTTCCCTTCCCCACATAAATAATATCAGGAAGGTTGTTGTGGCAGTGCTTTTGGTATTAGATTATAGAAGGGTCCTGATTTTTCTTCTTATTGTTAACATGCAAGTAATTCCTTTTACATGGAAATTAGAATAAAGCAAATGTAGTATCAGGAAAGAAGATGTGCAATACAGCTTTCCTCATTTCTGTGCACCAGTATTACCATTTGGGGAAGAATAAAGTGTAATTATTTTTCTTAAAGGCACTACATGATTTATTTCTTCATCCAGGTGACAAGGCAAAACAAATAGTTTCACTTTTCCCATAGGCTTTCAAACCAGAGAACTGTCTTCCTGGTTAATTTTCCATTTTCTGATGCAGGCAAATAATTTTATAGAAAGCTAGAGAACTGAGGAATCCTTATTCTCAGAAGCTACCTAGAACCAGACAGAGCATCAGCTTGGTGTCCTGAATTTACCCAAACGCACCAACAGTTACATGGTGATGTTTCCAGAGGTGCTGGAACATCGTTTGTTCCCAACAGCGAGTTCATTTGTCCCAGCAATTAGCTACCACAACTAAAGACTTTCAGTGCCAAACATGGCTTTGAAACAAAAGTGTATTTGCTGATGTATTGAGCAGCCAGGCTGGTGACTGGCAGCTGCTTACAAGGACAGGAGTCTCAGCCAAAGCTCCTCTTGAATGAGAGTGCATCAAAATATTTAAAGGGAAAGATGTAAAAACTAATGAATATTGAGTTTGATTTTATTAGTTCATTATAGTTTGAAATTCCAAACTAAACCATAGCTAGGTACTGACTGACAAAAACAACATTATTTAGGTGTATTATGATATACCTTAATGCAATTAAATCTTATTCAACAGAGTAGCCAGTCTTGTGATGTTTAACTTGGGAACAGGCGCTTCAGAGAGTGAGAGTAAAGTTATAGTAGAAGTATCCAAAATTCCAAGCATTATTTTAGTTTTTAAGGACTGATAGAATAAATCTTTTCATCCTTACTAATTTTAAAGAATTTTATTAACCCAAATAAAAAAAGTTTAATGTTTATGAAAGTTAAAAAGAGATTTGTTTCTAGTACCACAGTTTTCATTGCTTTTAATATTAATTTGGTTTTAGTTTTTACCTTTAAGAAAGGTGACATAAATTGCTGTATTTAAAAAATGAATGCTCATAAGAAATGCTTTAGCTGGAGGAGAATCTTTATTGATTTTTAGGGGTGGGATTTGGGAATTGAATTTTTCTGGAGCATAACATTTTATTTACTGGTGGTTGATAAACTGCAGTGTCACCTGCCAGCTAGCTTCATGTAAAGAAAGCTGATTGATAGCCCAGGACATACATATGAAAAACAAAATTATAAAAATGGTAGAAACTTCTTTCCCCCACCCCCCACAATTAGTCAGGCTAAGTATTCCTTTGGCTTGAACAGGATCATTCTTATTATTTATTGCCTGCATTATTCTAACTCTTATAGGCACCAATTGCCATTAAAGTTTCTGTCTACTAGGCTCTTAACATTCTGTGCAAAAAATTGGTTTGGACACACTATACAGTCCCTGAATGCATATCATCATCCAGCAGAGTTTAGACATTTATCAAGGTGTCACCTGCTATTCCTTGCCCTTTTTATGAAGATGCCTGTGTTAGACAAAGTACTCCAGTGTTCAGGGGTAAATAAAAAAAACTTACATTAAAATAATTTCATGTTAAATGCAGAGGTAGAAAGCAATAGCTTTTTCCCAGTGGGTTTTTCGTTTGGTTGGGGTTTTTTCAGTTTCTTTTGGTTTGGTTTTGCTTGTTGTTGTTTTTTTGTTTGTGGGTTTGGGGGTTTTTTGAGGTTTCCAAAATAACCTAATGACTAATTCCTTCCATTTTCTATACGTGAGGACTAGTTTTACTAGTTTGTTTACTAGTGGTCATTAGTAAACAAAGTAACAGTCACATAACCACATGGCTGTTTCTTCATTGCTCTGCCTTACTGTTTGTCTGAATCTTGCCTTAACATTTTTCATGCTGGCTGTGGTCTGCACACAACTGCTTTTCACACCTATTAATCCTGTTTCTTGACTCGTGGTTTGAAACAGGTCCTTCTGTCAAAGGAAGATGCCCTTCTCAAAGGTTCAGAAACCCAACTCCACCTACCAAGTTTTCTACTTGAGTTAATAAAGGATTGGCAACAAGGGCAAGGAGACCGTACTGTCATACCAGTATTTCATACCCATCTTTTCTGTCATCATATGTGTAACAAAGAATGCAAGTGGCAGACAGTAATCCTAATTGTAATTGGTATTAACAGTGATTTATAATTTCAATTATATGTAATTTTCTGGATCACCAATTTTGGTGAAAAACAGTGCTTAATTAAACTGCTATTACCAGAAAGGTGTATCTTTATCAGATACACTTTTTTTTATAATTCCAGGGGGCTGTGAATCCAAACAAATGAATGAAGACTGCAAAATATATATGTAGTACAATTGTTCTGTTTTGTTTTGAACATCTAGAATATAACAGATTAGACCACAGAAAATCCTTGTAATGCTTGGGGAAAATGAGCCAGACATATGGGCACAAACCATACATTACTGACAAATACTTATGAAAAATTTGTGACTTTAGAGGCCTCTCTTTTGAATACAAGCTCTCATTATTCCATGCCAATTTTCTGTTCTAGAAAAGGGAAACAACTATCTGTCATTTACCTTTAGGATTTTCTAATGCAGGCATAGAAGAGATCCCCTATACAGTGCTATTGAAAGAATCCTTGTACAGCCTCACATTCTACTTAGAAAAAAGGTGAACAAAATCCCCTTTCATATTCATTAAAGTCTCATTCATCAAAGAATGAATAATTCTGGTATACCATCCTGACCCCATATCTTACGATACCAAACACAGCAGCTGGAAACTGGGAAAGTGCAAATGAGTCTGCTGTTTTGTGGATGTTATCAATCTGAGTGGTCCCATACTTCAGAAAAGCAGACAAGGAGCTCTTAGTTGTTTACATCCTTCATTTATCATCAAGGAAATGCTGATCACAAGTTTCCTCAAGATTAGTTGGCAGTTAAAAAACCCCCCAACAACAAACAACAGAACCAAGTGTGCACTAAACAAGCATAACCCACACGGAGCCTGTGAGGCCTGTTCAGCATCTCCAGAATCTGCAAGAGTAACCATTGATGTAGTTCCTCAGCGGGTCTTCTTACTTGTCTTCTAAAAGCAACTGCTAAATTAAGAGGACAGTGTTACTGATTTAGGTACCTTCCTCAGTTAAAAAAAAAAACCAAACAACCAAAAACAATCAGAGTTCTCAGCTTCATTCCCAGAGAAATGCAGAATCACAGAATCATTGAGGTTGGAAGGTCAATCTAGTCAAAGCCCCCTATCAAAGCAGGATCACTTAGAGCAGGTTACACAGGATCACAGCAGGGAGGTTTTGAGTATCTCCAGAGAAGGAGACTCCATGACTCCTACCAAAGGACAGTATCATAACAAAGCTCACTTGCAGTGCAACTCCTGCAACTTTATTTACATTTAAAAGTTGCATTAAGGAGATCTTGGCAACATAACTTAATTCATGCCTGATTCACAATCCTTAGAGCTGGAAACAGAGGTCAACCATGGTTTAAAACCTGATGCCACAATGCAGCCAGCTGAAGGAAATTGCTTATAGGTCAGTCTCTGGCTAGTATAATAGTCATTAAAGGACTTCCTCACATAGCTCTGTGGCTTTCTTACACAGAAAGAGCAGCTGGTCTGTGCATAGGGGGGAACAGGTGGGAACTGCCTAGGCAGACTGACACTAGTCACATTTAACACAATTCACCTTAAATTAGTCTTCATTGACTGAAATGCAGCTACCTGCTTTGTCCAACCTCACCTCCATCTTCAGGCAGCTGGAGACAACCTGGTCTCTCTTGCACAATCCAACTATTTGGTAGGATTATCTAATTTATATGAACTACACCGTAGAAGCATCTTTTCTTTCAGAAAATAGAGCTATGGGTGGGACTAAGGGAATTTATTGAGTCAAGTCTATTGTTTGAAATCTAATATTTGCTTGCTGAGCAGCAATAGTGGAGTCTTTACTAGGAAGAACAGGATTGTTAGACCTTGGCTGTGATTCACAGTACATTCTATTTTGTCTCGCTGCTCTAGGTTCTTTTCTTTTTCTTACAACTTGAATAACTTATTTACAGCCATCCTAGATCTGGGTGGAAATGCTGGGATAAACACTGTAGTGAAAATTAAGGGTGTAATGGCAGAATAAAATGATTCACTACTGTTCAGAGTCTCTGGATCACTTCTGCACAGCAAGGCCAAACTTTTTAATGTACATCTAAGCACATATAGTACCAAAATTACAATGTAGAGGTCTCCTGCCATAGGCTAGGAGTACATCCTTGAGTAGCTACAGTGCTGTCACCTTGAAACAGCTTCCAGCTCTGGCTTGTGATTCCAACATAAAACAGCAGGGAAGGATCGTCCCTCCCACAGTCGCTGTCTGTGAGCAGCCCAAAGTTCATTCAGGCTTTTGTAAACATGCAGGTACTATGTAGGGAAGATGCTCATCAGGAACAATGTAACATTAAGACTACAGAACATCTGGCACTAAAGATGTCGTGATTTCACCTTGAAATTACAGCTCTGAATTACTCTACTAGTCACACAATTGCTATCTCCAGATATTTAAGAATTGTATGTATGTGGTGTAAACCAGCCAAACTAACTGAATGCCAGCCCCTGCTTGGACACAGCAGTTCAGACAGCTCAGACACAGTACCTATAGATAATTATTAAAGGAGCAGAAGCAGCATTCCAGTATTTTCCCTATGCCACACCTCAAATTCCTGAACATTTTCCTGAGAGAGCTCGGGATTTGCATGTAAGTGCCTACACTTTTGGGTGACTGCTGCTCTGGAAATCGTTCACAGATGTTCATTTTGCCTCCTGTAAATATCTGAGCTTTAACAGCTCAGTGCCAAAGCCTATTTAATTTTTTTTTCCAACAAAATCAACAAGAAGTATCATGATTGATAAAATTAGAAACCATTACTATTACTGTATTGTTTTCCTCTGCAGTAGTATTTAAAAAGGAAAAAGTACTGGAAGTGCAAAGACATTTTCAGACAGTAGCAAGACATCATAAATCATGTTGACTTTACAAATTTTTGTCTGTGATGAAAACCTGAATTCTCAGTTGACCTAAGAAATCAATCAGAGGATTGTCAACAATCCCATCAGATTAGAAGCTAAAGTCTGTGAAAATACACCTTACTAGAAGATACTTCCCTCCCTTTAAAAATGTTTTTTCTTGACAGCCAAAATTACAAATGCAGATATACCCTAAAATTCATATATCTAATGTGAATTGAATCATTAACAGCAAACTTCAAGTACTGTGGAGAAGGGGCTGTTGTCCTTTTTTATATTTATGCTGCCTCATGCAAGGGCATCCAAATTACATATATGTAAAAATAATAATTAACATGGTTTGTTATACTATTGTATATAATATTACCAATAACTGGTGGAACTGCTCTAAAATGAAGTATGACACTGAAATGCATGCTATTTTGCAATAGTGTATGGCTATCTCACAAACTGAGCTATGGTGCTGTAACAGACTTCAGTGAACAGAACTACCAAGAGTAACTCCAGCAAAATATCAATTAACTGCAATCTCTATGAATGACCCTATGAATGGAGAGATATTTACTTAAAAATCACATCTTCCTTTCCAAACTACTGGTTTTGGCTGGGGTAGAGTTATTTTTCTGCACAGTGGCTGGTAGGGGGCTGTGTTTGGATTTGTGCAGAACACGGGGCTGATAACACAGAGATGTTTTGTTATTGCTGAGCAGGGCTTGCACTGAGCCAAGGCCCTTTCTGCTCCTTGTACGGCCACACTGGAGAGGGGGCTGGGGGTGCTGGGAGACACCGCTGGGACAGGTGACCCCAGCTGACCAAAGGGACATTCCAGACCACATGACATCAGGCCCAGCACAGAAAGAGGGGAAAGAAGGAGGAAAGGGGTACAGCTGGAATGCCAGCACTCGTCTCCCATGGTGCGGTGGAGCCCCGGCTGTCCCGGAGGTGGCCGAGCACCGGCCGGCCCCAGGAGCTGCCGCTGCCAGGGTGAGTGCCTCCTCTGGCTTGGTCTGTGTGCACAGCTGCTCCTTTACCCACTGAACTGCCTTCACCTCAACCCATCAGTTTTCCAAATTTCACTCTTCTGATTCTCTCCCTGATCCCACCGGTGGGGCAGTGACTGAAGCTGTGTGACATTTGGTTGCTGGCTGGGTTTAAACCACAACAACAGACATAAAAAGAAAAATACTATTTCATTATGTAAGATTGAGTATGGTCTCTGTGTTTGACAACTCAAGTGGCATTTGCAGATTGAAAGGGTTGTTTTTAAACGAGATGGAACAAAATTTTTTCTAGTTTTACAAAAAGGTGCTAAGAAATTAGAGCTGAACTTGAGAAAAGAATAGATTTTAATTTCTGGCTAGGAGATCCAGACAGCACTGCTATTTAGAATGGGCAAATTACATCCCATTTAAACATCTATATTCCAGTTCTAGATTTATTTTCCAACTTTTGCCCCTTCCTCCCATAAGACATTAGCTATTTGGATCCAGTACTTTGCATCAAATCTGCTTCAGGTTTGTAAAAAAAAAAAACCAATGCAACTGTCATTTCCACAGAGTTAAGTTAGTTGGAAAGTAAACTATAAATCTAATACAAAAAAGTTGCAGCAGAGGTGCAAGTTCCCATCTGCTATATTAAATAAAATAGGCATTATCCAGATCAAGAAAAAGACTTGAAAAATGCCAAACTACAAAATCAACTACAATTAATGATTTTCTTGCTGCTCTACTGCTTCAGAAAGAATGCATCTATCTAACTATCTCTTAGTCCCAGGCAGCTTTTATACAGACTTTTCAAGGTTATTTTAGAAACTGTTTATATGATTATTAGGGTCACTTCTGGTAAAAAATCCCAACAATCTCGTTGTAGGTACCAAACATTTCAACTGAAAAAAAATATCTCTGGGAGATATGGAACAACAGACATTTAAAAAAAACCAGGTAGATATTTTCACTATCAAGGAAATTTCACTATTTCACTACCAAGGATATTTCACTACCAAGGAAAGCAAAAGTATTTGATTCTGCCTTGGTGTTTCCTATGCCCATTGTCCAAGTCTGAACACTTAAATTGAATAGAAGGAAAGAAGGAATAGAAATAATGTACTTAATATTTTAAGAGATAGATTAAAATATTTTTAGACTGTTTCTTTACAAAATATTTTTATTTGTGTTAATAGAAATGCATTATGCTATTTCAGAAGTGAAGTAGAACAAAAGTGGGACAGCAGACAACCATATACAACAGCAATTACAATGTCTAGTCCTGTTTTCTTTTGAATTATTAATTTTACATTCTTCATTCACAAAAGCAAACCCAAACAGCTAAATGAAAAAACATGTGAATGTATATAATAATAATCAAAGCTTATAAAAATATAATCAATTATAGAAAAATATAAAAACTACAGAAGGAAGTTATTGTATTTTAATTAAAAAGGAGCATTTCAGAAATTAGAAACTGCTTCTCAGAACAATGCATGTGGAACAAATCTGTTCTAAAGGAAGTATCACTTAAAGACTGTACTGTGAACAGAGCCTTTGGAATCAATTTGAGATGTTTCTTCAATACCAAAAATTGTCTTTGGGAAAAAAAAAAGTTGGATCTTTATGAAAAGCTTAGAGAAGATAAACTGTTGGAAGAGTCAAATACCTAAAGGTTGATTAGAGAAGGGAAAAAACCCTCCAACATTTAGAAAAGGTTGGAGAAGTCAATAATCTGCAAAAGCAGATTATGAAAGGGGTTTTTTATAATCTTTGGCTATTGTGGCTAGTGTACATAACTTCATTAATTTCAGCTGCATTTTGATAGTATCTGTTCACAAAGTTTTGTGAAGGCCAAGTCCAATGGGTTTCAAATTCTTGTTAGGAATAACATCATGTTTTCAGACAGCTTACTGTGAGATTGCTTATTGAAAGCATCTTTCAAGGTGAGGCAGCTGAGCCTGGAAAGATAAAATTGCTTGAAAACTATAAATATATGCCATACAGTATTTCAAGAAACAGCAGAGCCTTTTGTGGCACTTTAACTGCACAGTACAACTCATGTCCTGTCTGAATTCTACCACAGCCTAAAAATGCTACGGAATACCTTTTGTTTTTATCTGAACATCACACTACTTGCTGGGTTCTTTAATCATCTAATTAAAGAGTACTCCTAACATTTTTGATTTTCTAATTCACTTTGAACAAATGCAGTAATTGCTGAGGAAAACACACTCAATCTCTGTGTACAGTATGTGAGACAAACTTGCACCAGTGTTCAAATGAGTGAAGCAATTAACTTAAAGACAGTATCACTGTATTGATGCTGTAAGGAAAAAACATTGGTGAGATCTTAACTATTATATTAAAATGGAAATCCATAGTAATATTTTGATAATTTTTGGAAATGCCCAATGCTATAAAAACAAGTAACTAGTGTTATAGCTGTATAATTTATGTACTGCATTTACAGTTTTAATAATATTGAAGTCTTAAAGCTGTGTTTTCAATCAAAATAATTCCAATTTGACAGATCCTGAAATAAAATTACGAAGTCTTATAATCAAGTAATTATAGAGGTTTATATTACAGATGTTGACATTTCATAGCTAAGCAGTTTTGTTTCCAAATGCAGTGGAGCATTTTCACTTTGGAGCAGGGCTAGTCAGATCCCCCCAGTTTGCCCATCCTCATTTTTTTAAACAACATACTACTGGTAGCACAGAGTTCCAGTCGAGTGAGCTGGTCTTAAAAAAAGACTACACTATTCAGGGTTCTCGGGACTTTGTTCATTCCAAAGATCTGTCAAATACATGAAATGAAAACACAGGTTTTACTTCTTCTCCTCTGCTGTGTTCTTTCCTCCCACCTAGCCAATGTATTAATTTTTTGCTCACCTAATCAGAGCCCCACCTAAGGATTGTGTAGTACTGACCTGTGTACTGTGCCTTGTACACCACAGTGGCTCTGTCACCTAACATCATGAAGAACATCCATCTCATCTTCATTTTTTGTACAACGAGATGTGCTCTGTGAATGTAATATTCAGCTCTAACCACTCAGAGGTAAATTATCAGCATAGT
This sequence comes from Leptocoma aspasia, assembly GCA_013399835.1. Lineage (NCBI taxonomy): Eukaryota > Metazoa > Chordata > Aves > Passeriformes > Nectariniidae > Leptocoma > Leptocoma aspasia. The sequence goes on from VXAX01006456.1 coordinate 293,727, forward strand.
GCATTTTACACAACTCACATTATATCCCACAGATGCAGTGTAAGCTGCTCCCTAGCAACTGCAGCAAAAATATACCCCTTTAGGCATTTCTTCCAGCTAAAGAAACCAACTTTCTATTTGATGAACTTCATATATAAAACAATCTTGGCTACTGTCACCTCAAATTGTTCTGACTAATGGTCCTTAAGATGTGTTTTTAGCCCTTTGCCTCATTTGGGTTCTAATGCTGAAGTTTCTTCTGCAAACCTTCCACCTCAATGATTTTAGCACCGAGGAAAAAAAAGTATTTTTCCAAACCAAGACATATCTTCCCAATAAAAACTAACCATTTATACAAGAATTATAGTCATGAGCTAGAAATCCATTTTAGATGGAAAATGTAACTCCCAGCATGCTGGCAAGAGTGAAGACCCTGGATTTATTTAATGGAATGCCGAAGTCTTTTGGCTGGACTTCACATACTGAATGGAATTTTAAGTATTTTCAAAGAATTATAAGCTTTTAAGTAGCCTATTGCTTCTTGTGTCATCCAAAATCTATTTAAGTGAACTTAATTAATATCTGGGGAAAGACAGAAATTTAGTCCTTGTTTAAAAACAACTAGCGTCATGCTCATGCATCACACCTTGTGAATAAGATGTGGCTGCTGTGACATTGTTATTCATTTTAACACACCATACAGTATTTTAAAGGTAATACCAGAATAACAACAGCTCATTAATACTTCACAAATGAACAGAACCCTGCACCAGTATTTAGGAATTTCCTCCCCTCTGCTAGGGAAAGGGTGTTCCAGCAGACAGTTCTAACTTCCCCAATGGAAGTCAAGCCTTCAAGTCTGATGCTGAGGCCGGCCAGGTTAGCACATTTAGGCAGAGGCTAGTTTGCTATTTTTGTACTGATCTGCATCAGCCTCCCCTGGCATGCAGCCCTGTGCACAGTCAAAAAGACAGCAGTTCCAGGACAGAAGACCAAACAGCACCTATTAGCTAGCCACAGAAAACAGCAAAAGCAAAACAGCATTATCCTTTCCCTTCAGGAAATTCTGTCTTGGGAACTGTTAGAGACCTCTGAAGGGAAGGAAATCTGTCCTTTCAGTTGAACAGGACAACGACCACCCCCACTCTGCTGACTGATATCTCTGATAAAAAGCAAAGCATGAGTTGTGTGTCTACACTTCAGGCATCTTCCTTGGTACCCTTCAGTTAAACTGACCCTGCAAAAGTGTAAATGAAATTCACATACAAGTTTATGCCAATTTTTAACATGACCCTAGAACAGGGCCTGGAGAGCATCTAACATGGTGAAGCAGAAATTATTTTTTTAAGAAGTCCTGTGTCACCACCACCTGAAGTCAAATACTGTACAGAAATTGGCATATTGAATAAAATGCCATTTAAATAAATCCTAGTTAGAACAGTGCTAACTGGCATGCCCAATTCCTGAACCAAAGTACTCATCTTCAGTCACCTTGCACAAAAATGGCATTTCTATTAGAGCCATGTGTTCGTCACTTCCATATTGAGTAAACATTGGAGTGCAAACTGCATTTCCATCAGAGAGTTCAATGCAGTATAGCTGGTAGTGTCTTATGAATTCAACCTTGCTGCAAAGTTTTATTAGTAGTAGTACAGTCTTTAGTTCAGCGAGATTCTCATTTCATGAACAAACATCCTATTGACTTTTCTATGACATTTATGTAATTTAGGTCTGCCATGTCAGGTCTTCTGAATATGTCTTAATGACCTAATTAAAAGAACTATTGTCATACCACTATATAATGTAGCAAGAAGAGGAGGCAGGCTGTTTCCCTTTTAAGCTAACAGGCACAAAAATCTGTAGGTAACAGCTTTTAGTTCAGTTCTGAATTTCCGCATAACAAGAAATAACTGGGTTATATGAATGCCCCAAATGATGAAAGAGTTATGTATTTTAAAGGAACAAATAACATATGGATGTGGCATGCCTTCCTATGTATGAAAATCTAGCTGGATCAGAAAAGAAAAAAATAAAAACAGTTTTGCAAACTTTACACTCAGAGAAAACCAAAAAATAATATACAAGCTTTCTAGCAATGCTCAAACCATCTTATAAAACAGAGCATATAATTTTATTTCAAATCTCCTTTAAAACCTTAAAATGAATGTCAACTTATAATATTACCTGTATTGCCAACTTAAATTTCTCACCCAAACTCACACAGTTTTCACTTTTTTATCTCTCTCATTATTTCCAGAAAAAATATAGTGCAAAAATTGAGCAAGGTGTTCCTGGCAGTAAACAAATACCAAAAAGAACAAATTCAGTACAGATACTGAATGAAGCCTATCCTGATATCCTGATGAAGTCCCAGGATATCAGTTTTTGTGGAAAAGGAAAGCATCTTTGCAACACTGTTCTAGAGAAAGCTGTTAAATACACTGGAGCTACCTAAATCCTGAAAACTGGACTCACTGAAAGTCAGGGAAGTCCTGGCTTTTCATTCTTACGGAATAGGGGAAGGAACTTAAGAGTGACTGAATTTAACTGAGGTGCTAGAGATCCCTTTTGGTTAGTCCAGCGGGCTTTGGATAAGGACATTAATGTGAAACCCACTTGGCAATCAACTACCTTTACTTTTGAAAAAATATTTTATTTCTATCTGCATACTTATATATTAGCCCACCTTTTATGCATTTGTTAACATTTAATATGGTCATTTCATTCTTATGGTTCTGTTTATTTTAATTGTTCATTGCATAAAAATTATTTAAGCAGAATAATTATACTCTTTGAAGAATAACTCCAGAGAGCTATAGTTGAGGTGTTTCTCTAAACATGTGCAAGGACATTACAATAAACATGTGCAATTACAAACACCCATCTGCGGCTAACAATACATCTTCAGATAGAGGCAGTATTAGCTTGTAATGTTTCTTGTTACCATGCTACCAACCTTTGCTTGTAAAGCAATTTAATCACTTCCATATTGGTTATACATGAAATATTAGTGCTGTGCTTCACAGGGAACACCTCCTGCATTTTCATTACAATATAACTGTATTACTTACAGAGCCAGAAAATCTATTTGTCTTTAAGCATGTCATTGCATCTCATTGAACAATTTCTAGCCTAAGTTTTACTAGTTAAAGAAAGAAACAGTCTTTCAGTTTTAAGTCCTCAAATTCAACCAGTCTGGGTTTCATTATTTTCTAAACTCCACGTCATCTCCATGGCTCTTTTAGTTATCTTTCATATTACCACCTATTAGAACTGCTAAAATAGTGTATGCCTTTGTCTTCTGAAACAGAAAACAAGTCAAAAATTTTAATATCCTATGAGATAACCTGGTACTTCTACATCTAACATTAACATTCTTATCTAGCTGCTGTATAGCAAAAGAAACTAAGATTACAACAATCTTTAGGGTTTTACATATGAAAGACGTGGTCATCATCTTCGAAAGATGAACATTTTATTTTTCAACAGTGAAAATATATGTCAAACAAATAGCTTTACTTTCCTCCATTAAAATAGTCTATCAGATAACAAAGAAGAGATACTGTTACTAATACCACGCCCTTCTTGATAAATCAGGCAAAAACGTCATCCAGTGAGTTACGAAATCCTGGTGCGTAAGAACAACATGTACAAAATGGAAGCAACTACAGAATTCTGAGGTAGAACACAAGACAACATAACAGATTAACAATGTAGGCATGCATAAATACATATACAGCATATTTATATTATTTTTAAACTGAAAAATGTTGAAACTAAACTTCTGATCAGCATTTTTGTCATTTGGAACTGCTAGGCTAGGCTCTTGAGTGTGTGAAATTCTACAAGAGGAGTAGTCTGTCACAAAGCCAGTTAACAGCCACTTGAGTCTGTAGTGTCCTCACGCAAGTGTGGTGCCACTGGCAAAGGCTCAGCCAGGGGACCAAGCTGCAGTGTCCTTGAACTTCACCCACCCAGGCAAGTACAAGTGCCAGCAGGTACCCATGTATGTCCCTGCACCTAAAAATACTTCCCGACCTGGCAGATCTCATCCCGCTCTCCCAGTTGCTCTCCAGTGGCTGGGACCAACTAGTTCTGGCCATGCCACGTGCATAATGTGACTGAAACAGATCCAGCACATCCAGCCACGACTGCTCCTTTGATTATCTCTGGCCCGAGCAAATCTGCTCTGGTGTTCACAGCAGCAGGGACTCCAGGAGCCAAACCTGACACCACGTGTGTGCTGCACTGTGTACAATCTTCTTAACGTCTTCTACAGATAACTCAGTCTCAAAGCCTGTTTCTTTACTAAAAGCATTTGTACTATAACTGATACCAAAACTGATTTCTGGTATTAATCATCATACTTTTTATTCAGAGGATGTTTCAACATAAAGGATGATAATTGCTTCATTCTACCTGACACACACGCTTTGTTTATAAGAGACTTACAGAACACTTCCTAAAATGTAAAATCAGGTAGTATTTTTAATACAGCTGCTTGAAGTCACGTTAAAACCATGACTAAAAATTACTTTCAGACAACTGTGTGTTGTGTAAGTGGAACCTTAGCCCAATAACATAAAAAATGATAGTTTGAAAGATGGGAAAAACCCCTTAATTTTAAAAAGTTTGGGTAGATCTATAAAAGTTGGAAAAAACATACAGAACCTTTACTGGTATCTTGATAGAAGGAACTGCATTAAAAATAATTCTAAATAGTTCTAAAATATCAGGTCACATGCAGTCAAAACCACCTGAGCCCAAAAGGTCTTACACAAAAATTACAACAGTTCATTTCACTGACAACTGTATAAAGTGCATAGGAATTGCTCAGATGTAACTGACTTGTTTGCTCATGCCAGAAGTCTCTCTACAGAGCAATCACCTCAAACTCATCTCTAGCAGTGAAAGGAAAGCATGCATGGCTGAGTGACTGCTCAGAAAACAGGGACATAGTTTACAAAAGACAAGGTTGATTAGCACTTGTAGGTTGCTTACTTTTATGGGTTATAAAGAAATTTTCCTTTCTCACCATTTTCAAATTATGAATGAGATGATTTCCAGGTGACCTCAGCTGGGATACATTAACCAATATATGACTTCCCCAGACTTAGGGGTTAAGATAGTAATATATCATTTGAAATTATAGAAAATCTGGCCAAGGCTCAAACTCGTATGCCTTGGTGCCTGCCTCTAAGTGGACCTGTGATCCCATGAGAGCCAGCCAGAGTGATCTGCAATAACCCAGCCAGAAACAGTCAGATGCCTCAGTCAAAAGCCACTGACGAAATGCAACAGCAGGCAGAGGCTCAGGGAAGTTTTCCATCTCCAGGTGGGCTGTCTTTGTTCTGATAAGTCCTTGCAGGGCAAACAAAACTTAACAGAAGCCTACTGTGACAGAGTGCTTGTTGTATGATCCACCACTCCTGCTGCATCATCCAGTTCATGTACACATTTTACTATGACTTGATGCATAGCCTGATACCCAGTACAAGTGTAACACCTTCAGAGAAAGCCTGTTACTTCTGACTCAGTTATTTTCTGTAAATTTTTATTGAGCTGTTTTGCAGTGTAATTTTATGTTTTATGTTCTTAAAAGAATTAATGAATTTTGTTTCAGAAAACTGAAATTAAAAAAAAGTCTGCAAGTGGACAGCTGATGCTATGCGTGACCTTCCTCTCCCAAAACCTGCAGGTGAGCTTTTCTGCTTTTACTACTAAATTCTTTTGCTACCTACTTTTGTCATGATTGTTCATAAGATTAAAGCTCTCATTGTGTCAGATGATAAAGAGCAATTTTAGAATGTGAGCTGCAGTACCAAAATCAGTTTGCAGGAGACTTCAGCTGATATCAATACCAAATCTTAAAGACAAAGAATTACTGTTTCTTCTCTGCAAATAGAAAACCAATTCACAGTAAACATCTTATTTTGGAACTTCTCAAAAGAATTGAGTCTGTTTATGTTTGGAATCAGCAGCAATAACAGAAGTATTTAATTTATTTAATTTCCTTATTACAAATGAATAAACAGTACAGAACTTCTACTTCTGAACAGTACAGAACTTCTAATTCTAAAATTAGTTCTTAGTTTAACTAGTATTTTGTTTGATGCCTCTATGTTCATGCACGCGGGAGCAAAAAAAGAAAAAGAACTTTTATTTTCTCCTGAGAAATACTCAGAATAAGACACCCATAAAATGGTATTCAATATCTCCTCCTCACTTGTAACTAGGACATAATGTGTTGAATTTTACTTCCATTGACTTCTAATTTCATGAACTAGATAGAATACATGGATAAAAGAATTTTTTTCCCAGTAGCAGTGTATCTTCAATATGAAATGTTTAATATGATCCAACTTACAGAATCAGTAGCAGTCTGGATGCTCAAATTTTACTTCAGACTTTTCTCGCTCAATTCAATGCCTGATGAATCAATGGGAATGTTTGACTTTGTACAGTAATCGGAAATCTGCACGTGAAAATTACCAGCAAGGAAGCCAGTCTCTTCAGGGTTTACAAAACATTTTTTCACCTTAGCTGCAACACAGCAAAATATTTGTGTAAAAGTATTTCAGAGCAGAAGTGATGTGCTCTTTAACAAACTGATTGGTTAGAGGTGAATCCTAAGCAAGTAAATTAGAGACATCAGACTCAACATAACCTAGTTGCCACTAACTTGGTGGGAATCTTTCATTTGAAGTTTAATTCTTGTGATGAAAACCTCATATATTTGAATCTTTTAGCCAACTTTTAGCAGTGCTCTCTTACTGCCTAGGTTATTTTAAGCAAGTACAGCATAAACTACATATAACAGAATTTGGTTCATGATTATATTTGAGCTAAGGTGCATTTTCTGTGGCCTTTTAACAAAAATCTAGCATATTCAAAAGCTTGGCAAAAAGAAAAACCAGTGTCTTTACTACAAAGTCTGAAATCCAAGTTAAATGTATTATTTTTCTAAATGGAGAAATCTTGCAAATGCTGAAAGCTTTAGGTAAACATTAATATAATAGATTTTTATAGTACAATGCTATCACTGTACTAATGCCAATCTACTTGCTGCCTAACAGACCTTATGAAAAAGTACACATATGAAAAAAAATGAACCTTTTAGAATATTTTTTGGATGCCCACAACAGTGTGGCTTCATTTACATGTACCATTGTACTTACACCTGAGTATTTTTTCTAGGAAAGAATGTACTAAAATTTGGCTGATGATTCTGAAGTATCTTATAAAAATGTTAGATGAATGCACACATCTTAACACAAGAAGATATTGTCACAATTGAACAATGGAACCCAAGTTCCACTTTTTACAATGATAGTCTGTTTAAGACAGATAAGCAGCACATTTGGCACTGCTCTATCACTGCTGCCAAATGTATTCTGCACAGATTCAGCAATTATCACCACTGTGGCCTCTAAGTACTGGGGAAAAAGACTGAGCAGGCTGACAGGGTTCATGTCCGTCCATGACATCCTTGCAGGCTACCATGAGCTCACTGTGCCACACTAAACTAATTTTGAACTGCATCAGCCAACAGAAAGCTGTTCTGACTTCGCTGTTACTTGTACACAACGTGGACATGCTTGCCATGAAGTAGCACTGGCTGGGTTTCAAGCACACCATGCAAATGGAATACACCAAAACCTTCTTCTTTGGCAAACTGCCTTGTTTTGGATGCTACAGATTCCAGCAAACAGCACCCATTTAATAGATCAGGAATATAACTTTAAACCATCCATCCAAAAATCAAGTAGTAGAAATACATTTGTTATGTACTTGAAGATGTGGTAATTTGAAAAAGCTGTTCTGATGAACTGTATTACAGAGCAAAACAAAATGAAAGAAGAATCCTATTGCTGCAACCAACTACAGTTGGTAACAGTCTTTTAGACAACCAGATTTACACAGCACATGAGCTCATAAATTGGTAGTAGAGCAGCTGGGGCCTTTTTTCAAAGGAAGTAAAATGTAATTCTTTAAGCTAAATATTTAAATTAACAAAGGAATAGGCTGCCTACTAAAATAGTCCTGTACTTCTGCCAAGTACTTGAACAACAATAAATCAAGAAACAGAACAGCACTTCAGACTGGAATTTGACAAGCACATAAGGCAATTATTAACTGCTGCTGTTCAACCATCTTGCTCTCCTCTTGCATTTACCTTCATAGTTATATGTCCTCCCTTGCACAGCCTTCATAAGGTCCTCTGTGAAGCAGATCCAAGCTGGCAGAAAGTGGGTTTCTGTTTTGTTTTGGCTTTTTAAGTCAGTGGCCAGGGCGGAGGAGTGGTCTTCTGCCAGACTTATGTGCTGAAGTAGCTCTGCAAAGGGTTAGGAAGGATGGTGTTACTGCGACTGGGAGAAGGGAAAACAGGATCATCACAGACAGGCTGCTGGAGTTACTTGCCCCGCTGTGAAACACATTTATTACTAAGTAACACTAAGTAGTAACACAGCCCACTAATAATACATTTCTGATGTTTCTTTAAACCTCACTCTTAATGCTGTTGGCAGTGCAGCAGCTTTTCCAAGTGACATGCTTTGAGTATCAAATGACTAGCCTGGCTTTGAACAAGGAACATGAAGAGATCCTTTCTATATGGCAGGCTTCCAGCCTAACCTCTAATACAACTGGGAGGGAGGAGAAGAAAAGCTTTAGTTATTATTTTCATCTTACTATGAAATGTAGTTCACAAATGAAAGGTGATTAATTAGATAGCATTGGAGTTAAGGCTATTGTGTATTGAATCTGTAGAGAGGCTAGGAAAGCATTAAAGGTATTTGAGTAAATATCGCTTTGCACTCCAATATTTTTAAAAGCTTCTTTGGTTTTAATTAAAAATAATTTTAACAGCAATCAACATGGATCGGATACCATATACCACCATTCTCACGTCCCCTTTCATTGCAGTTGGAATAAGTGCTAGGAATGACATTTTTTAGAGTTTTCTTTCTGTTTTATGTGGTCTGGATTTCTGGACACAGCATTAACCTGTCTGAGTTTACTGAGGTGAAAAAAAAAAACCAAAACCAAACACCCAACAAAAACCAAAGCCTGTGTTACATTCAAATGAGTTTTAAATCTATGAACACCCTTGTCTGATATGCCACAACACTTTTATTCCTAACAGACATACATGCAAAAAAAGCTCATAAGGTATGATACTGTTGGTAAAATTGAGACGAAGACAAGAAGTTGTCTTTGAGCACAGAACTAATGCCACCATGATGGCAAAGAGCTCCAGAAGCACTGTGCAGGTCAGAGTGGACAAAAAGATGACAAATGAGCTTCAGTGTAGATATATGTAGGCTAATACATCTCATGGAAAATAATCTCAGTCACATACACACCATGCTGACAAGTGACTGGAGAAAAAAATCCAACAGTCATTATTGACAAATCCTTATGTACAACAGCAAGAAAAAGCCTAGCAAAATATTGGGTATCATGGGGAAAGGCATTGAGAAGAAGACAGTGCACATTTATACAATCTTGATCCATCCACATCTCAAGTACTTCTGGTCTCTGCATCTCAAGAACAGACTCGAGTCAGAGAACAAAATACCACAAGGATGGAGTGCCTGCCTTAGAAAAAGAGACTTGAGGGGCTCTTTAGTTAGAAAAGAAGACTGAAGCAAGATATGATCAATCAAATCATGAAGATGGTAAATAAACTAATGTAAATCTGCTTGCCAAATCCTTTAGTAATAGAACTAAGGGACCTTTTACAAAGCTAGCACAACATCAGTTTATAAAGAATTAAGTGCTTCTTTACAAAGGTAGTAGTATGCTTCTGGAACTTGCTGCCACATGAAGTTGTGAAGATAGTAAAGCATCAGCAAGTTTGAAAAAGACAGGTTCTTGGTTTGCAGGTCCACAAATGAGCTCTAAAAACACTGAGCAGATATATACCCACCGCCCGTAATATGACAAACAAGTATGCAGGAGGAGTACAAGAGAACAGGTTCATAAAATGGCTGGGTTTGTGAGTGGTCCCTAACAGCATCCCTCAATGTCACTGTTGGAGACTGAACCCTGAGTATGAAGGTCCACTGGTCTGACACAGCAGAGCTTTTCTGACCTTCTTCACTTCAGCTGCCTTTAGTATCTTCTACTGAGCTCTGAAAAATCCACGAAGGTTACACCCCTGCTTCTTAGCAGCTGTGAAAGATGGAGGTCAGATTTGAATCACTGCAGTCCTTCAGTATAAATTCCAACACAACATCCTATGCTAAGCAATAAATTAGTACTATATCTTTAAACAAAAATAAGGGTCAGAGCCAGGAGGAAATATTTGCATTACTCCAAGCAGTGTGACCCCAGAAAGCCACAGATGTTGTTCCACAGCAAGATCAGCTATTTCAGTGAAACTGTAGCCACCTGCTGAGGGACAAAAGAAATAAACATCAGCCCCTCAAAGAGCTGAGCTGCAGAACTGCTCAAAGGAAAGCAAGGTTAGCCATGTAAGTCATTCACATTTTCACTAAAGTAAGTCTCAAAAGACAGTAAAAGTTAAAGCCTACTGGTACTCAGATGGCAGTCTTAAAAAATTGAGTGTAAAAGCCAGTATCTGTTGGTGTTTTCTGACTTCCTCTACAGAAACTGTTTATCCATGAAATAGGCATATTATAATTACAATATTTTGAGCCTATTGATAATACAGAACACCTGGAAAGGGAAAAGGTATGCTGGCACCACACCACAGAAATGAAAAAATGTAGCTCAACCGTATTCTCACAAGATTTCAGTTATGTAGCCTTTTCTTCGTTCACTGAACTCTTCACCATTAGCTCCCTCACCAGTATTTGTTAACTGCTTCTAGTGCAAAAAAATGCATAGTTATGTATTTCATAAATATTTGTAGTGATACATTAAATTATACACTTATATATGCATTAGATTACACATTTGAATCCTTAAGGGAATAATAAAGTAGAGTTTTGATAAGTAACTATTGCAGATATCTAGATTATTCCCACTAGTTTGGGAGTTTGAATTGAGACCTACAAAAATCAGAATGCAAGAGGGTTAAAAAGTGTCCACCCCCCACTACACATGCAATACCTGGCAACTTTACGTTTTAGGTAGTGATACAAGAAGAGGGGTGTCTCGTAATTGAGATCTGTAATTCATTCCTTACCACACCTTGATTCATCTCTGTATTAAAAGTCAAGGCCCAAGACTCTTGTACATCCTTTATTTCTCCTGATTGTGCTGGGGAAAGCTGATCTCTTCCACCAACATATCTGCAGTTTGCCAGTCAAAGAACAACCTGCCCATCTTTGCCTCTCTCCCTCTGTTGAAGAGCTGGGTTCTCAGCATTGGGAGCTGAATTCCTGTTTAAGAGTATCTTTTCTAAGTTCCTTGAAAGGCATTCTCAGGAGACAGAGGTGCTCAAGCAGAGCACTCTTGGTCACTATGCCCATGGCACTGCTAGGCAGCAGGAGATAGTCACTGTTTGGAAACATCTGAGGCCTGTGGGTAAGTAACAAAGGTAACACTTGGATGCTGAGGCATTTTATACTTCTGTATATCTAGAGTTCTGCAGAGCTGCCATACATCAGCATTTAGAGTTGCTGTGTTTGATGGAGACACAGCTAACCGCTATGAGTCCATATTTTAACTGCAGTTCAAAAACAGCATTAGCTTTTCCAAAAAGATCAGTGTACCATTTGCATAATCTAATACAACTAGGAGATACATCGTTCATTCATTCACCTTTTCCGTGGGCTTCTGCAACTCTTCATTGGCTCAACCAAATGTACATATGTACTTGTTTCCAAAATGTACTTAGTTCTAAAAAGCATACCACTTGTTTTCCCTAGCTGTATCAAAAGAAATTATTTTCCTACCAGTCATGGCAAATTACATCAATAATATTTTAGTATCCATCTTTATCTATTTAACTAAATAAGCAACAGGGTGGAGAACGTGACAGAATTGACTGCTTCAGTTTCAGATTTCTTATTATGTTACATATAGTGAAACTACCCAGTAAAAATTACTACTACAAAATCAGCTTAGGAAATTCCAGGATATCTCTGAGTGTTGGGAGGCATACAGATGGACTCATTTTCTTTTATATAGAAGAAAACCATGAAAAAGCAGGCTAAAAATTTCTGAAACTTCTGCATTCTCCTCTAACTTTAAACTAGGTATGAGCATTATGTAATTATAATACTTATTAATATTAATAAGCCTACAGCTGATTAATATTTTTTAACAAGTAAATACTAAATACACTTATGTTGACTTCAGTGGTGGAATGATTGCTGCTCCAAAAAATTTCATTACTTACTAACAGACAAAGAACATAAATAAACACTGAATCGAGCACCCTTCTGAAATGACAGCATTGAAATATTTTGATGTTTTAGAAAAGGTTTCCTCAGAATTGTGCATGGAAAAAAGACAAAAATGTGCTATGTAGCAAATACACTGGCATACATTCTGCTGCATGCATATTCTCTTGGGAACAGCCCCACTGACATGATTGTCACAAATAAAGTCTACTCATGTGCTGAAGGTTCTACAGTTTACCCATTCACAAACTAAATTTTTAGATTAAAATTTGGTGTCACTCACAAGGGAGGGCGGGGGAAAATCTTAGTATTTTCAGCCTGTAATCTACAAAGATTTGACTGCTCTCTTCCACAGAACAACCACAAAAATTTGGGATTTTCTTTCCTAAAAAAGCACATAAGGAAAAAATGGGTGATATTATGAGGTAGATGAGCAAAACTGAGTGCATCTCGGACACTGCATCGTGTGTGACATACTTGGATGAGGATTGTTCTCTACATTAATCTAAAATATTCTGACGACACTGAATCATGTTAACTAAATGAGTTTTCTGAAAAACTGGTTTGACAATATGACATTTGCTGAACCTGTAAAGATCTATCCAGAATTAGAGATGTACAAGAACTGAAATTTCATTAGCAATTTATATGCTGCTGAAAATGTGATTTAGTGGGTAACTATGCAGGGAGGGAACAATGCTTAACCTGTGTCAGCTCTGAATTCACACCTCAAATCTTTCACACTTACTTGTGCCTTCCCTACAGCTGTAAATATGGGCTTCAGCTCCCTAAAGCAGAGCATGTATGTGTTACAACAGTGTTTGCACTGGTTATTCACCCTTGCATCTATCATGATTTAAAACATTTCTGAAAACACGTTATGCATCATGTGATTGAACACGTCCTTATAACTAACTAATCAGAATACTCTGTCAAGAAAGTGTGAACAAGATCAATACGCTCCTAGAAAGTAGAAAAGGAAGTTTAAAGGTACAGAGGAACAAAGAAAAAAAACCTGAATCAAACTAAGTGCTCTTTATATTTTCTGCAGACAGTGTTTAAATGTTTAAAATATCCAAACCCAAGAGATGCAAAATAACCAACAGATAACACAAACTGTTTTCTCTTGGTCTTTTAATTGTGGATGCTATCCTGCTTCCTACTGAATCAATGTCAAAACTCCTCTTTATTTCCATGACTAGAAGATCAGGTTCTTCATCACGAAGTCTGGCAACATCCTGGCAGATTCTTTGAAATGTTATATAATCAAGATACTTAATGTTTACAACGACATCTCTAAAGAACATATAAAGGCTGTTTTATCTAAATTAACAAGATTTAACAACACTCCAAAGCCTTCCAATATTGTCTTTATCACTAAAAGTACAGTAGGTTGAAGAACAATGGAAAGGAGTGCACAGGGATAAACGAGATTTCCTCTTTCTAATTCCTCCGTCTCAATAGCCAGTGGTCATGTATCAACCGTCACCGATACGCTTAGACTAACTTTTCTTTGAGCTAACTGTGTTAACAACTTTAAGATCCAGTCTGCGGCCACACCACCGGCACCGCCACCTTCGGTTGTGTGACTGTCCCCGCTGGGCGTCCGGGAACACCTTCGAGTAAAATCCTTCCCCTTGAAGGGAAGTTCAACCCGGCGCCCCAAGCCAAGCGCGGCCGCTCTCAGCGCCCCCAGCGCGGGCCCGGGGCACGTCCGCGCTGCCGCCTGCCGCTACCGAGCGGGGCACG
>VXAX01006456.1:307832-418427 GCA_013399835.1 Leptocoma aspasia
GGAGCGCAGCGCGGGCACCGGCGGAGCTCGCCCTCGCCGACTGGCACCGCCGGCAGCCAATGGCCGCCCGAGCCGCGCTGAGGGGGCGGGACAGCGTGACGGGAACGGACCAATGGGAGCGGCTCCGCTCGGCAGCGCCGCTTCCGGGCGGCGGGAGTCGCTCCGGGGCCGTGCCGCCCGTGTGCCCGCGGTCGGTGTCTCCGCCGGGGCCGTGCCGCCAGTGGTCGGTGTCCTCCCCCTGTCAGTGTGCTCGGTCTCCCTTCCGGGCAGTATGCTCGGTGTCTCTGCGGTCGGTGTCCCCGCCGGGCAGTGTGCTCGGTGTCCCTGCGGTCCGTGTCCCCGCCGGGCTCTCCGGGACGCGCTCCAGCCCGGTGCCGATGGTGCTAACGCGCGCGGCTGGGCCAACCTTGCCCATGCCCAGCCGCTCTGGAGAACGGGAGCGGGCTGAGGGCCGGCCGTGCAGCTGGGGAGGTGTGCCTGCCCACTCACCGCGTACACGGGAGCATGGAGCTTCACACTAGAGCGCTTTGTTTAAATAAGTAAAATTTAGCGCAAGAAGATGTATTTTTTCCAGGGGAATCCCACCGAGCTGAAACGGTGTCCGCCGGCAAGATCCCTGCGGCTGCTGCCGGCTGCCGCCGACCTTGGCGCGGCCGCGGCGGGCACAGGACCGCGTCCTCGGCGCTGTGCGCTGCGGGACCCTCCGTCGGCACGGCTGTCACTGTGCCGCGGGGTTTGCACCGAGTTTGCAAGACCTCAGAACTTGTCCCGCTGGCAGTGCCACACCTGCCCACACCTGTGTTTAAATTGGTTCGGCTGCTGCAGCGGTTTTTGCCAGTGGACCAGGTGCCTGTTTCCAACTTTTATTTATGTGGTACCTGCACGGGTTTGCGTTTTTGTTACTCTGTGTAGAAGGAGGTCTTCCGCACGCTAACCACAGTGATGTACTGTAGAGGTGTACGGGTCTGGTAGGATACCACAGGCCCTGGAGAAGTGAAGATCGAGTGTAGGCACACAATTTGTGGTAATTGGGAGTGGGGCTGCGGCTGTGCAGGACAGGTGACCAGCATTGACAGCAATGAGACATGGAGTGCTGAGGTGCACTCGCCAATCACCAAAGGGAGCAGAAGGCACACAGGTGCAATGCATGAACACGAGGGGTATAAAAGGCTGGGCTAAAGAATGAGAATGGCAGATGCCTGCAGCCTTCTGAAGTGGTGTGAAGTTACTCTGTATGGGGTGAAGCTTTCTGAAAGTGTATGATGACACTCTGTGTATATACGCTGGTATAGTCCAGGATGAACTGGAGGATTATTGGTATAAGGCACTCAGGAAAGGAGCATGGACTTGGTACCGGAGGCCTGTGGTGATAAATGGCTTGTCTGCAGTCACTTAAAGAGGACTTTAAGTCAAGTCTGGAGCTGGACAAAAGTGGGTTTGAAGGTTGCAAAGGAACAGTACCTGACATATCTAAAAGGTAACATACTAAATTCACATGCAGGATTAGAGCTGCAAACCAGTGAAGAAAGAAAAAGGTAGGAAAGTGTACTTGCAAAGATAAAAATGATCTTAAGGGGGAACTAGAGGAGGGGGAAGAAATATAAACCTGATTACGTTACTTCTGGCCAAGGATTCCTAATGCTCACAAAGTTACTTTTATCACCCCTTCACATCAGAGTGGAATGAAACTGATCAAGAGATCCAGGGGAGCAGGGAAAGGGGGAATGTAACAGCAGGAGAGGAGTATGGCAACTTCAACTGTGTTGTTACTACTCTTTTTCTAGAACTAATAATTATTAGACTAATAAGATTTCAGTTATATTAAGAATAAATGTCTCTTCCTTCTTTTCCAGTCTGTCTAAAAAGCTGGGTGGAATGCTTGAAAACGTTTCAGGAATGTATTTTACTGCTGTGTTCCTTTCCATGTTGATGGTCTTTACCCACTGTTCTGGAGTTTGCTTGTTGAGTAGAACCCCTTGCCCAGTTTTGTGCTTTATTTGCTGGTTCAAAAGGGCGTGGAGATTTATTAACTCCTAGTGGCTTGCCATTGTATTTCATTCCTATTAAGAAAGGTTTTTAAAATCAAATAATCTTATCAAGTTAATCTGGTCATAAGCAAATGTTTGTTGATTCCTTAATGAAATATTTTTAATACCAATCTAAGGTACAATTTATAGACAGAATTCCTTGTTTAGTTGTACCAGATGCGGGTACCCTCATCTGTGCTGAGTTCAGAACTGCTAGTACTGTTAAACAATGTGAAAGTCATGCCCCTTACATGCTTCAACAGTTTACTTTTTTTTTTTTTGTGGCAATTTGAGTTTGCTGTGTCCAGTGTGAAGGCTCAATGTTGTGAAGGCTCACTTTTGTTTGGAATGAAATAACGAGAAATGTTTTCAATGCTCACATGCTTAGACACTGTGCAACACCACAGTAAGAGATGTTTTCTTCTAGCAAATGGGTTTTACTACTTCAGGAACCATTCAAGCCTTGAGAAAGTACATTTTTAATAGTAGCATTATATACTTAAGAAAAGGTATCAGGTTTTTTACTCTTTGTTAAAGCAGGGGTTTTTTTAAACTTTTGATATCAGCCATAGCATTATCTTGAAAGAAACCCAAAACCCAACACACTTTACAGAACTGACTGGAGCATTGCACGGTTACAGCTTTATAACTTCTGCAAAGAAGGAGGAAATATTAAAAATAATCCTTGTAAAGGAATCTCTTTGTAAGCAGAACATACATGTGATAATTTTTAATACTTTAAACTTATCCAAAAATGTAAACAGAAATTCAGATAATCGTCTGAATTTTATGTTCATGTTAAAGAGTGGACTTTAAGGTTCTATTGCAACTTTTTGCAATCATATGCACAGCTCAGTGTGTAAGTTAGCTGAATCCTTAAAGACAAAACACCACATTTCAACTAAATATCCTGTTTATGAGACGAAACAACTCAGAGGAAGATGTTGCTATAGGCGTAGAAGCACCAAATAATTAAAAGCAGAAAAGAGAGGAGAAAAAAATCAGCACACCTGAAATACAGGTCTGTTCATTAAAGTGCTTTACAGTACACATAATCTATTCTAAAGTTTAGCAGTCCCCCTGGTCAGCTGGGGGATTTTTTTTTTTTGTATCTCAGCCTACAAAACTGTAGTTTAGCCTTCAGTCCCATAAGACAGAAGAGTTCAACAGTTCTTTCTGAAAACAATATCGTACTCCTGGAAAGTACTGGAGGACGTACACAAGCTGAGCTGCTCTTATTCATAGCTGAAACAGTATAAGAAATGTAATTTCTGTACAGCTCTGTCAGCAGGAGTCCTTTCTGTCCTGGATCAACAGGCATGACAGAAGTCAGTTAGGAATCACACCTACTAAAATAATTGTTTTAGCTGTTAAGACAGCCAACAAGATGTGAACTTTGGGCTAAGTGCTGATATTGGGGATTCTGGCAGATGGTAGGAACTGTAGATTCCTTTATAAAGAAAAGAAACACAGTTGCTGTATATCCTTGAGACTTTAACTTCAGGTTTTAGGAGAGCAGTACTGTAGTACTGAAGTGTACTATAATTGGCAGATCTTTTACATTAAAGTGTAAAATAACTGCTTAGAGATAAGCATTGTTTCACTCCTCCCTTCTGATAGTGTTTGATACTTAACTGATGCATGGATGCAGCACTGCTTCTGTAGATCCGGGGGAGGAATATTTGATTATTTATTTTTAACTGTGTTACAATTTACTAGCATTATTCAGCCTCATTTGGTAACCCTTTTGTTAATACCATGTAGATATATGCTGTGAGATGCAAATCACAGTTACGGGCTAGGCGCTGTATAGACAAGTGAGGAGACAGAGGGCTCTTGCCCCCACAAACTTGCCCCCACACGCACTCCTCTGAAGGTGCATTGGGATCTGATTTCACACTGCATGGCAAAGTGTTTCCTTTTGTTATTTTATCTGCCGTGTGTTATGTCAGCTGGAGAGAGCCAATCTCCCCGTAAACAAAGCAAGGTAACTTCCTTTGTGTGCAGAGTCCTTCAAGATATTTGTTTATCTGCAGCGATCACTTGTAAGCACAGCTTCCATTTATATAGCGTCCTTCAGAGCAATGTCACTGTGAACATAATGAATATACTTAGAAGTATTTAAAGATTCTATAAATATATATTTAATTGCAACTGCCTTGAACAGTGATGTAAGATAGGCCTTTTGTGTAGAGGAATGGATGGGTGATGAACCATTTTTCAGATCCAAGTAATTCTGCTTTACATGAGTGAAGTGACCAGTTCATATAAAGAACATTTTTTCCCCCTTCCTTTGATCCAGTCAGTTTGGGTATTCTCATCTTTGTTTTAAATATATTAAAGTTTTCATTGTTCCCCACCCCATATTTAATTTTGTGGTGGATCAACTGTTTTGACAAATATTTGCACTGTTACCTAAGAAATTAATTATAAAGAATTAATCCAGCTCTCAGCAGGGTTAACCAAGAGAGAAGAGCCTTCCCAGTACAGTCAGTGGCTGAATCCAGCTGGCAAAAATCAATGTGGTTCTGTTTAATTATGATTAATGTTTTCACTTATTTTATAATTTTGCATGCAATTTTCTTTTTTTCAAATTTTCATCCTCTTGGAGAATGATTTGGCAATTGCTACCAGTAAACTAGAGTGCTTGGTTCTGTGTCATCCGATTGCTTATCAGCAAGAGGATGCAACCAGTAGTGGAATATGACTGGTCCTTAATTTCCATTTTCTTGAAGTACACAGCTGCCAGGAGTCATGAATACAGGAGACATGTTCCCTGGTATTAACACTGTAAAGCTTGGAATTGTCATCACTGAGACTCTTTTATGATTGACACACAGGACAGTTTCTGTTACCCTTATTTTCATTGAAGAGCATTTTAAGAAAAATTACTCACATGTTTCTGTTGCTGGAGTGGCATCCTCATTGATAAGGATGTCTGCCCACTAAGGGACTGAGGTATCAAAATTTATTCAGAGATAAAAGAGCTACATCAGGAATATTTAGCTGGGTGCTTTTTCTTATCATTTGGAAGATAAAAGTTGTCTAAAGTCTCAGTCCCAAAGAGCTTATAGCGAGAGACAGTAGAAGAGCAACCAAAGGAAGCACAGAATATGTGATGGAAAGAGAGAGAGGGGGAAAGCAGGGAGGCCACCACATTATGCAGCAGTTTAGTGGCACTGAGCTTCCTAGTTCTATATATACACAGCCGGTGTTACAGTAATTTGCTGATTGCTTGTGGTTCTACTTATGTATACATGAGTGTCTATATATTTATATGCTTACAGACATGATACTCATGTATTACATTAAAGGATCATTAAATTTGAGAATGCAACTGCCTGAACTCAAAATCTATCTGGTATAGTCTTTAATTTTGTGATTGCACAGTGTTTTTCTTGGGACTCTTAACCTTGTTCAGAGCATAGAAGGGATGAATCCTGCTACTTGCACAATTATTTCATATTTTGATTTATTGAATTTTAAAAAATATTACTTCAGGCTTTATTGATTACAATATCCAATTTATCTTCTAGCTGCTGCACCAGTTCAGAAAGAAGTCCTAATAAAAATATTCTTCTGGCTGTGTATCAAGAGGACATGATCTGTACCATAAAAAAATAATGTGACATGTGGAAATGGAAAGCTATATTGCAAATATGGTCAGAATAGAACCAGATTGAAGTTGAGGCAATAGATTGATTTAAATTTTTTCACCTGAAAGATATTTTTTTAGCACGGGCAAAAATCTATGCTCTTACCAGGTATTTTTCCTGGAAATGAAAAAAGCCTTTTGGTAAAGCCTTAAAAGTTAATCAGTCTGTCTGTCCATTCCTATGTGCAGAAAGCTTCTCCCCAAATGGATGACATGAGACAAAATTATAAGCAATCAAAAGTTGCATATTTTAAATGACAAGTATGCAAAACCATTACTAGAATGGCATTACCTTTTCCCACTATTAAAATACATACCTGCCTGTGTAGAATAGAATAAAATATAGACTTTGACATTACAGCTTAGCTTGAGTAAGAGGATGTCATTTACAGAAACCACCCCAGGCAGGCGTAGGTGGGGTTTATTTTCTGCTCCACCAAAGCACTCAATGTGTGTTAAAGAAGAATCATTCTAGAAAGTTCTTGAAAATTCTATGATTTATTCATCATTCAAAGACTTGAAAATAGGGAGGAATCACCCCTAATATTTTAAAAGTCCAGAAATCCATAAAGCATGATATCTTGATGCTGGTCTTTAATAGTTCTCATAACTTTCAAGTTGATCCAGATTTTGAATTTCCAGAACTCAACCACTTGAACTGTGTTTGGTGCATATGTAAGTATGTATTCAGCAAATATTTAAAGGAACATTAAAGTTTCAAATTCAAGCACTCAGATGTTGGACAATGATAAAATTAAAGTTGTCTGTTTGACCTTATTTCCTGACCCTGTGAATTAGGATTAAATTTTAGAAATTACAGTCAGTAATGAATGAACCGGTAATATAATAGGTATTAGTAAATACAGTAATACATGTACACACATTTGAAGAAACTCAATAAAGGTACAGGATTTGCAGAATTTCATTTCTTAGTCATCATCTCTCTGTAGCCAGGTCTTCATGTCAAAAAAAAGCAATGCTAAGTCACTTGTGTCTCTTGTAGGTGATGATGAAATTTGTAGCTGGTTAAAGAAAATGGTTTGTGTTCTAGAGTGCTGCAGTAGTCTTGAAATGTCATCACAGAGTATAAATGTCTGGACACTTAATCCAAACCCCACCTAATTGGTTGGAAACTATTTGGAAGAAGTTTATAAAGCTGAGTTTTTACAGGTACTTAAAAATAAGGTAAATTAGCCCTATTTTTTCCCTCATTTTCCTCTCTTTCCTATAGTGCACATAGGCTTTCTCTAAAAATAAAAAATTAAGATAATGGTGCACTCTGCAGTATGTCAGTTTATAATATTAGTATTTTTACATATGCATTATTAGCCAAATGTTTACATCATGCTGCCTTCAGAAACATAGGTATTCTTGGCTGTTGTCCTAATGCTTTATTATGGAAAAAAAAAAAAAAAGGTTTAGTCTTCCTGTTCTGGCCCAAGAAGCCGAGTCCGTGCTGTTGCTGTTCTATGGCACGCTGTTGGCATGGATAGCTGCCAGTGCCTGGTAATGCAGCTTCCCATTGCCTTCTCTCTGGGCACAGAAGAACCACTGCTGGCAGAATGGCTTTCTCAGTCAAGGCCACCCAGACCCAATCTGTAGCCTTCAGTATAGCAGTACTGTCCTACCAAAGCAGAAAAGCACTTTATAGGAGATAATAAAGATAAAGAGATTCTAAACACTCTTTAGAACAGTACATGACACTATTTATATGCTATTTTCACTCTAATATTACTTTATGAAAAGCTGTACAAAAGCTCTTAAGATTGGAACTGCAGATTTTTTTTTTCTGTGTCCATTTGCATAAGTTGACTTTATAACTATCAATTTCTTCCTTTTTATCTAATGTCCTGTAGAGGTCTTAACTGTGATTACAGAGAGGAACTGGAATCATATTTTAAGTGGTAAGAGGATATTTAATATAGATTGGTTTTTATTGTGATTGTGCACCAGTATTACAGTTACAGGATGACAATCTAATTTACCAAGCAGTATATTGAAGTACTTTGTTTAGTGTTCTATCCCCTCATGGTACAGCTATACCTTCATTCCTCCTTGAAGTTTTTAACTATTTAATCTCATTTACTGGAAATTAATCTCTACTTTTGTTGAGAGATGACTTCTTGATCAAGAAATTTTGTGTTTGGTCAATTTTTTTCTCCAGTAAGGTTTACTGGAAAAACAGCCTGCTTTTCGATTTGGAATGCACAGTTTCTGTGGGGAAGGAATGGCTCCTTCATAGCTATTTGTTGTGATAGGACATTATTCCTTGTCAGCATCTCTTACAGGTATCATTTCATCAGTCTAAGAGTAATTTTATATGGATACTGATAGTGATGGCTACAGTGTCAAGAGCCAAAAGGTAAAATGGACTGAAACACTCTGAGGTTTTCCTAGGGTTTCTTTTTATTTAAACAGATCATGTAATTTTGAAAATCACCTGCTGAAATATGTAGTAGATTATTCATGTCTTTTTTTAGTAAAATTACAATGTACTTAGTTAATGAAAGTCCGATTAAAAATAAATTTTATTTTTAATAGACCTTATTCTTTCTTTTTAAGAATTTAAGAAGACCTTATTCTTTCTTTCTCTCTCATACCCTACCTTAGAAGAGGGGAGGTGAGGAAGCACTTGGAAACAGGAATTTTTCTCCTCTTTCCCCAAAGTAGTACAGTATAGAGCTGCCTTATTTTTTTGTTTAAGGACTATACTGAAAAATTCAGGTCTTTCATGGCTGAATTGTAATTTACTGTTTCAGAAAGCCCAAAAGTAAGGTCAGCCTGATTATGTTTCTAAGCCAAATTTAATGTAGATCCTCTTTTAAAAACATTTAAAAACGCTTTTCATGTCAAAATCATCAAATGTAACCCACATACAAGGTGAAATGCTGTTTGTGAAAGGCAATAAAATTTACCCAAAGGATTTAACTTGGGTCCCTCTTAATGGAAGAAAGCATGAAAAGAGACAAAGGCTTTAATCTGTGTTTTTATTCTTCATGTTTTCCTGTTTTTGTGAGTGTACCCAGGGTAGTTAATGTTTTTGCAATTATACCTACCAGTTGGAGGTATACTTGACTGAAGTGACCCAAATCTTTTATAAGTAATTCTGATAATTATCTTGCACTTTGAAAGTAAGGCCTGAACTATAATTATTTGTGGGGGTGATATTTCAAGACATGTTGTGTTAGAGGCAGATCCTTAGCATAGATTAGTTACCTACCCTGAGCACTGTGTCATGTAAGATTACTAGTGTAGGTCTGCCTGTTGATATGTATGAAGGAGATGAATGCTTACCAGAAGACAGACAAAGTATTTACACTTTTCAAAGTAATCCAGCATTTGTGTTCAGCAAGTCCTTCACTTAGGAGGAGTCCACTTCAGCTATATGGTCAAAGTATTACTTGGGTCTCTTTAAAGAGTTTTGAGGATGCCCCTGGCTCTACAAAGGCTCCAAAGGGATTAGTTGATATGCCACACCTATAAAAACAATTTAAGTAACTCTAAGTAAGTTTTTGTGCCAATTATGTTAATGAAGTTGCAAATGGACTGCAAATTTAGAAGTCCTCTAAAACGTAGCGCTGGCCCAGCCATTAAATCAGGCTCTCTAATCTCTCTAATTGGTGCTTTTCAGTATAGAAGAACACATGAACCCTGCTGTGTTCTAAGAGCAGTAGAACATCTTCACTAGCCAATAATAGCCAGTGAAAATATACTTCTCAGACTGCAAGTCTCCTGTACTAAATAATGATGTGGAAAAGTTTCATTTTACTGCTACTCATCAGTGCAGGTTTACTGTTGAACAGTGCTTGGCTGCAGCTGTGCTGGAAATGGATCAGTTCTGCCCTCCATGACTGTAAGGTCCCTTTCTTAGGGTAAATATCCTGTCCATGGGATGAAACTTAGGAGTAGCCAGAGGAAGCTATCCTGCTGAGAGAATAGGAAGTTCAGTACCAGAATTCTTCCCAGGAGCCATCAAGCTTCTCCTCACAGAATGAGACTTTTACAGACTGATGGCTAGTTATTTAAACTCAGGTAGCAAAACTTAGAAAGCCTAGAGGATAACTTGAACATACTTAAACTTAGAATAGCAACTTCCCCTCACAAAAATACAACTCTAATGGATGCTAGTTCTTTTTAAACCAATATAGACCAGCTCCTTGGCTGCAGTAAATCTGTATGGGTTCACTAAAATGCATGATGTTTTTAGCAGGTAGGGGTTACTATTCACTTAGTATTTAATTTACAGAAAACTATAAGGTTGCTACTTTCTTCACACTTAATCTCACTTTGAGCTGCTATATGCATTCTCTCCACAGTCTGACTTCTGCAGTGGCAATGTATGCATACATCAGGGTGACATCTCCCATCCTTTTGCCTTGGCAGGAAGAGGGTGTAAGACTCGGTGAGTTCAAGCCTTATCTCATCTCTGATTACTTCTACACTAAGCTTTTGGCTGAAGTTCTGAGGACCTTTTCTACTTCAATTTTTTCCAGGTTTTTTACATTTTTCTAGAATATTTTATTACTCATGGATGTTAGTTTCCTAGAACAAATTTAGAGGGTGTCATCCTTATGATTTGTATAAGAATCCCCAAAAAATATAATAGGGCTTGTGCTTCAAATAAGTAATTCTGCAATATAATTTAATTTCCTTAATATTTTTACTCACTACTGGTGGAAGTAAAAAGCCACTCACTAAGAGAAGAGAATGCAAAGCTAGTGAATCCACTAGAGGAAGGCTCTGCACTTCTGTGTCTGTCCCATACTAAACAATCTCAGTCATGGAATATCCAAAGAGATTTACCCCATATGGTATGTCATTTATGTAAGTTGACTTTATGTAATATTCTCTCTGGGAGTAAAAATTTCTGTGTAGTCTTGCTTTTTTATACTATTTCAACAAAGCCTTTGTTTTAGTCATATCTACACTTTTTCTGTGACTAATTTTTGATTTTGTTTGGGGAAAGCTGAAAGGTGTGTAGTTTGCAAGGATAGTTTCGAGGTGCTAATTTCTTGGTGTGAGTTTTTATTATTTTAATTGACATCTGTCACTTCTCTAGAGTGTAGTATACAGGGTTAAATTCATCAGAATATGCAGGAGGATGACAAATGGCACAGGACTGTACTTCAGGTACAAATATAGCAGCCATGTTAGCTTTTTCCTGTATTATTACTTGCACATGATCACATCTACACATGTGCACATAAGCACCACCATTTCACCTTCAAGATAATTCCTCTTTCCTAATACAGCCTAAACCAATCTTTTATCTAATAAGAAATTTTGAGAAATGGGGGAGATGTAAAATTTTAGTTCATGTAAAAGATACACCAGTCAAATTCCCTTTATTTTCTTCAGGCATGCATTTTCTGGGGTTTTTTGTTGTCTCAGCAGGAATTTTGTTGATGTCATTTTTAGTTCTGTTATCTACTCAAAAAAGAAAGCCAAGTAATTTAGTGCTAAGTAGTAATCTCTTGGGTTTTTAAAAACAAATTATGATGGTTACACCCAAAGAGGAGGGGGGTGGGCAATAACAGAGAGAGAGAAATCTTGCTGAAATAATTCTAAGATGTTCAAAAGCAGGAGTAGGCTAATGCTTTTTAATAAGTTCTCAAATATAGTGGTGTTGGAGTATCTTGTGCTGTTCTTCTGGTAACATTAATTTAAAGAGATCTTCTGCATTTACTGAGAATACTTTGGAGCAATATACTCTTGAAGTAAGCTTGTGGAAAAAATGCTGTTCATGGTTTTCTGATGTGTCTGTATAGTTTATGGTTGTTTCTGTGTAGGTATAGAAGAGTCACATGTGGATTTCTCACTTACCCACAACCCTGTTGCTTTGGGCAATGAGTTGTAGTGCAGAGGATGTTTTGTTCTAAAAGTCTGAGGCACACTTTCTTAAATGTTTTAACATCAGCTTGTCTTTGCTGTAAATGATTTCAAATGCCTGTCTCTGTTGGATCCTTCAAGAATTATTTTGAAAAATGTATTTTGATTATGATTCCCTTTCTCTCTGACATTTTAGTTTAAACTAGTCATTGCATGAAGAATTTTACAAACTATTTAAGGAAAATAGTATCTTTAAATTCATATTAAAAAATTCACAAATTTTTTTTGTAAAGTGTTTTTTTATTATGCATTGTCAACTGTTAAATGATATGTTGCTGTTTCATACAAGATGGAATAGTGTTAAGTGAGCAAATGTTAATCCATAAGCATAGGTTTTAAGGAAAAAAGTGCTAGATCAGAGTAAGTTTCTACAGGTTTAAGGATGACACTGGAGAGCTGCTTCATCTAAAATGGCTTTGAATTAGTTACTGAAACAACCACTAGTCTTCATTGCCCAGCATCCCCAAACCCTGTCTCAGTTCTATTTAGGATGTTTGGTTTTATCCAATGTTAAAATTTACACACTTTTTTCTCCCCTTTTACTCAACATAACTTAGTAGCAGCTCAAGGAATATAGCTAAACAGTGCTATTCACCAACCAGCTGTGGTTACTATTCAATAATGATCTATTTCAAACTAAATATTACATGATACTGCAAAAACAAAAACAAAAAAGATTAACCCCCCAAAATCCCAACCAAACCTCAGATTTTCTAGCATGAGCTAACAACCAGTGTACATAATATGTCATGGAGCAACAGCTCAGTCGCAGTAATAATACATTAGAAAAAACAATAAAAGTATTTTTTTTCTTCCTTTGTGCACACCAGGTGCTTCACATCTGAAGTTGTTACAAATAATAAATATTTAAATGGATTGTTTCTCCAGGACAGTGTAGTAAAATATCCTTGTAGAAAAACGAGGGGTGTTTTATAATTACAGATGGAAAAAAATCTACATCTTCATTGCCTTAAATATAAACTAACTGAATAAAGTCTGGGTAATTGACAGCATAATTGTATTTTTTAATGTAATCTCTGGATATTAAATTCTTCATGAAAGACTAAAATAAGTAGGTTGAAGAAATACCTATTTATGACATACTTTGTAATGAGTGACAGACATAGCTGACTACTTGGATGTTTTATTAATTTTCATCGTAAAATCTATTTTTTTCATTTGTTCATCTGTAGTGAGCCATTTGAACTTTCTTGCCTTGGAATGATGAAACAGCTATCTGTCTTGAGCTCAGTAAATCCAAGCTTGTATTTATGTCAGTCTGTGCCAACTGGATTATTTCACTTTCTTGACAAGCGTTAATATAATTCAGTTCTGTATCATAATTTCCATGTTCTTTTGAATATGGACGGCAGAATTTTTTACTTACATCTACAGAGTCTATTAGATCACAGTTTAAAACTAGGTTGTCTTTTTTAAGAAGAGATGTCTTCAGAGTGTCAGATAAAATAGTATTTAGCTTTTTGTCTTTTTTGTCATATTCTGATTCTTCTCCAGTGCATAACAACTCAGTATCAACAGACAATGTTGTGTTAGTTGCCTTCTCCAAAACTAACGTGCTGCTAGTACGAGACTTCTGACAAGTGGTATCATTATTAAAGTGAGCAAGACTCTTAGAAGTAACAGTATCTTCATCTTTTGAGTTCTGTTCATCCTGTGCAAGTGCAGTATCACTAGAATAGCTCCCATGAGGTTCATACATCTCATATATTTCTTCATTTCCAGACTGACTGTCCAGCTTTGCAAAGGCATGCTGTGATTCAGTGCAAATAGCATGGCTTAATGCTGTCTTTGGGGTAGACATACCTGAGAGAGTTGTTTCCTGTGTACAAATATTTTGATGTGAAAAAGGGGCTTTGTTGTTGTTGTTGTTGTTATTCAAGCTGCATTCTTTGTGATTCTTTTGTACTGTTACATCATCAATGTTAGTAACCTGTACAACTTCTGAATTATCAGTTTCATTAATTTGTTTCTCTTGCTTCTTCCCAGTACTATCCACAATTACATTTTCACCCTTATTAATATCCTTTCCACTTTGCTCTCTATTCTCTAATGCTTCTAGTTTATTCACCATATCTTGCACGTTCCCAACTTCCTCATCCTTTCCCTTATTGCCTGCTTCATTTTTCTTTGCTTTACATGTATTTGTACGTTCTTTTTCAGACAGAGAACAAAAGGATGAGTGTTGATTTTGTTGTGAATTTGTGGTGTTTTTATTTTGCTCCATCACAGTGGGATTTTTCTGAGATTCCTTTTTGTTGCCCAGAGGTTTATTTGTATGTAAACTAGAATCTTCTTGAGCAAAACCTTCTGGGGGCCACTTTGACTTATTTATTTTAGCTGATTCTTCAATAGAAAATGTTTTCTTAGATGTTGCATCATCTGTTGAAGGAGGCCATGTCATTTTTAATTTGCCTCTTTCTGTGATTTTCAAATTATTATCCAACATATCAGGACGAGCACCTTCAGTACCTGAGTACAAGCCTTTATCAACTTCTGTAATTGGTTTAGGATCAACAGCTATGCTATTAATGGGATTTGTTTCTTCAGCTTGAGTATTGTTAATTGAACTAGGTTGATCTTTAGAATTCCATAATTCCTTATGCTGCTTGTGTCCAAAACCTTCATCATAATTTCCTTTTGATTTGAAAAGTTGCTTAAAATGGGGTTTACAATATATTTTTCCATGGAGAGACGCATAATTTCCCAAACTGCCGAATAGAAGAATATTTGTTTTATGCTTTTACCTATCACAAATTACCATACACCTCCCCCTTTCTCCCCCCCTCCCAAAAAAAGAGAAAAGTATCTAAAATCTTTACTTGCGAATTCCCATACAATTTCAAAGTCAAAATGAAGGAGAAGAGTCATGCTTGGTGATTTCAGAAAGAACATAAACTTATTCAGTTGTTGCACAGGATAAGCTTCAAACAGAAATGTTCCACAGCACTTCCGGGCTTTTTGGACCATTTTTCTTCATTTTAATAAAGCCCAAATCCTCAGTTTTTCTACAAAGTAGCAGCAGAATTTAGTCTTTGTGCAAATTATAGAAATTTGTGTTTGATTTATATTTGGATTCTCCTCCCAAATGAAGTAAAGGAAGTGTGTGTAACTACCCCAGAGTGTGTTAAAATCAAAATTGTTGGTCTTTGCAGACAGATAGTGCAATAAATCCTACATTTTATATGAAGGTTACAGAGTAATTTGCTAATGCAGAGAACCATAATAATTCATTTTATGAATGAGGACAATTAAGAGAAAATCTGGTGTTTTGCGGATGTCTTAAATTCCATCTAAATTCCTGTGTCTACTGCCTCCGTTTCATGCTGTCCTGAAGGTCTGCAGCAGCCAGTAGGAAGCAATATGGGGAAGAATTTGGAAGGTACTGGGATGGAGCAATTCTATAAGGAATTTAAAGGACTAATTGACTCATTCCGTATCACAGTGCAGATGTTAGGAGCAGAGAAGAAAAGGAGAACTCAGGATACCACCCTGTCAACCCAGCATCCTACAGACTGAATAATACTACAGGTGAAAATAATTTCACCATCTGTATTTACATTCAAAAGCAGGGTTGTGTGAGTGAGCATGCAGTTACTTCTTACCTTAATTGACTGCCACAGTGGTGACATCGGAAACATGATTTATGAAAATTCTGCTTATCAGCAACGAGACATTCCATGGGGTAAACTCTCTGTTGACAGAGTTTGCATGTTTCATTTTCCTGAATCTGCAGTTTCTACAACCACATATTAAAAGGTTACAAATTAGTCTAAGCCACATGTTATGATTTGATTTGAACAGTATCAGCCCATATATTTTGTTAGAACATTTTCTGTTTTCTGTTAACTGGTATCTCAGCTGTTTGTTGTAGGGCTTTCTTTTTGGTCAACTAACAGTAATACTTCAAAAGTTAAAAACTACTTACCTTTTCCTTGGCAGGAATCCATGCATTTGAAAGGGCTGTTCGCTTCACCAGGTACAATATCATCCATTTATTTGTAATAACTAATCATTGTGTGAAATGTGGTAGGATAATAGAATGTTTTCTAGTATAAGTGAAATTGAGTATAATGTATGTATAATCTTTGAATGTACAATGTGATTTAAAGTAGGGATGGATGTTTGAAATTCTGATGAGGAATTCTTGCTTAGCCATGCCAGTGCACAGTAGGGGTTACCCCTTTTGTGGTAACCTCCAGACTGTGCACTCATATGGTCCAAATATGCTATGGATGTAATTATCTGTGATTTTTAGCATTTCAGTTGTCAGACCTGATACTTTTTCCGTTGGAGTTTTTGCATAAGTATTGGGAAGTTTTCCTGTGCTTCCATGTATCAGGAGCAAATAATTGCAGAGGTAGAAGTTCCATCCTGTCTTTTCCTTGGTGTAGAAATTTCCTGTAGTCTGCCTGCTGAAGCTGTAGCAGTAGCAGATGAACTGTTGCAGTCAATGTGATTTCCTGGTATGTATTTTCCATCTTTAGGGGACAAAAGTGTGTTGGGTTGTCTGTGGTTTATGGTTGTTCTTTCTTTCTTTCCCCCCACTTTTTTCTTAAGCATAGTGATATAGAAAACAATTTTTCTGTTCTGCACAAAAGCTAGTTCTGCAAGCATCCAAGCAATAGGATTCTAATAAGATTTGGAAAGACACAATCTATCAGCTATTGCTCAGAATGCATAAAACCAATCTTTTGAGCTAAGAGCTGTGATATTTGCACCATAGAATATATGTGAAAATAAATGTGGAATTCATGCAAAATGATGATTGAGCAGTCTTGGAGATTTTGCTGCAACAAATGCAGACTTTGCACTATAAGCATAACAAACTTTAGCTGCAGCTTATGCTCATTTTAATTTCTTTTGAAAGTGGTATTTTCCAGGCTTCTGAGAGCCTGTGGTGACAAATTATACATACTTACAGATTCAAAACAAGGAAAGAGGAGACTATTCAGAGGGGGAGGAAAAAATGCAGAAGTTTTCACTTTGAATTGTTTTTGTCACATACTGTAAGTACTTATGGAGCTTTCTAATGTATTTTGTATTATATTATGTGCACTTAATTCCTGAAGTCCATATATTCCCACCACTTCCATAGGTTACATTTTTAATCATAATTATTCAAAATAGAAAATCAGACAACATGACAGGCCAATGTCTTAACTTCTAATTTGCATAAGGAAAGATCACTCTTATTAAAAATACAGACCTTTACTTCTGTAGCAGATGTTGTGGTCTCTCTGTCAGAGTGAACAGCCTTTTCCTGAGCTGCCTTCTCAATCTGCTGTTTTAAAATCTGTGTTACAGTCTTTGGGAGCTCTTCATTCTGAGATGAATTGATTACTGCAATGGGAAGAAGAATAAAAAAGATTGGTTTTACCTCCAACCTGCATTTTATAAAATTGACTTTATCAGTGAATTATAAAACATTATTATCTTGGAAAAATTCTGTTTAGCCTTGTGGAAGTCACTTGATCAGAACAGAAATCCATAGAGAAAATGACAGAATAATTGTTAAGGGACATGATATAAACTACTGTTTTGCCATACCTGAGTGGTGTGGCAGGGTCAAAGGGTGACTGAGGTCTGTGGGAGAATGTAATGCATGGGTTCTCGTTCAAGGGCTAAACTGCAGCAGCAGCACAGTGTCTTGACACTGTGATCATGTTCTGCAGGGTTATCCAGTTCAGCTACAAGCTGAACCTTCCCCATCCACAGCTTTGTACATACATGAATAAGTGTTTGCCTGTATTTTCAGACAAGTTGTCAAGTCCCCTGTTCTTTCAAGCAACTCAGACCACATTTAAAACCACATCCTTACGCAAACATAATTCTAAACTAATTTCTGAAGTCCCATTGAAGTTAAGGAATGAGCATTGCTGAGAATTCAGAGCAGTGTGTGTTTTCATGTTTATATGCTAAGAACAGTACATTTGTGGGAGTAAAGACATTTGCCATTGCTCATTTGTGAGCATTTATTCTCATGCCACTTCTTACCTGTGTCATGCTGAGTGAATGTAGAAGCCATTTTTATTTCGTTAATAACTTGCTCGTGAGGAGAAACCTGTGCACAAAACCTTCACTTTAGTCAAGATTTAGTGCAATGCATAAATATTTTACATTCTTCTGAAACCATATTTAAAATATTGCATCTATGAAAAGTATGAATGTAAATCTAAAAATTATCGTGATAAAACAATAATACATTAAAAACACATATTGAAACACCTTTAAGAGTTATTATGCACTGACTAATGAGATAAGCTCTTAGCAGAAAATCCAGATCTTGCTGTACCAAGAGGTAAAGGAGGAAGAAGCAAAGCAGGTATGTATCAGTGTAATTGTCCAATGAGATGATTATTAAATTATATAGTTACCTCTTGTGTTTGAGAGGCTTCTGTTTGACTTTCTTTGGAGATCATTTCATTACACTCAGCTTCCCTGGTGCTACTTGATACTGTGTGGTGCCTGCTACTGGATGTTTCCTCAAGACAAACCAAAAAAATTCACATTAACAGCTAATAGTAAATTTATTTTTTTTTTTGCCTGAAGGGCTGTCAGAAATAACCATTTACATTTACAGCCATTTTACAGCAGAGTGCCATTGTTATTATCTTTGATATTTATTGCTATCAACATTGGAACAGGCTTTTTTATAACACAGAAGATGTCAAGTCTTTGTTACTGCAGCAAGATGCTGCCTAGCAGATATGGCAAGGTGCATGAATAGGTAAAATGCATAATTGGATAGGAGGGGGCAGAGGTGACAAGGAGGACTTGATCTGGCTTTATGTGCTGTGCTTCCAACTTGTTGCCTGGCAGTGGACATAATGCTAATGCAACTTTTTAAAAAGAAGTGTACTATGGCTGTATGAGGTGATGACTTCCTGCATATGCTTTATAAAGTTCTTCCAATGCAAAAATCATCCTGAATTGCAATTGTGAAAATTATGACCCCTAGAGTAACCAAAAGATCCTATAAAATATACAAGGTATCACTGTAACTACAAGCCTGACAAATGCAGTGTAAGAAATAAAGTCTATCTTCAGGAGTTTAAAGCACTGTCCAAGATGTCTGTGTAAACTATTTCTGAGTCTATCTGTGTCTGATTTGGCTTCAGATTCTGATGGTGCTTTGTTTACTTATTTGAAGCCTGCCATTGAACCTGTGTTACATCATTACCAGTGTCCATGAGGTACTTTGAGACTAGTGATTAGAAGAAATAAATCTGAAAGGTTGATACTATTAAGGCAGCAGTCCTGTGCTTCCTCTCCCATGCACACAGAGCTATCTAACAAATAATTTCACTCATGTCAAATTATATTTTCTTCTTCCTTTGTTAGAAGGGAGCTTGTCTATTAGCTTCTACTGATAATAAGCTTTCAAATGAAAGGAGCTTCTGGTCCCTCCAGCAAGAGCTTCCCAAATGTTCAGTGTAACTTGAACATAAATGGAGGCAGTACTGTGTTTCTGAGATTGCTGGTGTACATCTAGTGCAACACAGAGCTGTAAGCATCCTGCATCTCAAGTCCTGATTACTACTTGAAATTCAGTTAATTGTGGGGCAAGAAATTACTTCTTTCTCTTAGTCATGCCATGACAAAGCATATATTTGTGGGATTTATTCCACCTTCAAACTAAGGAATGCTTACACAGCTTGCATCTCCATTAATATTTCTGCTGAATCAATATAGGGGTCATCTACTGCCTGGCCTGTAATCTCTGCCATGCAGTAGGCAGCAAGGGTTCTTAGATCTATGGCAGAGAAACAATGAGTATCCCCTCCGTGGACTTCAGGAATTCTTTTACACTTCCATGCTGCCAAATCCTGTTTCAGCTGTAAGATGAATTTAAATTGTACGAACAAAGGGTAGAATAAATTTTCTTATTGCTGGCCCAGTAAATGATTTAGTGCATTACCAGTATCAAAAGCAATCCTATCTGAACTGTTGGAGTGCATTGAGGCTTGAGGAGAGCAGGTCACAGCATGTCCTGCTTTTACAGGATGTCCTGTTCTACACTTGCAGGTTCTGTGTACATAACAGTTGTGAGGGAGCTGCACAACATATGAGGAGATGTAGAACTAATCACTTACCAGGTTGAAAAGAGGCAGTTCAAAAAGAATGAAGTGTAAAATTTTCCATCTATTCTCTGTTTAATGGCTGTGTAGGTATATGTCTAATAAGTCTTTTCATTCTGTATAGATATGCTTTTTAATATATTTATGCATATATATGCTTTTTCATTTAAGATATGCTTTTCTGTTCTAATGTGCATGTTTTAGATATGTAATTGAAGCTCTCATTACTGGAAAAGCTCATTCATGAGACATGAAATATGTTCAGAATAGTCATTATGTGTCCTTTGAATGGTGCGGGGTATTAAAAAGAAATATAATTAGACTTAATGTAGTCAGGAAGCAAATCTAATCTGAATGCCACTAGTGCTTTATTGCTGTAACTTTGGTACTGCTTGTGAAGTAGTTGCCGTATTGCACAGACCATAATAATTTAATGCTATACCTACGGCCGTCTAAAATGCAGCCCAAACATTATGAGCCAGATTTTGATGATATAATTACACAGCCTTGCTCTGGGCATGCTGGGAGGAAGAGGGACATAGAGTATCTCTTATTTTGTGTGTTAGTCAAAATGGGTAATTGAAATTCCAGTAGCAGGGTGTTAAATGCTGCTTGTTTATTTCTCTGAACAAGTGGAGAGTTGGAAGACCTGTGGTTTCATCCCTCCTCTATAACTGCCAACTCTTGGATATAGCATTACTGTAGGTAGGATTAGTTTGGTCTACCCCGTTATGGCTTGTGGCATGTTTTGTAGATCCCATGAACTTTGTAGTATATTCTATAAAATTGGTCAATTATGTTTTGTTTATGGCATATCATGAGTAAGCTTCAGAAAGCCCTGTCAGCTGGATAATTGTTGGCATGCTGCTCGCTCTTGAATGGTTTCTTACAATTTTAAAATTTTCTTTCAGACTTCTTTATCCTCCAGTCTCTCTCATTTGTTGTATGTCACCCTTTGTGTGGGCTGCTGGCCTTCCTGTGCATATCTGCATGGTGCTTAACACAGAGCACTACAGTGTACTGTTGTGTCTCTGGGTAATGAGTCATTCTAACTTAAAACAACACTATTTAAAATTAAACATGTAAGTCCAAGAATAAGTCTGTATCAGTTTTGTTAGAGGAGTGGTTTTTTTTTATGTAGACATTCAGATTCTATTACTGAAGAGAACTATAATTGCTACACATGTTTTATGTTAGTGGCCCATGTAACAACTTTGGTGCTTCTGTACTGCAATAATTTAGATGGAATTCTTATTGAAAAATATGACAAGATTTGAATTATCAATAATTGTTCTGTGTAATTTAGACCAACCAAGATTTGCTTTTTTGTGTTGATACTTTTACAGTTTCCTTCTGTTCTACTAACAATTAAAACATACTTTCTCTTTCAAAAATAGAATTGTTTTTCAGCTCAGAATATGTACACTACACTGTATGTATATATGCATAAAACATGTATACAGTTCTCTATCTATGTAAGTATGTATTTCAAGGGGATCAAATGTCTCAGAGGTTCATCCAAGTACAAGAAAGACTTTTACTATCTCACAATTGATGCATAATATGTTTAGTTGAACTGTACATTAGGGTCAACATATAATCTCTCAGAAGTTGGCTAACGTAATATTGTTTATGTATTGGCAAATTTAGAACTTTCTGTTCTAAATGAACTGTATGTACAAACTTGTAAGCAGCAGTGGAAGTAAATTGTGAGCCTGGATCTTCAGTTACAAAGTTAGTGACAATGGAATGACCATTTGGCATGGATCCTCATTTCTTCCTCAAAGCAATGCTTTTTTACCTATTTATGTTCTTAGCACAGTCTCACTGCACATCAGCTCTGTGAGAGTCTTGCAGCAATTTCTTATAAGAATTTCATCTATCTGCACTTCATCCCTATAATTTGTCGGCCTTGCTTATTTGTATGTGTATATATATGAAAGATTTTCATTAAAATGTAAGGTTTTCACCATTCACTGACATCGTCCCATTATTCAATCTTATTCTCTTCAATGGCTAGAAAATTGGCAATTGCTAGAGTAGCCATCTTAGAAAATTCCTCTGGAATGACCCTCAGTGAAGGAGGGGTAGCTATGCCCGTGTCAGTTCTGACATTTCTCTGCTATATGGTTAAGTGAGTATCAGATGTTTTCTCTGTGTTTCACTCCTTTGCTGTGTTGGAGGCTCAGCTCACTTGCCAGCAGTGGCTCGTTTCTGACACTGGGCACTGAGGCTGTGCCTGAGCTGTCAGGCAGCTGAGCTGGGGTAGCAAAGCACTCCAGGCTGCCACCTGCACAGGTGTAACACCAGAGCTTGTGGCCTCTTCTCATCTTGGTGGCTGATGCTAGAAGGTGCTCATGGTGCCAGGGGTCAGAACACAGACCAGGTCTCTATTCAGACTCTGGTTGAGTTTATGAGCACAGGACAAGTCTGTGGTCAGTTTTCATTGCTGCTCACCATTTTGGACACGAGTTTATTGAGCTCTACTGGGATTATGGCACCTATTACAAGGAACCAATTTCCAGTACAATGTAGAAAGCTAAGAGTGATGGCTGCTGCCTGAGAAAAACAGGAAGATGAATAGTTATTGTTTGCATATTTGATGACAATATTTTGAATGAAAAGCCATGAACTCCTTGTACAATAATTGAATATGTAGTAGAATGTTCAGCTATTTAGATTACTGTTCAAAAATTTAATTATGTCCTTATTTTATCTTGGATTAATAGTTTGAATTTATCCAGATCTGGAGATTTGTCTTCAAACTATGTGTTTTCTCTGTTTTGCCCCAGGATGGATTCAGTGACCTTGAATAATCTTTCAACTACTTAAGTGCATAATCCCATTTTCCATGAAAGTGCAGTTATGTTACATAGAAATGGGATTTCATGGTCTTGCAATAAGTTATTTAACCTAAATTTAAAGACGGCTCTGTATGGTCCGAGTGATTTCATTTTTCAGTGTATGTGGCTATTTCTGCTGATGATTTGAGAGAGTCTCCTCAACTAGCCACAGAGGAAAAATATGTGGATAAGTATGCTTTGGGGTCACATCTTGACTGAGGAAATGGAACCATTCTAGTGGCTTTGTGGTGAGATAGATGTCCTGGAAAAATGCATCTAGACATTACAGAAATGAAATTATTGGGTTCTGCATAAGAGAAAAGTCAAATAATTTCTGTACAGGGCTCTGTACCTGTTCCTTCACCCAGAAAACTGGCAGGTAGAGTGGACCACATCATCAGAAGAATATGTACATAACACTTCCTGTTAGCACTGACTATGCACCATTGTATGTCCCACTGTAGCATTTTTCTGCTTACTTAAAGATGCATTAATACCCCTGCAGCAAACTGTGTCTTCTTCCCTACAAACTGGAGTTTTGCTTGTTGTCTGTGCAAATTGTTGATATAGGTATTAATGTATAAGAAATGAGAGATGAGTGGTGATGATACTTATTTAACATTAAAATAAACCTATGGCAAAATGTTAATGTGTCTTTTTGTACAAAGCTGGGAGAATATTGCTTAAAAATCTTTCCAAGAAGTGCATGATGGTAAAGAAATTTACTGGTTTTCAGAGTGCACAGGACATATTGTACAGTGTTTTATTGCAGGGGATTTCACATAGTCCAAAATTGTTATCTCCTACAGCAATTTTTCATGGTATAGCCTAATGAAGCAATGAAATGTAAAGGTCTTTTATCTGAAGTAACACTTAGCTGCTGCTTTGTTCTACTTTCATATAATGTCTGGGTTCTTCTGTGCAATTTTTGATCTGTTTAGGGAAATTTATTAGATTTAATTCAATGGAAGCGGGAAACTCCTTTTTAAAAAGAATGACTTAACATCAAGTGCAATAAATGCAAAATATCACCATGTCACATGATAATGTATAAATCAGTCTTACAGACAGGTTTCAGTATAAAATACTGCTATAGTAATAATCTGCTTTACTCAATCTAAATCTAGTTGAGTCTAATCAATAGTGAGTGTTCATCTGCATAAAATATATATGAATCCCATGATACATCTCAAATATAAAATTCTATGAGTATAAACATTAGAGAAATGTTGTCTTAGTCATAATGGAAACCCATCAGTAAAGCAAGCAATCGTATTTTTTTCCTCAGTTATCTAGCAGGGCAGACTTAATTTGTTAGTATTAAAATGCTATTGTTACCTGTAGAGATCTGTGCTGGTACTGAACAAAGGTCTTTTTAGGAGACATCCTTTGCACTTTCTCAAATTGTTTCCTCACCGCTGCAAGGCCACCAGGCACAGTACAGAACTTGGTCTTCTGTGAACTCTAGAGTGATAAAACAAGACCAGTTGTTTTCTATTTGCCCTAAAAACATACTTCTATGACCTAATTTTAATTTCTTTAAAACTAGTTAACAGCAGTATGCAGGAATGACTCAGACAATCATAAATACTGTTTTTGGCAAGTACATAGACCACTGTACAAGAGGCATACTTGATGATTTAGACAACTGAAAGGTGTGCTTGCCCTGAAT
This sequence comes from Leptocoma aspasia, assembly GCA_013399835.1. Classification (NCBI taxonomy): domain Eukaryota; kingdom Metazoa; phylum Chordata; class Aves; order Passeriformes; family Nectariniidae; genus Leptocoma; species Leptocoma aspasia. Next base: position 332,018 of record VXAX01006456.1, read on the forward strand.
CTTGAGCACCGAGCGAAGTAAGTCCCATCTGACTGGCAGTAACAACTACTTTCCAGAACAATCTTTCTGCTGTTCCCTCTTCTACTTGTCTCTTCTGAATTCTGTGGCATTCAGAGTTGCCACCTGGTCCTCTCTGTGTTTCCAATGGGTATTGTTGAAAAACATGCAGAGGGCTTCAAGCAGGCCTTTGTGAGATGACCTGTCTTCCCCAACAACAGCAATGAAGGTCACAAGAGGGCACTTACCCTCAGGCTTGCTGTTCCAGTTCTGTCCCTTATGTCTTACTTTTTAGATGGTGTTTGATGAAGCTTTCAGCATTTTAATTTATTAATCCCTATGCAGAAAAAAGCTCACCCAAAAATTAGGAATACATTTGTAATGAAGCTACTAAGTTAGATTTACTACTTATATATGAGTAAGTAAGCAGAGCATAAAAAACCAGGGTTTTTTTTTTCCCTGTGATGAAGGCTGCATGATTATATATGTACATGGATATATGAGCGTGGAAAGTAATTGTTTTAATAAATGAACATTTCAGGCCCACCTTAACAGCCATTTGGAGATATTTTGAACAGGTAAATGCAGTTATGGGTCCGCTAATGAAATGTATTAATTCCCTTTAATGGAACGAAATATAAAATTCCTTTTTTTTAGGCAACCATCCATTTCAGCAAGAAATGGTGAGACGTTTCTGAGTATAAATGAAATAGTTCCTATGTGCTCAACACAGTTGGGTTGGGTCAGGCTTCATGCAGTTCTTTTCATTGTGAGAGAGAGCACTAACTTCAGCAAAGTTTCTAATTGCTGGACTACGGAATTGGGACCTTCTTAGGCAGGTGAAACGCAGGAATCTGCTCCAAACACACACCAAGCAGTTGGGAAATAAAGAAGTCAGCAGGCAGGAATTTGATGGCTGGAAAACACCTGGACTCTGGTGGCTGTTTTCACAATGTGGTTTCTGGATTATCCAGGCACCCAGAAGGTCCCTTAAGGCAATGCCAACCCCTTCTCCTAAGACTAAAGTGCAGGTAAGACTGGGAATCCTTCTGCAGCTGTACTTGCATATGGATGAAGATGATGTCTGGTGAGAGCTGAATTGTCATCCTTCTTTTGCCAGATAAGGTCTCTGATTTACAGAAATTACTGTGGCCTAGTTTACAGTGAGAAAAATGTGTTCTTTCCATGTGCTGAAAGTTTAGTGTAAACAAAGACCATTGTCATTCTCCCATTAGAGCAAGCCCTCATAATGCCTTCCTGTCCTTGTACAAGGGATCTGAGCTGCAACTTCTAGCTGGGATTTTAAGATATGGTAAAAACACACTTTTTAACCCTCAGTGTTTCTGCAGAACTGAGGAAGTTTTTCCTGGCTGAGCTCTGAAGACAGAGTTTTCAGATATTCCTGACTGACAATTCAACGTGTGGTGAGGAGGTCTATTTTACTAGTTGACAAATTTTGTTAACCAAATACATTATGTGCTACTTGGTATCAAAATTTTAAATTTTGCAGCAAAATACTTAATCCTATTGATAGACATTTAGAGAGAGATGTAAAACAAAATTTAGAAGTATTTTTTTCCTAACTATTCTTTTATGTAATGCTGATCTCAAATAATTTTATTACAAAACAATACTTTTTCATACACCTTGTCTCATAGAGCTATTTTAAAATGCAGACATTTCAAATTCTTTAGTTTGAACAGCAAGAGGTCTAAACTTAATGTGCTTTTGAATATGATTTTATTACTTTGAAATAATTTTAGTAATGCAGAAGCAGCTGGCTTTATCTATTACAAGCTTATGGTCCTAATAAATGCAGCTCATGCAACAGTGGAAGAAATCCCAGTCCTTCTAATGAGTTAAAGGGATGTGTCCATATGACCAAAGCTTTATAGCATGAAATATCTCTTTATAGCATGAAAAGTCAGCAGAGATAGACTGATGCATCAATAAGTTTGCTAAGTAGGTTGGTTACTTTAGTGTCAAATTTTGATCCCCATAATACACCATCAGTCAGCTTGGATAAATAAAGAATGCAGGATATGTCACTGTGCAAAGCAAATGAAGAGGTAGGAAGGTAAGAAAATTGATATCTTACATGGGTGAAGGACACAGCAGCCTTGTACATAGCCATCCTTTCTTTAAAGGAGACAGTCTCCTGGAAATCCAGCAGTGTGTTATCAGCCCTGGGAGCGCTCTCTTTAGATAGTCCTCTTACAAGTTTGCGAGACTCCACTGTAAGTACAAACAGACATGGTCTTTTCTAAGAGGAAAAAAGCTACTTTTTTTCTAAATCTTGAAATAAAAGCAGTAATAGAAAGAAGTATCATCAATTTTTAAAGAAGTTTATCTTATTTTCAATTTAGAGCTTAGAGAGTACAGAAAAATCTAAGTCAATGAAACTTTTCAGAGTGGGGGAAATTTCTTGGGTAAAAACAATAAGCTTTTTTAATTTAAAAAATTATGAAATTTACACAACAAGCATAGTATTTTTCTGATAGTGTTATATTTGCATTATTTTATACTGTAAAAAGTAATTTTAAGTACTACAAATAATTTATTATAGTTAGATATATTATGTTCTAATTAGCCTTAGACTTGACAGTACTAATTTGCTTACCAGAGTCTGTTTTGAGTCTATTGTAGATGTCAGTTTACTGATCTTACATTAGGGTGTACTTTAGTTGGTTTAGTATTACTAAAACCTTGTAGAGAATTATCTTCATTGCTAACTACATTTTAACCTTGTTTCAAAGTGTGAAGAGGTTATAGACTTACCCAGAAGTATTTGCAATTCAGCTACAGTGCATGTGGAGACAACAGCTCAGAGGACTCCTGAAAAAGCAGCTCTGAATTACTGGCACTAGGAGGTTCTTCTGCTGCTTTCTGCACTCATTTGACTGTGTCAAGAGAATTCCATATACCCCAAAAAGTGCCTTAAATTTAGTGTAAAGATATTTTTCCTTCCTTTAGACAAAGGGAAAAAGTATGTTGTGATCATCTCTCTTGTTTGTGACAGGAGAAATGCAACAAAAAAAGTGACTTCTGAACAACTGTTTGTTCATCTGGCACAGAACACAGTGCCAGGGAAGGGGTATCCCACCAAACAGGGAAGATTTCCAAGGCACACCTGGCCTTTCTGCTTGTTCCCTCTAAAACCTAAGCTGGCATAAGTGTTCAAAGTTCAGATATAGCAAGCAAATGTAACAAGTAATTCTAATCTTCAGTAAAAATCAGATACAGACATGCATAGAAGAGTGATCTCAGTGTAAATATACTCAGCTTCTTAGTATTTTTACCTGACCCTACTCATTGCTTACATAAGGAAAATTTTCTTTTCTATTATGCTTATCCCATGCAGTAATTTTGCATATTTTATGTTATCATGATAGACAAAGTAATTGTACAGTTCAAGAAATAATAGCAGTGGCAGGGAAAGAGTCAGTGACAGTCAGCTGAAAGTAAAAGAAAGATTTTCAGGAAAAATAGAAATGAGAAGAGAGATAAAACTGCTGTTTTTCAAATAAGAACTCTGTACATTAAATCAAAGCTAACCAAAACCATGGAAAAATTGAAAGTACACTTTGGCAACACAGAGGGATAGTCCACCACAGCCAAAAGTGTAAGTTCATTTTTAAAGGCAGATTGAATTATGTAACACACCAGAATTAAATTTATAAACCATTGCTTTAATTCTTAAGAATGTTTAGGAGTTAAAAATCTTTCTTGGTATTTTGGTTCAACAAGGGATTTTTGGATTGTACATGGTCATAAGCATGTGAATGGTTTCATTAAGTGCAATGGGAATACTCATGTGCATGAAGTTAGACGTGGTTTAATTCCTTGCTGATATGAGGCCAATGAATTTAATGGACTGTTTTAAAAAACATTTTAATAGATACATATTATTAACCACCTGGGGAGTGAAGGTAATAGAAACTATTCTCTTGTTAGCTTTAAAAGCTTTAAACAGATTTTTTTTTTATCTTAAGAAGCTAGTTAGTTTATAACATAATGTGAAACTCTTTGTAGTGGTACAAGAGATTATATGATCTAAACCTTTGCTCATTCATTTTGCTCTTTTTCATCTAAGCTTTGCTCATTCAAGAGAACTTGAAGGTGTAATATATTCTGATTCTTTCAGAGATAAATGTATCTTTTAAAATGAACTAGTTGGTAAGAAGAGCCTTATCAAGCTGAGCTATGCCAACAAAATCTGTTTGCTTTTGTCATATGGGACTTGTATGATAGTATCTATTTCAGAGAATGTAATTATTTTATTAGTCGTGAGTTACATTAATTCTATAAAATAAATGAGGCTTGACAAATCATTTGTGCATAATAGAACTTGAGAATTCTGGCTTTTTGCCATTTTTTCCCCAACACTATGTCTGCATAGCCATCCAGTATGGGCTTCTCCAGCCTTTCATGGTAGGTTGAACAGCAATATGAGCATTGCCCTCATTGTTTTTCAGTGGAGACAACAGAAGTTGTTGGTACTCAGCCATAGAGCTTGCAGTACATTTTGCTCAATACCTCTTCTAGGAGAATAAGATTTTGGCATAACTGGAACATTTAGGAAAAACTTCTGTAGCACTCTAGTGGTTTGAGGGTATTGTTCTTGCTGAAAAATTGAAGCAAGTTGGCATATATTGTTATTGGTTATAAAGAACTCAAATCTCATGGTGATGGGAGAAATAATCTGTGGATCAGCATTATCTTATTTTTTCAGGACCTGAGTATTTATTCAAGTGCAGAGTTGCAGATTTCAGTGCCTGACTTCAGCTATTAGAAGTTTGGGTTTTCACCAGTGGTTTCAAACTAAAATGAGTCTATAGGGAATTTACTTCTCATAAGACTGTCTGAATGCAAAATGGGATATTATGGCTCCCACAGGAACATAGAAAAAACATTATCCCCTATGGGGCTGTCACATTTTTGGAAAAAGCCTAATGTATAAGAAGTATGAATTGTTGACTGTGCATTTTTGCATAAATCATATTCTTTGTTATTCCTGGTGGATCAAAAAAAGCTTCTGAAACATGCTGTGCCATATTTAGACTTAAAGACAAATGGATGTGGAATGGAGGATTCTGTTTTCTTGTCAGAGAGGAAAAAAAAAAGGGCTTTGTGCTAGAAATCTCTAAAAGGAGAAGGGGAAAACACGCCCAAAATAGTCCTTAAATCCAAAGATAACCCGAAAAACTTCAGAAGATGCAGAGAAGAGGCACAAAAAATACTGCCACAGAGAGAACTGTAGCTCTGTCTAGTTAATGTTAGATAGTTGTGGAGTGATATGGTCATAATATATAATTGTCCTTCCAAGAAGAAATGAGCAATTATTAAAGGTCTCTTTAGTTTGGTAGGAAAAAAAGGAAAACAGATAGCTAATGGCTGAAAGCTAAACTTGATAAAAGAGCAGGTCTGTAGTTTGAGCAATGAGCTTAATAAACTTAGCAGCATTAAATAGAAAAGGTCTTGTGAATTAAAATTTCCCTTTCCATTTAAAATTCTAGAGTCTGACATAGATAAATATGCAGTCTAAACATTTTCTGATCAGAAAAAAGAGTTGAATCAATAATTGTTTGATATTATGTAGAAGGCTTATTAATTTTATTGGGAGACTGGACAAGTCTTTTAATGCTATTTATTTGGGTAATCTGTTATTTTATGTAAAGTCAAGTCCAAGACACTCAGGAGTCAATAAGTGGTTTTTAATCAGAAAATTTGATCATGCATATTCTTTCTCTGTTAAAACAAACCAAAGAACAGATATAGTAACTTTTTTATATCGTCAAGCATTGGTCTCCAAAGCAGAATATGTGCACCCCAGGGGCTGTGCAAGACAGTCCTTTGGGGTGCAGGAATATAATATTTTTTTGTGAATAAACACTTTTTAAATACTCATTTTTTTCCTCCAGCCTACTCTAACTTTTATTTTGGTGTATGTTGCCTAAGGTTGTACTAGTAGAGTAATACAGGTACATGATTTGTAAATAAATATACAAACATTGGGAGGGCAGACTCATAAACATTGTAATGGTAGAGGTGACCATCAAAAAGGTTTGGTGACCTCTGCCTTAAAGCGAGGTATCAGGTCAATGTGGTAATGCTAACCTTCAGAGCTGTTGCTGTGGCCATTTTCTGATGACATCTTTTCAAAGATTGCTCTCCCTCTTTTCACGCTAGACTCCTCCTGAGAAATGGCAGAATGGTTCCCAGGCTGACTCTTCAGTGGTGATGAAAGTGAATTTCTCACACTTTCTGTTTCCTGTTAGAAGACATCAAGAACAGGATATGTGTGACAAGTTATGAATAGGAAAGAGATTTGGGTTTTGGGGCAAAGGGAGTGTACAGAGAGCCAGTGGATTAAATATCGGTTGCTCTTTTAAACACTTCTTGTGCATAAAAAAGTTGACAGAGGGAATTTTATTGACTTCACTTATCATTACGTAAGAATATGTAAAAACAGAAAATGATGTCTTGGAAATCAGGTGTACATGGGCATTTGTACTTCAGAAATTTGATTTTCAATTCTGCTGTGACTTATCAACTGAATTTAGGTTATCACAGTAGTGGGTCAATGTTCCATACAGATAGTTTACACAATACCATTAGCATCTCATTAGGGCTGAGGCCACATCTCATTCTGTGGCCTCAGCCCTTCAAGGCAGAATGGATAAATTATTGCTAACTATGGCTTTAATGTGTTGCAGTTTGTGTTTTGGGGTGCTTCTCCTTCCTTCCATGCAATGTGCTACTCAGTATGGAGTTGGACACAATGGCTGTAAAATCTCATCTACAGCTCTTATGTTAAGGAAATAATAAAACTGCTGCAGTAGCAAAAATAGACTTTTTTTGCAAGGGAGTAACTTGAAAGGTTCACTGCATGTGCATTTCTGTCATCCTGAAAAAGAAGTACAGTATCAAAATAAAAAGTGACTAGGTGGTTGGTCTGGTAGCAGCATAAATCTCTCCAGCAAGATTTTGCAGCACTTATCTGCTAGAGCCCTTAATTACTTAAATGGCACGGGTTTTCAAAATGTACGGGCTTCATTAGACTACTTCCTTTTTATTGTTTGCAGGCAGCTTTATTATTGTATACAAATTTCGTGCTATCCTTGTATGTGATCTCACTGAAGTAACCTCTAACTGATTTTAGACTTAGATATTATGCGTGGTTTGTGTAAGAAGCAGAATAATTAGACCCCTGAGTTGATTATCCTAGGTTGGAGAGTATTTTCCCATAACTACTGAAAAAAAGAAAGGAAAAAAATTGCATTGCAAATTAGTAAATCCTCAAATAGAAATCTTACAAAGGAAATAATGTAAAATAAATTGTAAAAGCCATTTCTGCAATAAAATGTAAGCAATTTATATGTGTTCACCTTGGATTTTATGCAACTAAAAGTGAACAAGCATTGGAAATGTACTTTTAAAATGAGTGCATCACTGGCAATCAAGGACACTTGTGCTTCACCCAGATTTTAATAAATTTATACATTTTTCACACTGCTGCTGATTTTCTATCTTAAATATGAGTTGCATTTCACATCCTGACCAGTAGTCATTCATTGCAAGTGTGTTCCTTCCAGTACATGTACAGTAGGTTATGTCACGTGGAAATCCATCATTTTTAACAGTCTGTCTACTTCTGTGACTTACGGTAGCTCTTGCTTGACAGCAACAGGGAGTTTTTGCATGATGTGTCAGCACTGAAAAAATGATTAGACCATAGAGGCTAAAGGTGTTTTATTACCAGGAGTATTGTAAGCCCACTTTTTTGGAAAAAATACCTAAGGTATAACCAATCATCCAATATCTTGTTGCATCAGTCTGTCCCCTCTTCCCCCTCTGTTCCTCCCAACAACCACAGCTGCTCCTGAATTAAACTTGAAAAGTGGTCTTGGATATGGTGGGTAGTTTTAGCAGATAGTCCAGGAGGTACAAACAAGACATTGGAAAACCTAAACAAATTTACCTAAACATGGTCCAGGGGATCTTAGTCAAAACTCTGTGGTTTGTTGCTTTTATTTATCAGTTTTACACATTTAATAATATAAACAAAATAGATTGGTTTAAAGCTACTTCTAATTATTCTCTTATTGCTTTTACAGTTAGAAGCATGTTTTCCTTGACTCTTATAGAAAGTAATTTTGGAGGCTAATAGCAAGATCAAGATTTCTGGAGTGAAGAAAGCAGCTGTTCTGCTCCATGACACTTCCAGGCTCCTTCCTCACTAGTCTGTTGATACTCTCAGGTTGTACACCCAAGTCAGAAGTGGCACAGTGCCAGTGAGACAAGCTCTGTCACCAGGCTGGGTTGCAATGGTGGCAGGCAGTAATCGTGGCAGCTGCAGCACGGGTGGGAGAGAGAGCTTGGCCAGAATGTGGGTGTGCTGAGAGGAATGACATGCTTGTGTGCCGAGGCTAGCAGGAGACAGCACGTGGCTGAAAGGAATAGGGTATTTTGTGTGGGAGGGGCTATGGCTTAAAAATGCTATTAATTTCGTACCCTTTTCCAGAGTTGGTTATAAGTTACAATTACAGCCCAGTATTAATTATGGTATTTTGGTTTAAAACCACCCAAGAGTTGACCATTATTGTCTTATGGACAATCCATGATGCAGAAATGGCTCTGCAGAGGAGAGATGAAGGATGGGGAGGGAGAGAAGAAATTAAAAGAAAATGCAGCTGTGCTTGTTGTTAGATCGCGTTTGGCTCCTCCAGGTACCGCTGGCAGCCAGTACCTGTGTCAATGAGAACAGCCTCAGGATCGTCTTGCCCCAGCATTGTGTGTGCTTTCCCAAGTGAGCACCAGAGAATCACTTCAATGATGTTCTAAGTTCTACAGTATTAGAACAAAATAGAGAACTCAAAATACACTCTGTTTTCAATTACCATTGGCATCATTGAGAACAAACGCATCTAGGTTGGTTTTTTGTTTTGTTTTGGGTTTTTTGATCTTGTTTTGTTTGTTTGTTTTGTAATTTCTATTACTTTCTTTTTCTGTAGATACCAATAATAGCTAAAAGCTTCAGAATTTACTGTTTCTTACTCTTATTGTTGCAAACCAGGGGCCAAATAATTTTGATTTGCATTTTTCTGTGGATTTTATTAACTTGTGGCATGTATCTATGATTTTTTTTTTCAAATCTACATCTCTGTGGTAGCAATTCCATTACCTACAAAATTTAAATAACTTAGTATTTTACACATGAATTTTAATAGGAATTTAGAAAAAATTAATGCATCTTTTTGGACCATTTTTAATATGAATTACAGGAATATTGGCCCTACTGAAGAGGTTTTCATGTAAATTCTGTTATGGAGAGGCTTCTAAGATGTGGGCTACTATGGCAGAAGGTACTTTCAGTCTCAAGCTGCTCTAACCCCATTTTGCAAAGAGGATCCCTGTCTTAGTGGGGGCTTGGGGGCAATGATTTTCTTGCACGATGGCTCCAGCTGCAGTGCTAGAGCTCAGATTAATTTTCAAAATTTCAAAGTATTTCCTACTGTGAAAAAGTTATTGAAGAGTGTTATGATTACCATAAACTCAATTTAATCAGGATAAATTTAATTTACATTCTTTTCTATTGGGGTATCTATACAGATAACCTAATGACAGCGGATGTCAAAGACATCTTCTTAATAAGGATAGAATTAACATTTGAAAAGGCACTGAGATAGTGCCAAGAGGTGCTTAATTAGAGGCTAATACATGCAACTCTTGCAAAACTTGCCAAATGAAAAGTTAAAGATTTTTTTTCTTTCTGATTAATGTAGCATTCAGTTCGTATCAAGCTTTTGCAACTATAAGTGTGGTCTTGGTGGGATCAGGTATTTAACTGGGATGTGATCTGTTCTGTTGAGCACCCTGTTAAAAGCATTTATACAATTTCATTTTTGTTGGATGTAATTTGTTAAAGTCTGTCCATACTCAAGTAACATCCTGTCATGTAATTACTTCAGTTTTATGTACTGCCTCTAATATTTTATTCTATTCTTGCATGTACTTCTCAGAAAAAGGTGACACAAGAAGCTATTTCTATGTTCTGATCTCATACTCTAGACATGATGAAAAGAATAAAGCCCTGGAGTGCCGAATTTCAAGGAACATGCAATTGTTACAGTCAGAAATGCCAACAGCAAAGATTCTAATTTCACTGGCCTACTGAGTGGCTATGCTTCATTTAGATAGTGAATTTTCCACTTGCTATCCAGTCCTGCACTAATCTAAAAGTCAGTAAGCCAGAACACATGAAGTTTTAAATAGAGGAAAACTATTTACCAAATTACTACTACCTTTTCTGCATACATGGAACTACCTTGGATTGCAAGAAGAATTTGCATTCAGCAAAGTAGATTTTCATATCTACTGTTAATGTTCAAAGTATTTAATATTTTTTAAAGGACGTCTTTAAATGTATTCAAAAGAGGCACTCTTCCTCATCCTGTGTGTGTTAACTGTATTCATTACATTTGCTACCTAAAGGAAAGCTGTCTACCACCTAACTTTCATTTTATATGTGGTGTCTACTAAAAGGATGCATGTGTAAGAATGGACAAAGAAGGGTAGAAGGAATAGGCCCAAAGAAAAGATAAAAGCGCAAGTTGAAAGGAAAATAATTAATCCATAATTGTATGAGGAGGTAGGAAATGAGTGGAGCAGTAGGGTAAGTGTTTATAAACCAAATCTGTTGCTTTAAAGTTACATAAAATCTTGATCTGTTAATGCATTTTACTTGGGTTTTACTTTTAAGTTAGGGTTCTATTCAAATAATTGTTTCAATGGCAATTCAGATTGCACTTTGTGGAACTGACTCCTAACATTTACTAACAGTTGCATGGCCTACAAAAAGTTGGCATCTCAAATTCTAATTCAAAACAAGAGACTGCTTTGCTGGTGAGTACACAAAAGTTATTTGAGGCTAATTCTTGTGCTGAGTTGATAATATCTGTAAATCCCTCAATCATAGTGAAATTTAAAAAAACCCAAAAAACCCAAAGATAAAACAGTACAGTCTTGTCTTGTCTGGAAAAAATTTGGAAATATTAGCATGAGACAAGCCTCTCTCTGATACATTTCTCATCTGTAATTAAAGTTGTGGTGAGGATCCATTCTGGTGCAATGGGAGTGCATGGAATCACGTCTACCATCTGCTGGAATGCTGATGGCATTATTAAGATTGATGACAGACCCCCTCAAGTGACTATTAGAGAGGAGTGCTAATAACACCTGCTACATAAACTCTCTGAAGCCAATAAGGAAACTGTTGAGACAAAGCCATGGTTCTCGGTTGATGCTCTGCAATGCTCAATTTCACTAAGACAGAATTTCTCTGGAGGCTTTAAAAAGAATCCCTGTAGCTGCCTGGAACCTGCTCATCCATCTTGTCTCCAGACCACATCCAGAGATGTGTATCCTTTTCAGCTGGAGACAGTTTTAAAATAAGACTATTTTCATTTGGAGGAATGGTATAAAATAGCTGTGCTGTGTACAAGAAATAGAGGCCCTGAAAAGAGCTTGTGTCAACCTGAGGAAACACAAGCTGTATTTGCAGAATTGCCATCTGTGCTGGTTTTGGCTAGGGTATAGTTAATCTTTTTTCACAGTAGCTGGTATGTTTTGAACTTGTTCTGTAAACAGTGTTGGGTAATGTGATGTTTCAGTTTTTGCTGGGGTCACACAGAATTATATGCAGCCAATTGTATTATATTGATTTGAAATGTTACAGCACTTCTCACAGCATGATAATGAAGATTGGTGCTAAATCAGCAGCTGGACAATGGATTAAATAGGTAACTGGAGGACACACAGTAGGTACAGAAACTTCCCTGCCTAAACCAATCCTGTGCAGTGGTCCATATCTACTGGTACTCTTGGCAGTCAAAATACTGGTGTGTTTTATAAGCACGTAAAGAAACTGAGGCCACAGTCAAGTAATTTGACAGTAGTCAAACAAGTTTGAATGAGCCTTTTTTAAAGCATTATGATACTATAGTGATTGAGTAACATTTTTTTAAAGCAGGGCATGTACAATATCATTAAAAAACTAAATCAAGATAAAATTTATGAAGACTAAAAACTAAAAAAAACCACAAATATGGTAGAAGTAAAACTTACTGCAGTGTTTGAAAGCAAATTTAAATAAAATCACATAAAGAGAATTTATACTAAGTGTCTACTAGAAGTCTATATAACTAACTAAGAGTACATTACCAGAAAAAGATGCAGAATAAGAAGTCTGGATCTGAGACAGCTGTGTTTAATATGAAATATATTAGAAAGAACAGCAACAAAAGACTATAGAGAGTACAGACAGCATAGCTGTCTTTAACATTAACAGACTACAATTTCCAGGCTCGGTTCAAGTAATGGAAACTGTTTACTAAACCAGTGCAATTAATAACCAAGAATCATTTCAGAGGGTTTTTTCCAGAATCATGACCTGAGGCAGCATAGAAGGCTCTCCACATAGGAGGCACAAACTGAGGTTTGAAATGCAGAAAATTAAACACAGTAGCTTTCTTCCTCTATTTTCTCCTGCCTTTTAAAATGTACAGATATATACCAAACATTTGGATCAAATGTGATAACTATTCTGTTTATATACAGATACATAATTCTGTTTATGTAATTCCAAAGTAATTGGAAAATTTTCTACCATAATATTAAATAAAATCCACATCAGCACTTTTTTATAGAATTCGTATCTTTTTAGTGCAATAAAGTTTTAAGTGTCCACAATAAACTTATTACCTTCTTTGCATTGCAGTTGTAAAAGGAACGCTGCTGTATACTAAATTCATGTGTGAACTTAAGTTTATCATTTTTTTCTTTATTGTATTTATCTTAAAGAGCAAATTTAGGGATGTAATTTCTTATCTCTGTGTTTTCACCTGTACAATGGAAATTTAGTAATCTTTATTTTATCAGTGCTACTGTTTGAATGTATGCAAGTGTTGGACAAACATTATTTTTTGGGGTTTCATGAGAGCATGTGGAGGTTCCAGCTTTTTGTTTGTTTCTTTTAAATTCACAGACAATATTTGCTTTTCTTTGCACATTCTTGCTGAAATTTACTTAGATACAGAGGCCTATCAGTTTAGACCTCTCAGCATTCTTAAAATGTTTTGATGTGTGTCTCTGCCTTTCAGCAAAACAAAACAATGATTGTGAAAGTGGTGTTTTCTAACATAATCATTTTGTGTCTAGCATTGCTGCAGACATTTACATTCTTTCTGTTGTCATCTTCCACAGACATTTGCTATCTCATGATTTTTGTAATTATTTAAAATAGCTGCAAATTATTAGAAGTATGTTGTGTTGTGAAACAGAAACTAAAAATACAAAGCAGAAAGAAAAGCAGACTGGGGAAGCAAATGGCTTACAAAATGACCAGTACTTGTAGTTCTTGGTAGGCACTCTGTGCTAGCTGCACACACACTCTTTCCTCAACCCTCTCCTTTGTTTCCTTCCGAAATGTTGCCTGGGTGCTAAGATTTGACAATTTCCTGTAAAGCTGGTTCCCAGATTTCACTGATACCACTTTTTTGAAGTGGACAGAAGTGTTTTCCTTCAGTTGTTCAAGCAATTGAGGCAGATACCTCTGTTGTAGTCAAGAGCCAAAAGTAAAATGCACAGGCTTAAGTCTAACTGCAGTCTTTCCCTTAGTACAAGGTCCAAAGAGTTGACACATTATCAAGGCTTAAATGTATTTATTTCCATTAACCATGTGATAATTTAAAAAAATTTAAATATGTGGTGCATTCTCTGATGTTCTTTCCAAAATTACAGAAAGTAATGTATGTTCCAGTGCCCAGCATTTGTCATTTACTCAGGAATTATACAGGGCACCTTCAACATAATTTACTCTGTACATCACCAGAGAATTGCATGCTGGGAATTTTGGTGGTCGAAGCACCCATGAATTTAAAATTCTTTGTAAACTTCTTCTCAGTGAGCTAAATTAAGTTTTACCCTACTGCTTTTTAAATTATTATTTTTAATAGAGTAGTTGTATAGGCTCTAGATAGCACCTATCTTTAGCAAAGGCTTTTTTTGTCTAATATTCATTGCATGTTTTTTAAATTAGTTTTTTCCCCCACAATATTATTATCTATAAAAGCTAGTAAAATTATGGGTTATCAGCATTCACTTTTTTAGGAAATAGTGTTTTATTTGTCAGATAGTGGACTGATGTTTGAAAATGAGCAATAATAAAAAATGAAACATACTGAACAATGGATGATTAACAATGAGTATATAAAGAGGTTATTATGTAAGAGATGTAGCAGGGAATTCAAGATGAGCTATAAATGATGGAGTTTCTGAGTCAATGGGTATAATTAGGGAGAGTCTCAAATTTAGTATTACTCTGGACCATTTTCATATCCAGAGTCCAGCAGTGATATTTAATATTTGTGACAGAATTTCATATAAACAGCTTTACAGAAATACAGTGCATAGCTTGAACACCCCTGGATATGCAGAGTTCACAGACTGCCTACTCTGCAGTAACATCTATTATTCCAAATTTGTTAATCAGGTGTTACAGTTGAAACAAACATAAAATCACACCATGCCAGAAGAGGAAAAAAGAAACAGTGTTCAAGTATGGCAGTGGTATTTTCTTTTAAATTTTCTTTTCCCATTTGCTTAAATGCCTCATAATTGCTAAGTTTTAGGATAACATGCCATGTTGCTTTAAATCTAGGCATCAAACATCAGGGAAGCATCTTCACAGCATGTTTTTGAAAGAGACAACAGAGCAAGCAGAATTGCTGCCAACAGGGAAAAGATAGAGCTGAAGGAGCAGAAACAGGAGCACACAGGTGAGATCTTTATGGTGAAAAGGGCTCCTGAAGGATCTCTTCAGTTAAGATGGCTGATGTAGAAAAATGTGTTTAGCAGGTGATTTGTACCTTCTACCCTATAATGGCCAACATTGACATCTACCCATAAGCTGGTACTGCCTGTGCCCGGGACATGTAAAGATGGGAAGTCTTCAGTGCCGTGCTTTGAAAACACAGCAGCTGTTCTGCTTTCATGAAGATTCACAACAGTAACATGCAGCTCCTGAGTATGGTTTGTTTGGACCCATTCACTTCAACCTCACAACTTAAGAAACACAGTGAGTCCATTTCTCTTTGTATTAGATACTGTCAGAGAATAACAGAATTGTTAATGGTTTCTTCTCACGAATGCTGTTCAGGGTGGAGGAAAGATAACACAATAGACATATTGGAGGTTTTATTTTGGATGTATAATAGCCTGTTGAAATATTAATTATGAGTACTGGTGCAGGTGCTTATTTGATTAACTTGATCATGTTCATTTGACACATTACATGTTGTACTCTGCAAGCAATGTCTCTTTCACTCTTGTTTAATTTATGGATATTCTCTCTCCTGCATACCACCACCTGTATGCCTGATTTCTCAGGCTTTAGGTCACAAGCTTATTTCTTTCCTAATCAATTCGGTGTTATGTTTTCCTACAAGTGCTGTTTCCAAAGACATGCCAGTAATGACACATTTACTTTTCATTTTTCCACATCACTTTCATGCTTCAAGAATTGATTAAGCACCACAGGCTGGTAAAATGTTCCAAATAGAGCAGACAGAATGAAAGTGAAAATATTTTGAGATTGTTCTTTCTGACACATGGGACAAATACTCAAGAAGTTATATAGGATAAGAAGTATTGTCTATAAAATATTACAAACTAGATTTAAATAAAATGTGGAGATGAAGTGAAAGAACATGTTATAAATAAAGCATACTTTTCCAAACATCATTTTCTGGGCACTGACTGTGGAAAGAAGCTGTGCCTTTCCAAGTGCTCTATGGTCAGTTTCCCACAGAGGTTATCAAGCTCTGATGCTGCTGGTTAATAGGTTGGAAACCGTACAACAAAAAGAGACTTGGCTAAAGCGAGGTATTTACTGACTTATGTGTCAGAAAGGGAAGAAGTAATTTTTTTTTATGACCTAGAAAACTCAGTCCTTCACCCTCAAGATCAAATTGTACAAAACACAATGCACATGGCGACTTGTTTCTAAGGTGAAAGGTTTTAACTTTACTGACCCCTGCAGATTTAAAAATGTTAATGATTATTTCTACAACACCCAGTTTTTGGACAATTTATAAGTGATTATATCTTTAAAGAATGCTTTCATGACAGTGTGTATGTGTGTATGCACCTTTCTGAAGAAGTCCCAAGTGTCATATTCCTCAGTTCCCCATCCTCTTGGTGTGCTTATTTAATAACACATATTTAGTCACATAAGAGATAGCATCTGCATATGAAGGCAGAGCTTTGCTTTTCTCTGCCTTCTGGAGACTTGAGCCAAAGAATAGTCGGTCTGCTATAATCCTGAACTTAGCAGAAGGTAACTTCTAAATCAGGCCCTAGAGAAATATGAAAAACATCAAATCTCCTCTCTGTTTGGAATGAAATTACAGTTTTTTGAAAATGCAGTTAGCTAGTTGCAAAATCTAGTTTCTTCTTGCAACCACCACAGATTACAGCGCACTGTGAAAAATTAAAAAAAAAAATTTAAATCACACTCCTCAAAATCCTTCTAAAAACAAGGAGGGAGAGCAAAAGGAAACATGGTTGTATTTATTTCCATACAACTTATTGTTCTTTCGTATGTTTCATGTAGAAACAAACATAGATACTTGTATTCTACAAATAGATTTATATTACAGTACTAGCACAGTGTAAGAAAAACTCAACCTGATGCTTTTCTTTTTTCCAGTTTTCCTGAAGTGAATGAGATTCTTCTCTGTTTACTCTATTTAATAATTAAAAAATTAAATGATATTGCTCTTTAACATCAATGGTTTTTACTGAAAGACCTAAAGGCAAAACTCTGTCATATCTGCAGTGATACGGGTAGAAGTCCTGGAAATCTCAAAAAATGTCAGAAGTTTTTTATTTCTAAAAAGTCTTGTGTGTTATACACTCTCTTCATTTTCTAGACTTCTACAATACTGTTAATCTGCTGTATATATATTCAAGTTTGTAGGGATATCTGTTACCATGTAATTATGGTGTTTAACAGCATTAAAAGAAATTTGGGCCTAATCTCCTAGAGAAAAATGTGCTTTGTGGTTTTAAATAGTCCTATTTAAATATGTCTCTGTTCCAGAAATAACTGTGATTTTTAGGCTGCCTTCCTAGGAAATTCAGTTATCCTGGGAAGTGGCATTTGATGCACTGTCATGAGCCCTAGCTCAAACAAAAACTTCTCTCGCTGTGTGGAAAAGGGGACGACTGTACCCTTGTAAGGTGAGATCTCATTACAGATTGTTTCCTCTGCTGTCTACACCTCCAAATAAAGCACAAAATGGTAAAGCTGAATTGAAGGCAGAAGAATAAAACAGTTCTTAAGGATCTGCTAAAGAAAAATATTGCCACTTTTTATTTGAAACACATTCAAATGTTTGACCAAAGCATAATTGCTTAATAATTAGGTAAGTAGTGAAACAAGTTTCAGGGACCTCTAGAGAAACTAGTTAACAGGTATGGTGGAGGAGAAGGTCTGAAAAGTTGATGTGTCCCAAGTGTGAATCATTTGTTCTTATTTCAAATCCAGTTTTGCATAAAGATATACCAACAAATGTAATGGTGTAACTAAAATTGATAAAATAACTCAGAGGAACTGAAGAACTGCAGGTGATAAACAGGGATGGAATGTGAGTCTGTGCCAATTCACTGGTTAAACAGGAAGGAACAGCAGTACATTATGGAAGACCTTTGTGTGTCTGTATATATATATATATATCCACACACACACACATAATATAGTGTAGTAGTTTGGGGAACTGTTTGTGAACAAAGGAGGTTTGAGAAGCTTCATTTTTACCATTAGAACAGCTGCTTTTCCTAGTGTAAAACATTGCAAATGCCAGTGAAAAGTCTGACATACATTTTCTAGAAAGGCAAAAATTTAATACATCTTCCAAACTGTGAACAGCCAGGCCAGTTTAGAGATGAGTTAGATAAGAATAACTAAAGTGAGATGAGGATTGTTTCTTCAGAAGATTTGTAAGTTACCGGTAAAGAGCTGATACATTTAAAAGCACAGGAAAAGGTTTTCCTCTTCATGGGAAGAAAATAAAAAGTATTGAATTTTTACCAAAAGCTGTTCTTCATGATCTGCAATTAAAGTTCTTTTAATTTGGTCTTTCCTTGTGGAATATTTTGACATTAGAAAATGTTGATGAAAACAAAAAGGGGAATGCATGTGTCACAAAAAGAATGAGTTAAGGAAGAGATGAAGCCAAAATCCATCTATGCTGTATGGCTGACCATACAGCACTCCCCTTAATAGCAAGATTTTTATCAAGGGGAATTTTAAGGCCTACCTGTGTACTCATTCCCTTTCATTCATCCATTGCAAAAATAGAAATGATGCAAGTGCTAACAGGGTACAAAACTGACCTACAGTTGTCATGAGGTTTCCATTCTTTTCCACATTACGTGGCTATGCTAAGTTAATATAAATGTTTCTGAGAGTGTTAAAGGAAAAAAAACATGTTGCTTGTTTAGACAATTTTATGAAGGTCTAACCTTTTACATAAAACATCAGTTGCCTTCATTTAATTTCTGGCAGCAGTTCATATGTTTTCAGCAAAGGACACAATTTTATGACCATATACCAGATTATTTAAATGAGTGGTTTTAATGAGTTCTTTGAATAGGTTTCTCTAAGAAGTAAGCATGAACTTACTTCCTCAGTTGGGATTTTTTCACATATTTTAAGAAAAACATACGTAATCACTTTACAGAAAACATGGGCCTTAGTTCCTTTAGGATTTCCGTGCCTTTGTGTGCTAATAAACTAGTTATTTCATATGAGTGAAACACCAGAATAGTAAATTGATGTTTTAATGTGTTGTTACTTCCTAAGAAACATTTTTTCCTATAGAAAAGGGGAAAATACTTTTCATTTTAACAGAATGGGATTATTTAACAGTTTATGTCTAAATAATGAAAAGATATGGACAGGCCTGATACAATAGGCCTAAATTAAAAGGCTCCAAAACTAGACTTGATTATTAACTTATTAATATTCCTAAGAAAGAAATACATCCAAGTTCCACTGGGATAACCTCAAGTGAATTTAAAGTAATTTGAATTCACCAAGTGATTTAGCTTCAAAATTACTGAACTTGGTATTTATTGACTATTTATTCATTTTGTGTTATTTATTGCAATATGAAGTATTGATTTCATCCAAACAAATAGGATTGGGTAAAGTCTAAATACATTTGCAGCTGTCTATAATGATGTCTTTCACTTCTGACACAGCAGAGTGTTTTTTATATGATTGATCTTGTTCTTTAGAAGTGGCTTTATGGTTTAGCATGATTTAATTGACCTGATTTTCTCTATTAATTTTGTACATATACATAAATAACAACACTGCAACAAAAATGCAACCTGAATGAGAGATTTTAGAATATTTAATCAGCAGTATTTTGCCTCAGAATAAAATATGTTTTTCCTATAGAATAATGTAATAAAATGGGCCTGGAGTTGAAAGTCTGGTTAGTCAAGATATAGTCCAAGCAGGGTTCCAACATTTGGCAGTCTTTTCCTGAGTACAAAGTTAGTAAAGATATTTGTTCGTGCATGCAGTACCTGATGTAGTTCACAGGGATTTTGTTTAGACATTTTGTTTAAGTTTTTCAGATTCCACTGTGATTTCTATGGCTTTGACTTAGTTTTACATATTGCTGTTTCTAATTTTGTTCTAACCTTTTTTATGGCTTCTGCATGAAACCACTAAAAAAATGCAAGGAAAATGCATATTTTCATTCTTCATTCTTCCCTCCTCCTGCCCATGGAAATGTACTCTGGCTGAAAGAGATGGAATCTTAAGCAATCAGTTCACTGAAACCTTTCTGTGGCCTTTTATTATATTGTGATATAAGTATCTTCTTGTGTTGGTCACCTCTTGATGATAGAACTATAGTTAAGATGTGACTTCTGAAGGCATCCTAATACAAATTCTGCTGTTTTTCATGGTAAGCTTTTAATCTCATTTTATAATATTTAACTACTAAAATACTTAGCAATCATTAATATTAATAAACACCACCGTTAACTCTAACTTCTTAAGTCTTTAGTATTAGCTTGATGCACATTAAATGCTTAATAGGTGCCTTTAAATAGCTTCAGTATTGTTTAAAGAAAAGTCTTCCATACTCTCAAGAGAATAATGCTGTTTAAGTCCAAAATATATTCTTTCTCACTCAATAAGGAACTCTTTGTTTCGATAAGATTAAAAATAGAACCAATTTACTCCTACAAGATTGATCATGTTTGCAATGCTGAATGATTTGCTTCATAGGAAGAAATGTTTATTTTGCTATCTTAAAATATTTCTAAGATCAACCAAAAAGGTCTCCACCTTAAAAACATTTGAGCATGCCTTTAGAAGCAGTCTGTGGCTATTTTATATGGTCTTTAAAGTGCTCAATAACCCCATAAAGTTTTAACCTTTATTTTATTGGTTCCTGTTACTTTGTGTGTTATATGTTTAAAGCCAATGAAAAGATTTTTTCATGAATCACATGAATTTTTATTTTACTGTTCACATAAAAAAGCTTTATAATACCTTTTAGTACCTCAATTTTGTGTATGAATCATATAATTGTCAGCAGGCATTATTCTGAACTGCAGTTTCTGGACCAGAAAACCATGCTTAAATCACCCTGGGCATTAAAATGAAATGGGTAAATGACTTGACTGCATGGACTGGCAGGGTCATCCTGCAGCAGAACACGTTATGAAATCAAGTATTAATATGTCTTTAATTGTGAAGCAGGGTATAAGTTATCCAAAGGGGATTTTTTATTTAATTTTTGTTTTTAAGCTGATAAGTGAACAAAAAGTGAGGAATTGAAATGTGGAAGGTATAAAATACTCCATCAGCAACCAAACCTTGCAGGGGCACTTCAGTTTTCATGCAGAGGAGGTAAAACTTGGTGAAAGACTCTCTAGCTACAATAATGAATAAAGTCACCCTATCTTAAATAAGATTACTAGCCTTTTCAGTATCCTTTACTTTTATGGAGCATTTTTAAGTTCCAAAAATAGTCTAGCTTATCCCTGGGTAGTTCAAAGAAACCAGAGAAGTTTCCCAGACAAAATCTGATGCCAAATATAGGTTGCAATTTGACCAGGTCTGTCACATTAATGCCAATGAAAGCCAATGTGTAAAATGACAGCAAGCTTCTCATCAAAAGAGAATCAATACTGCTCTACAAATAAGAAGCAAATGCTTCAGAAAGTTTTGGAGTGTTTGTAAATAGTTTCATTTGGGAATTCTTCTCTCAGCATTAATATGAGACCCTGAGATTTGCTCAGTTGGTCAGAATATGGTGCCAATAATGCCAAGGTTGTGTATTTGATCCCTGCTCAGGCCATTAACGTAAGCGTTGATGATCCATGTGGGTCCCTTCCCACTCAAGACAATTCTGTTATTCTGTGAAATATACTGGTTTTTTCCTCTTCTAAAAAGCACAAGCCAAACACAACTGCACACTAATTTACCTGATAGCTTGGCAATTAGCACCAGTCAGAAACCATTAAAATGAAACAGACCAATAAAATTACACAGTAAGGAAAGCTATAGGTAATAAATGACAACCACTATTAACAAACTGATGCAAATAGTCCATAAGACATCCATGGGAGCTGTGGCCAGTGCTTCCCATTCCCAGCAGGGCACAGCAGAGGGGCAGTGTGAGGCTGGGAAGCCGCTCTGGGGCCCCTCTCCATTCCTTCCCTTCAGGTGTCTGCCCCGCCCAGGCACTTACCTTCCTCCCTCCCAGCGCCTCAAAGTGGCTCCGCAGCTCCTCCACAGTGACAGGGACGTGCTCCATCAGCTGAGATCCACCTAGGGTCTCCTCCTTGGGCACATCTGCCCTCCTGCTGTCTGATGGCATCTTCTCCAGGGTGATCCTATCTGGCACCAGGGATGGTGGGAGTGGCGAGTGCTGGAACATCAGGCCTGGTCTTGTAGTGTTGGCTGACTCCCATCTCTGCTTGAGGAGCTCCACGGAGCCCTTCTGCAGGGGCAGGTCTGCCAGCTCTAGCATGCCCTGCCAATGCAACAGGTACCTGGGGTCAGAGGCCAGTGCGTGGTCCCTGCAGAGGCCACCACGGAGTGATTCAAGAACCTGCAGGACAGGCTGGGACACAGGCTGGTGGCTGGGACAGAAGCCACTTCCCAATGGAAGATGTGAGATCCAGTAAGATCAGATCCAGTAGGAGTCAGTGAAAGGGATCAATGTATTCATACAAGAGGAATATGTGAATTATAGAGTGAATTAAGGGTGCTGTACTGACATTTTATTCTTAAGCTTGACAGCAGAATTGCTGTCTATCATGAATGGAAAAGCAGCAAGCATGCAATTAGTGAGAATTCCAAACAAAGTGGGGTTAATGAATGAGTGCCTGGTAATCAGTGTGTGCTGCATGAAAGGTGTTGTGACAGGTGACTGCTGATTTCTTTAAGACCTGATACAGCTGTCTGTGTTGTGGGTTGAGTCATAGCATTTTAAAGCAGCTGGGAGACAGAAGGGCTACTACATTGCTGAAAGACTGCTTGGGTAGCCTGGAAACACAACCCAGGGTAGTTCTCCTAATTGCACTGTAACTCTTGTCAGGTAAATTGCTGAGTGTTGATATCCAACCTTTCTGATCAGTTGACTGTGCTCACAAAGACTTATTCTGTCTTTCTTATGGTACACTTGGGAAGGAAAATTGCCATTCTGTTATTTTGCACCAGTTGATGAATTCGGCTCCCCTTTTCCTGAAATCAGCTCCCAAAAGGTTTGATTTTGTTTTCTGCCCTGTAGCAAATACTCAAATGTAAGTTTTCACGTTTCATTCTAAAGGAGATTTAAGTAAAAAGAATGTGAATTTAAAATAGTAACAAGAAAGAAATGTTAACAAGAATCGCAGCCCACCTAGTGACTAAAATCTCAGTTCATTAGTCCCTTTCTTTTGAAAAGGAATTCTTGTATGTGTGTAGCTGGCCTTTAATATGCTTGTGTTTGATAGAGATTAATTTAATCTGCATTTTGGGAGTTAGACTTCAGGGTTTTTAAGTAATATTTTGACTAAAATTAATGTGGTCTGTAATATTTTACTTAAGAGTTAAAAACACATGAAAAGTGTGTTTTTGATATAGATATTTGATGTATTCCAAGAATAATTCTAAAAAGCTACTTCAGTGTCCCTTTATTGAATATGGAAGGGAGTTTTTTCACTCACAGTTTTTTATCTTCTGTATAACCAGAAGTTGGCCCAAGACTTGTTTCTCCAGTTTTTTGTCATACATTGTGATTATGGTCAACATCCTGCTAGTTTTCCTTAACAGATACAAGCTGTCTCCCAAACCCTTCCTGCAAGCAAAAGAGTGACATTCTTCCTTCCCCTACCATGTGTACTTCTTCCATTGAAGATCCTAAATGGGTCTGGCTTCTGGCCCAAAATGAAGAGCAGCTGTTAAATTCCCCAGCTGCAAGAATGTTCATCCTAACTCACAGCTGTAGGTTAGAAATACTCCTGATTTATGCTGCATCTAAGGCTTGACTTGAGGCTGTGGAGCAGGCTTTTCCTAATTTGCTCGACAGTGCTTATGCAATACCCCCATTCTCCTACATTTTGCTTCATTTCTGCTGGGTCCTTTTGTTGGTTTCAGTAATTTTCAGGGTATATGTGTTATGCTGTCTTTCAAAAATAGTCTGGAGTGCACCTGCCTCTCCCTTGCAGTGCATGCGTTGGATGAAGGGAAATTGTGTGGAAATTCAGTAATTTATAAAATTGGATTCCCACCCAAGAAGAGATTTCATTGTAATATCTGCATTTGTGTCAGGAATAAATTTGAATGTAGGCCCAAACTCGACTTTCAGCCACTTTCTAAATATGTATTTTGAAAAATGAAAGTGTACCTCTGAAACTTGGAGAAGGAGGAGAGAACCAAAACAAAAAACCCAAACCACGTTTGGGTGTGTTCTAGAGGTCATTTGAGGTTTTCACAATTTTTATTACTGGTGTTTCTGATCTTCTAATTTCTTTCCCTACTTGTTCATAGTTGTATTAACTACTGTAGAATACTAACAGTAATTTACATCAAGTAAAATATTTGAGGAATATTTAATATCTAGGATTGGAATTTATTTTCATTGTTACCTGAGCTTTTTAGTGTCTTTCTGAAATGTAGTGCCTTTCTGAAAATGTAGGAAGAAAGCAGAGGAAATGAGAAAAGCACAGATTTTGACTTTGACCTAAGACATTATTATAATTTCGTACTGGTTCTGCTGGTTGTAGTTTTTAACTTTTACTGTCCATCTATAAAAATTATCTTATTTAAGTGACAGGGAGAACAGATACTATTGCTTTTATCAAGTATCAGAGTTTTTTTCTTTTGTGTCTGCTATTTTTGGCTCTCAGTTCTCTATATTTGTCCTCTGGCCTATTTATTTCTCCCTCAAACATATCTTGATTTAATATTTCATAGTGACAATAGACTTATTACATTATCCAATTAGCTGAAATGCAGGCAAATTTGGATCTGTGGGTCTGTGACTTTCCTCTTCCCAGGAAGTGCATAATGAGAGCCCATCCATGGATGGGACTGGTGGTAAGGCAGAACTTACAGTCTGTTACAGTCATGTTTTCAGTCCTGTCACTCCCGCTCATAACAGGTAAGTAAGAGCCCATAAAAATGAGCAGCATATTTTAAAAAATTGTCAGTGGGATAGGATAAATGTTTCAGTCAGGTTAAAAGTTTGCAGGGAGCACTGTTCTCTCATTTTCCTTGATTTGGAGACTCAAGTGTGCTTCTGTGGCAGAAAGTGGAAAAGTGAAGATTACAGTATGTAAAAATGAGTTAGTGAGCAGTCATTCTGGCAGAAATGGATGATGGAATTTTTGTGAAGAAAGTACCTAAAATGCTCTATAACCTTCACAAGTAGGTCTTTGTGAAGGCTACCTATAAACCTTTTGCATTAATGTGTTTGTTTTATGAGGCCAGTGATGGTACAACATTCCAACACTGCAGTGAAATTGTAGGATTTCTTTTTTTTGTTTTTCTTCTCTTGGGTCTTTTGTATCTCTCTCCTATTAATTTAATGAGAGGCCTACAGTAATTCATTTCATGTTATAAATCTGATAAATGTATACTTTATTGAACAAACAGCAACGGGAAGGCCTGCAGATTTTGTGGACTCATGAATTGCAGGGATCCGGTAAATGTCAGGATTTTTTTAAAATCAGAAGTTGTTGATAAATCTGTCTTCAAAGTAGGATATTGAATTGGTATTGTTTTTCTTGCACTGCCAGTGAGACATACCCTCCTCTACTGTTCACAGACTGTGTATTCCATTAGTAGGTGAACATACGCATTCAAGGAAAGCTGTTCAGGAAGACTGTCTAAGTTCTGCTCTGTGTTCCTTTGGCAAAATTTTCATCATATTCTTGCTATCTTAAATGTTTCTTACATATGAAGTCTTTCATTTGTTCACTAGTGAAGGAGTAAATAGAAATTATAGGAATAGAAATCTGGTACAGTTTAGTTGTAGAATTATTTGTGAATGCTTGTATCCCCATGGGATGATACCATCATGCATATTGTACTGGTAAGTCCTCTCCTGACTTTAGGAAACAGTCTGTTGTCAAATAACTGGCAATTGCCACTGTATATTGAGCTGGATTTCCTTCTGAATTGGAAAAAACCCCCACCAAAACAAAACAACAAAAACCTTAACGAAACAAACCACATCACAAAAAAGACCCTCACACCAAAAACCCCACAAATCTTTTGAGGACAGGATGTGACAAGTCCTCTTCATGATCTGCCATACTACCTCATCCAGCACTTGCATCTGAGACCTCTGTTTCTGTTTTACCCTGTTTCCAATGAATCTGCACTGTCAGGCATCCCTGACATGAGGCTCCATAGGACATCTTGGAATAAATGATGAACAAACAGCACATTGCAAATGAAGACTGTATATCATTCGACCCAGTGTTTTTCCCAAACCACTGAAGAACAAGCCTCAGGATCCAGAGGAAGCTACAGATCAACAAGAAGATGACTCCTTTATGGCAATTCTGGGACGGGGCACAGAGTGGTGAAGGAGGGGATCAGTATCTGCCTAAATTCTTCACTAAGTCTAGTCAAGAATAGAATAAAATTGTTCAGTTGGAAGGGATTGACAGCAATCCTATAGTCCAACTGCAATATTCACTGGTCACATTACTAAATAATCTAGCTTCTGCTTAGGACTCTTTATGTGTGCACACAATAGCTGGGCACATTTCTGACACCGTTGCTTGAAAAGCTTGGAGTTTCTTCTGCAGGTAAGCAGAGCCTCCAGTATCTGTAACATTTCTTCATTTACATTTCAGACACTTCTTAACAAAAGCAACTCAGACAAGTTTATGAAGAGCTAAAACAGTTCTTCATTACTATAAAATGTAAAGCATTTCCAAATTCCTAGTCATATTTTGAGAAAATACATTATTTGGGGCTATCATTTAACATGCCAACCTTTATCCTGATACAAATATGCATAGGTAAAAAATAAAACTTTAAATGTTGTTTCAACTTTGAATTATGACAAACACTGTTCTAGCTAGTGTAACAAGGTTCCAATATTATAAGGCAAATCACGCTGAAACATTAATTTCTCATATCTTACCAGCAAAATGAACACATTTTGCCATCTAATAAGAGAGGACTAGAAAGTGCATAATTCATATTCATGGGATTGACGAAAGACGTGCTTATTTTTTTTCCTTTTATCCCATCATTCTTATTTATTACATGAGCAGTATCAGGCCCCCCACTAGACAGCCTATTTACAAAAACAAAACCAAAAAAAACCAAACAAAAAAAGCACAAATTGCATATTTGCACTGAGTTTCTTACCACTGTATTCTTCTCAGTCAAGTTTTCCAGTTGTGACTGTGCTGCACTCATTTTGAGCATATTTAAAGAAAGACAATTTTAAACATTCTCTAATTCATTGGTCTCATTTGACTAACGAACATGAGGCTTGATAGACACAGGTCTGATAGTAGTTAGGAGACACCAAATCTCTTGCGTGCTTGCGTTGCTCATGTATTATTTAGTGAGGCATGGAGGTAAGGTATGCTTTCTGCCGTACCTCTGGCTGTGCTATGTGTGCTCACCTTACACTGCTTAGCACTGGCAAAGGCTGCAGGCAGCAGCTTTTGTTTCAGTGCTCTTTGGCAGGAAACAAAGCACCTTCCAGTAAAAAATTGTTGGTTCTTAAGTACCTAGGACGGGTTTGGAGAAAAAGTACAATTGGTAAGTCGTAAGTCAAATGGATAATAAAGTACTATGCCAATTTGTATGATTCAGACCATCTAAAGATACCACCTTCCAATGCAGCTGGCTTTCTTAATAATAAACAGAATTGCTTTTAAACAGTTTCATTGTGGACCAAAAGTACAGAGTAGAAGTCATACAGGAAAAAAGTTAGAAGGATTTTCGAAGATCTACCACTCCCTTTCACTCTGTTTTCATCTGCTGTGTTCCAGGGCTGTTATTCTGTCTTTTTTCCCCCTTCCTGTCCCAGTCCACATCTGTCACAATTGCATGTTAGCAGGTGAAGACTGTGATCAAGAGATGCTGCCTTTTGACATTTACCCACCTCACCACTGTGGACAAACACAGCTGGATTCTGGGTTTTCTGGGCTGCTGACCTGGTGGGCAGGCATGTGCTCCTCAGCACAGCCAACCTAGCCTTCAGAACTCCTTTTCCAAGGACTGCAGACAGGAGGACACACACAGGGACAGCACATGTTCTGTAACCTCTCTCCTAATGACTTGGTGTCATTAGGGGCATATTTTTTAGGGGTCTATGCTGTAGATAATAAAAATACCCACACATAGGCAGCACCTGTTTTTCATAGTTACTCTCAGTTACTTGGCTAACTTCAGGTTTTCTTGCATAGCCAGCTGGGCAGGAATAAGTGTTCAGCTTATAAGTGTTCAGAGTGTCAGCTCTGGCATGCCATGCTTGGTTTTCTTTGATTTACACTAGTTTTTCTTTCTCTGGTGTAATTGAAGCTTTTTTGATTTTTAGGCTAAATGTCCCATAGAAGCTTAAAGGACTCTTCAGCAAAGAGTACACTAAGGTACCCTCTTGTTCCACTCTTGTTCCACATTTTTTGTAACTCATAAAAATGATGAGAAATCTTACTTTAAAAACAGAAGCCATAGAATGTACAAAATAGCAAATTTATTTAAAATATTTAAAAACTCTTTCAGTTTTCCCCCATACCTTTGAAATATAGTGACAAAACTTATACTGGAATAAAACTTACTATGATACAAGTTGATTATAGGTGACTCCTGCTTCAGTCTAGTGTTTAATGAGAGGTGGGTAAAAATCTGTGCGCAGAAACTCCTCTATCCTGCCCTTGTCAGTTATATTTACTTCTTTGTAGTTAGTAAACAGAATTGTTAAATCACTGTGCAGGTTTTTTCTCTCTCTCCAGTTTGATCATGGCTAAATGACTACAAGGCAACAGGGAATTAGGCCTCTTGTTTCGAGGTGTGTTTTAAACTGAAAGTTCAGAAAGCTCATGGCAAATATTGCTGAGCATGAAATCCCTGTTCTGAGGATCATCCATCTCATTGCTACACCTCCGTAATTTCTACACAGTCCCCCAGGTCTGTCCTTGTAAACTGGTAGAATGCTCTTATATACTTTTAAGGCTCTTGTAACTGAACAGCCTAACTGGAGCTACAGGGGAACTTAAACAATTTATTGCATTTAGCTTTTGCTTAAGAAAATCTATTTCATCTCTTACATTTTTTAAAAATAGGATTATGTTTTAAAATAAGAATTTTCTTGATGAATATTGGCTTTCTGTCATTCCTGATAAGTCTTCAAGCACAGTCATTGTTAGGCTATTTTATGTACATTTCAGTCCTCTGAAAGTGGCTTGCTTTGTTAACCTATTCTTAGCAAAAGTGAAAGTGAAGAGAAATCCTACATAGACCTTTTTGCTTCTATGGAGAATCAGGAAAAGAAATCTATAATGACATAACCTGAATTACAGCGTCTTGTTTCTCATGGTTATGATAAAAGGTGATCCAGAGATGCACATTACCTGTCTACTTTAGGGTACCATCTGTTATACATTAGTATTCAGCTGACAGTTAATAAATGTCCTTGGGAATATATTGCAGGTGGAGGATGCACCAAAAGAAAGTTTTAATGTTGAGTTTCAACAAAAAAACCCTGATACTTGAGTTTGAATAAGGAGTTCTGAGTTAGATGATTATTTCAAAGTAGGATTCTGGGGTGGTTTTTCCTGCACAGATAAAGCCAGTGAAATGGAAGTAAGGAGTTTATAACATCACTGTAGGCAGTGTTCTGGGAGCTCTCAATTGCAGCCACATGTAACTGTTATGGCTTCATCTTGGCAGGAATATGTGAATCACCATGCAAAGCAGTATCATTTTGTGAACTTGTGAGCAGAGCAAGCCTTGGCAACATGTGTTACATATCTGGGTGGAATTCCCAGGATTATGCTATGATTCACTCAAATTGGATAACTCCTTAATTGGTCAGTTATTTTCAAATTGAAAAATTGCAACTGGCTAGCTCGTTGGGAAGAATGTCTTATGACTATGTTAATAATAATTCCATTAGTATAATTCACTGAAAATAACCCTTACGTGATTGCACGAGACAGTGGCATCCATTAAAACACAGCTGATGACAGTGGATGGTCACCCCTCAAACTCTAGAGACCAGAGCTTACTGTGCTTAATCACTTGCCCTCCATTAGAGAGAAAAATATTTAGGATGCTTTAATTTTGCATTTACCGTCTCTCAGGAATGGCTGGTGAAATGAGGTATGGTATTCTTTTCAGCATGATTGATTTCATTCATAACACTGCTGCATCTAAGTTAGAAGGGAGTTCCATACTGAGGGATCTTGAAACAAGTATACTGTAGTTATCTCAACCATCCTTCTGAGACTGTCATGAGAAGGATTTCTGGTCAAGTTTTCCACATGAAAGACAGTATTACTAATATATATTGTTTACATTATTTCTGTTCTTTTAAAAGGTATTGTTTGCCATATGCCTTCATAAGGGAAAAGAAAGGTTAAGGTGGAGCAGTTATTACTCTTTTGAATATATGAATATTTATCATTATTGCATCAAATTATTATTATGATGAGCATGTGAATATCTCCTGGAAGTAAATGCATTTAGCATTTATTCTTCCTGTAGTTCAGCACATGGAGCTTCAATGTGTTCCAGTCTGGTGTGCTGGAATCAGTCAACACAATTGTAACGTTGGTTGTCAGTTTTGACAATATTAAACAATTTGAAAATGATTGGTTGATTTAAAATTTGATACTGTGTGTGAAACAGAGATTAAAAAGGTCCCACTTTTTTGAGGGAAGCAGGGATCAATGTGGACAGGCCCTGAGGTGACCTAAGCAGCTCACCAAAGCTCAGTACAAAGACTAAGGCTAGTCCAAGTGCATTGGGTAACATCCATGCAATAGAAGAGTGATCTGAATGGAGTATTAGTATCAAGACAGCCCTTAAAGACAAAGTCAAGAAAGAAAATGAATGCCAAAAGGCTGAAGCAGTACTTTGAGATTCTTGTTGGGCAGACAGAAGGTGTATAACCTTACCAGTATAGGGAGTACCTATGGAATAATGTACCTAAAACTCAGGTTAAACAAAAAATTGCAGAGAAGGCATATCTATTGTTGACCATGCTTGTATTAGGAATGAGATTTTTATATCTTCATATTAAAGGTACGTAAGTTGATCCACTTTTGCATCACTACAGTTAAACTTAGGGAAACAACTTCTGACATCGTGAGAGGGTAAGATCTTGGCATGAATCATGTCAGAATGGAATCTTTTAAAGTATGACATACAAGGTTATTACTTTTTTCTCTCTTTTAGCCTGATTTCATCTCATCACTAGGGTTTTATGGCTTGAGACTGTCCATATCAGTGCCTGGGGACTTCCTTTGGTTCCTCCTAAACACAGAAATTTTCCCACTGGAAAGACTACGTGGAATTTTTTTTTTAGTAAGAATGTGGTAAAGTTGAGGGTTGGAGGGGAATATTCTTTTTTGTTTTTGTTCCTTCACAGAACAGTAGGAGCCCTGTAGTAAGACATACAGTGAAGTTTTATGCCCAAGAGGCACAAATAGGTCTGTAATGTTACTATTTCAGCTTGTAAGTACAAGGCCCTGTCAAAACCACTAAAATAGGGAAGTAAATAAAATGTGAGACATGTGAACCTGTGCTGTCAGATGTACTTAGAGACCTCATAGAATACGATATTGCTGTAAATGTCTGCATACCTTTCTTTACAAGTGGTTGCAAAAGGTTAAGGGAAATGTGTTAAGATAGACATTGTCTCTGATTGACACATTTTTGTTTATTTACCTCCAAGATTCACCAGAGCTGGGCATAGTACTCCAGACAGGGTCTCATGGCAGCAGAGCTGGGGGCACATCAACTTACACAGGTTTCAGATAGACTAAATTATGTGTTCTTTTTTCTTTAACTTCTGAAATATTATTTTCAACTTATTATTGCAAAGAAACTCCAGTTGCTTTGTAGTTAATTGTCTAAATAAAATTTAATCTAAGAGTATGATACTAAAGGGTATTCTGAAAGAGAAGGTACTGAGAACATGCAGATAACTCATGTCTGCTCTTCTACCAGCTGTGTCACAATAAAAAGAAGAAATCAAAAATTCTTATCTTTCTTTGAACGGTTTGGAGCCCTTCTAGTGCACTGTTTTAATTTCTTGTCTGAGCAGAGAGGAGGATTAGACTTTATGGGAAGGACAGAATGGTTGAAGAGATTATAATTTTTATTGGCTTGCTCTGTTTGTTTAAACGAGACCATGAGAATGGTAAAATCATTATTATATTTATCTGAATTAAATTGTTCCTTCATTTAATTTGTATGTTGGGTGGTCACATTGCTCACACTACAATTGCAACTTAGGAATGCAAATGTAATATCTAGAGTTGACTCAGTACAAATACTTGTTTTGATGCTCTTTCATACAGAGATATAATGCTTTTTATTGAAAATGTCAATTAAAAGCAGGTTGTCTCTTCACTTGTGACTCAAAGTACTAACATAAGATGTTTTAATAAGAATTGGATTTCTTTGTTTGTTTTGGTTTTGCCTGCCCTGGTGAGCCTTGAACTGATGCACACACATTCTTGCAGCTAAATATGCAAGCTACTATCTTCACTTTTTCTCTGTTCCTGCTGCTTTATGTGAAACGGAATTACAAGTTTTTCCATGTAATCCCATAGTGCTTCTTCCAATAACGTTAAAATGCTGACTGTCTTTTCTCCAGAACCAAAGCAATCCCACCACCCTGCCCATAAAGGGGAGTGTTTCCTTGGGCATAAAGGCATCTAGTTTAATTTGCATCATTACTGAAACTATTTCAGTGGAAGGGAGAGGGTTTGTAGTGTGCACCTTCTAGATGGTCAGGGTGGGAGCTTATTTTTTCACTAGGTCTTTCCTTTAAAATTCTGGAAAGCTATTTGGATTGAAATGCCACTGAATTCACTTTCCTGCCTCTGAGGCATTTTCCCTCCTTTCACCTTCTTCCTCATTGAATAATTTCATCATAAGTCACGGTATATTTGTATGCTGGTGATGCTCTAACAGAGGACCTGTTTTCCAGTATATGCAATGATGTACAATTTTTTCTGAATTAGATTAATTTACAACTTCAGAAGCTGCTTATACTCCTCTCAATTAAGCCTGATGTGTCCTTATTGTCAAGAAAAGCAATCATAATTTTTGTAATCTGTCTTTTAATTCATAGGGACAATGACTTCTTTCTTCTTGACTTAAGAAGACAAATTATTTTGTGATTACTAATCAAAGTTATGGCTAATTGATTTTGCCTAGCTGACCAATGAAATATTAATTCTGTATAACCACAAGATAATTAAGCTGCTAGGAACAGAGAAGGAGAATGTGTTCTGTGAGCTCTTTTTCTTACAGAAAGGCCTCCATAGAAGAAAAGGACAGTGCTAACTGTCCTGGGCTGTCCTGATGGTAGTCCTTGGGCATTACATGTGTTTAGGGCCTGCCACAGAAGACATGAAAGTGCTTTCTGGTCTCTGCTTAGGCAGAATGAATATTTCTTTGAGAACTGGTGGTAGAGAGAATACGGGGCCTAACCTTTCAGCAGCATTTAGTTTATACTCTTTTATGCAGGTAATGAAATCATATCCACAGTCTCATTAATTTTCTGTAAGACCTCCCTCCTCACAGACTCAGTGCTGTGATTGTATAGGCTTGAGTTAAAGTTGATTGGATGAGTGAACTCATTTGTAGGACCTCACAATCTGCTCTCTGTCATTTTTACTGCCAGTCCATGGCATTTGTGTTTCAACTCCCCTTCTGTATTGGAGGAAAATGATTTTTACAAGAATGTGATGAGTTTTCTGCAGTGTGTTAATAACCCCAGTGGAGCCAGTGGTCCTGCCAGAATTCAGAATTCTTTTAAAATGTGAGGGCTGTTGTTTAGAGTGCATGGGAACATAATTTCAGACATTAGCATTACTTTTGGTATTAAAAGGAAACCTTAAAAATAATCCAAG
This sequence comes from Leptocoma aspasia, assembly GCA_013399835.1. NCBI lineage: Eukaryota > Metazoa > Chordata > Aves > Passeriformes > Nectariniidae > Leptocoma > Leptocoma aspasia. The sequence continues at coordinate 365,717 of VXAX01006456.1, forward strand.
AAGAGTTTAATATCAGTATTGGGATTTTTAGCATGCCTCAAGGCTTCCCTTCTTGCTCTTCCTGGCCTTCCCAAACCATGCAGATTGGCAGCAATGTTGTTCTGAGGCAGCTGTGCTTTGAGTGTGTCTCTAATCCTTGTCAGCTGTGGCAGGCAGTCCCCACCACAGTGCCTGTTTTATTTATTTATTGCTGCACTCCCTCTTTCTTTAATTGGAAAAACAAAATATTTGGATTCACAACAACCTATTACAGATTTCCTTGTTTTCTCTAATCAGGTTTAAGTTCAGAGCGGTTTTTCAACAAGGGGACTAATAGGGAGAATACTAAAAAAGGAAAAAGTAATAATTCTGTCAGTATGACTTTCCTTTCAGCTCAGGTTTTTCACGGACTGGCGTAAGCAGCTACCTGAGGATTGTGGCAGGGAGAATACACCAGAGCATTTATCTTAAGAATTTAAAAATAGAAGTCTGGCTTGCATAACACAATAAAGCCTTTAAAAGGGAAAGAGACCTAAGGCGTTAATATTTAATGTTTTCAGGTGAATTTGGTAATTTTTATTATGTCTTCCTAGTCCTGTATTTGTGTGGCAACCATTTGTCCTGTTAGGGCTTGTTGTGGTGTAGCCCTGGCCAGCAGCCAAGCCCCACACAGCCACTTGCTCACTGCCCCACCAGCAGAGTCAGGGAGAGAACTAAAGGGTAAAAGATACAGAACTCAGGGGTTGAGGTCCAGGCAGTTTGATGTGTAAAGGAAAAGCTGTGCACACAAACAAAGCAAACAAGGCATTCCTCCACCACTTCCCATGGGCAGGCCGGTGTTCAGCCATCTCCAGGACAACCAGGGCTCCACCACACCCAACAGTGACTTGGGAAGACAAACACTGTCACTCCAAACATCCCTTCTTCCCCCAGGTTTGTATGCTGAGCGTGACACCATGTGGTGTGGGATATCCCTGTGCTCAGCTGGGGGTGGCTGTCCTGGCTGTGTCTCTCCCAGCCTCCCATGAATTCCCAATTCCTCTCCAGCATGGCCGTATGAAAAGCAGAGAAGCCTTGTCTCTGTGTAAGGCTGCTCAGCAATAAAAAAACATGTCTCTATATTATCAACCCCATGTTCAGCACAAATCCAAATACAGCTCCCTACCAACTACTGTGATGAAAATTAACTCTACCCCAGCTGAAACCAGCACAAGGGCATAGTCTCTACCAACATTCAAGGATGTGCAGATTTTTCAAGTGAAAAAACCCCTTCCAGCTTACCCAGAGGTTTTAGATGTGGAAGGCCCTTCCCCTACTCACATGTGTGTGGCTGTCTTTGTGTGGCAGTGCTGCTTTTTGTGCAGATTACAGCCTGCATCTCTTCTGGTGACGAGGGGCATGACTGGCCACCCCACCCACAAAGGCAGCAGCACATCAGGCGGGGAACCCCCAGCCCAGCATACGGGGAGGCTGACACTTTTGACTACATCATTCCCCACATGGGAAACCAGAAACCTTTTTCTGTAAGGATTGTTTGTTTTTAGTGTACATCCAGCCAGACTGGGATGGAGAGTGATTTGGTATTTGGCTAAGGGCTTTGATATAAATGACACATCCTGCGTTGTAAGAAGGCCTCTCATCCCCTTCCATTTGTACAGGTCCCAGCACCTCATGCTAAGGCCATTCTGTCACCAGTGACTCCTGAAATAGCCACATCTGCAGAGCTGTTGGGAAGTTGGGACTGTTGTCAGCCTAGAAGTTCTGTGCTTTAAAATGCTGAGTGTTTAAGTGGTTTAAAATTAGTTTGGTAGAACTGTAATCAGAAGCATTTATATCTATGTGAATAAGTACTTTGCAAGGCTTGACAGCAGTTGGGCCGCTCAGGGTGTGTGTGCCCAGATCCTCTAGGAGCAGAGTGTTCTTTTGTAAGCTCCCTGCCCTGGAGGCTGTGTCTCTAATGTTTGTAAGGAGCCTGGTGTAAAACTGCTGTGAGCCTCCTTGGAGTTTCTCTGATTTGCTGTTGCTTTAGTAAAAAAAATGGAATCATGAGATGAGACCAATAACGTGTAACCTGGCGATCAGTCAGGCATTGTGATTTGACTTAGTATTCATAAAGTAAACATGTCATTAGCATGTGACTGCTAAAAATTCTGGTTGGCTTCATATGAGAGAGATGCACAAACAGAAAACCTGCTTAGGATGTCTGTTCTCCATTTTATCAATGTATAGGTAATGTTTTTCTTCCTTTTTCTGCATTAGGAAATTTCTATGTAAAAGAAAAAATTGAAAGCTGGTTATGTGTGCAGTCTTTTCAAGAAAAAAAATCTCAATTTAAACTCCTATATTTAGATAATTTAGAGGGAGAGAGAGGCAACATAGCATAAATTCAAAATTTGACTTTAATATGCCCAAAGGAAAAATACACTTATGAGGAGTGGAGCTTTTAGTCAAGAATAGGCATCACAGGATTCAGTGTGCCAAAGCAATGTTTTTCAGTAACCCTGCTGTTACTGAAATTAGTAACTGCTGTGCAGTGGTAGAAGTACAGTCGTGTGGTCTGCATGTCAGGTACAGTTGTGCATGTCAGGTAGCATTCTTTGTGCATACACCCCATCACTGGTGTACTTATTGTGCTGGACTTGTTGGTATTCTTAACTGCAGGTTTATGTTAAACACATGAGCTGTAGTGGATGCTAAACACGTGAGCTGTAGTGGATGCTTTTTAAAGTAAAACTTTATAAAATTGTTTTTTCTAAATCAGCCAAATTCTCTGATATAGCTTGTGGAGTTGTTGAGAGACACCCTTCAGGCAACAATATTGTAGTAGAGATTTCTGAGTGTCTTTGAGCTGTACCATGAGCAAATCGGTTGCAATGTCAGCAGTATGTATGTATTCTGTGTGAGACTCCAGAATGTCAGGACTTTGATGCTTCTTGAATGCTTGAAATTTAACTCTATTAGTAAAATGTTGATCCAGTTATGTGTGCAATAAAAGTCTTAGCTGCAACTCTGTGCTGTTTTCCTCTTGCTAATCCTTCAGTGATGAGGTGCAGCCTTCTTGCTAAAGAACATTCATGTTTCAGCCTGATTAACATTTCTAAAATATTCATGAAAGAGACCCAGAAATTTTGCTGACACTGTTTTTAAAAGAACTAAATGCTCTGGAGCACATACTGAATTGTATGTGGCTGCTGTAGTAGAAAAAAAATACCCTGGAGATGTCTTTTTTCTGGGCTCCATGACAAATTTTACGTCCATCTGCACTTTAGTTTCACAAGAACATAAATATCAAACTATTTTAACTTGCACCCAGCTGGAAAGTATATACTTTATGAGAGGAATGACATTTTTCAACAGAACTGTATTCATAGGTTGTGGGTCTCATGTGGATAATAAACTTGAACCCTACACCGTATCTAGTATTACATTATGGAAAAACTTGTCTTTCAGGGAAGATTTTAGATTGTGTCCTTGCTTTATGAAGAACTCAAAGAAAGGACAAAGTTCACCTTGTATATGCTTGTAGGTAAAACTTAAAAGCCATCTGAATTTAGAAATTATATTCTTGTTTTCCTATGGAAATATGAATTATCTATTTATACATATAGAACCGGTTGCATCTTCAGATGGGAGAGAAGAAAACATTCTCTGCACTGGTCAGAATTAATTCTCCCTATTTCATGAATAGAGTAATTAGCTCTGGGTTTGCCAACAAAATACAACAAATTATTTTGTGTTCCAAAATAATGCAAAGTAAAAAATATAATACCAATGCAAAGTATTACAAAGGAACTTGGTGATTACAAATTTGGACTTGATGATCTTAGTATTGACCTAGCACTAAAAACGCCAAGGTTGTGGGTTCAATCCCTGTTTGGGCCATTCACTTAAGAGTTGGACTTGATGATCCTTGTGCATCCCTTCCAGCTCAGACTAGTCTTTGGTTCTGTGACCTTGAGGGTCTTTTCCAACCTTAATGATTCTATGAGAAAGTGATGCCAAATTATCTTGTCTGGCAAAATGAAATATCAGTAATTTAGGAAAATATGCTTTAACAAGGAGGAAAAAAAAAGAAAATAGAAGGGAAAAAAAAACAGTGAAAAGGACAGGAGGAACTTTTAATATGGAGAATAGGAACCAAGAAGAGAAAGTCAATTAATGAGTTAAGAGACAGGCAGCTGTCATTGCTGTGAAATTCCATTATTTCTCTCATACACTAGCTTTCTTGTGAACAGAAGAGAGTGGTAGAGCTAAAGTACATGCCTGTTTAAGAAATTGAATACATTTTCCATACAGTGATAAAATACGCATTTGTTGTTTTGTCTCCCCACTTCCCCCCAAGGCAAAACAAACAATAAATTACAGAAATGCCTCTAGCAGAATTTTCCTGTCAGCATTCTAGGAGTCATGCCTTCTGCGGATAGGTTTTGCTTCTCCTGCAATTCAGACTTTTACCTATGATACTCATTGCCTAGGGAGAATACTGTGTGCCAATCGATTTAGGTTTTGTGTAGTCTTTTCACCTTTCAGATGTTCCTATCTATCTCCATGCTCAGCTTAAAATCCTCCTCTCCAGCTCTAGTTGCATTTTACTTTTGCTGACACCAAGCTGAGTAGTTCTTCTCCAGCCTTTTCTTTTATAGGGAAGACTCTCATGAGTTTACTCTGAATGTATTTTAACTGTCTTTAAAAAACAGGAAACATGTATTTTTTCTCTTCAAATGTAGCTGACAGTATTTCCTTCATTCTGGTCTAAAGAAGATAAAAATTATTGGAGTCTGAAGTCTGTATCAATGCACTGCTAAGGACTCAGATTGCCTTTGAAAGCCAGAAAGTTCAAAATGTATGATTCTTAGGATAGTAATGTTATTACATATGTAAAGGTAGAGTTGTATCACACAGCAAAAAGTAATGTCATGTCAAGGTCATTGGAGTGTATATGTGAGAAATAAGTATTTCTGATTTATTTTTTTATAACTCTGCAGTCTTAATGTATCATTAATACAGATTTCCACATTTAAGATCTCCAAGTTTTAATAAATGGAGTAGGAAAGGGCCGGAAGATGACATTAACTTTCATGAAAGGCTTAGGGCAGCCTTAAATGTCTGTATGGAATTAAGTATGGAAGAAACTAATTTTATCTTTCCTTATTAAGTATTTCGGATGGATTTGTTAGTCTAGTACAAATCAGTGTGATTAGACAGCATTAATAATGGCTTATATGGTCTTTTTTATTTTCTTGCTGTTCTTTGATATCAGATCTGTATACTAAGAATACTGCATGGGTAGGTACTTCAAATACTGTCTCTTTTACACCCTTTATCTTTTTAAATTGTCTTTCATGCTAGAAACAAGTATTCTGAAAACCTGATTTTGTTTATGTTAGCCCTATTTAATGTAACCCTCTTATAAGGGTTTCAGGATGAGATCTTGGACTTTGGCTTTTCTATCTGTTGCCTGGAATAAAACACATTTCCAAACACTGTAAAAATGATTATATAATAGCAAGTCTTTAATTGAAAGCTTTCAAGGTGCACAATATGGCAATATGCACACGTTACAGTATTTCTATAATTTTTATGAGGTTACTAGTGTATCTATCAAATATTGTCCAGTTAGAAGAGCAGTTGGTTAGGTAATTACCCCATGGGTTCTGCCCCACTGGAGCCCTCCCCTGTCTTTTAGCCCTAGACTTTACTGTGTCTATGATGTGTGGTGGAAAACAAAGTGTCCTTGCTAGACTAAAGGCAAGACTACACAGAATTTCAAGAATGTATTACTAAGGGTTTATTAAACTATGGGGGAGGGCAGGAAAAGTTATAACTATGTATTAACAGTACAAAGCTAAAAATATATGAAAAATACATAAAAAGCTGAAAATATTCAGGTATCACATCCACTATTTTTTTTCTGGATAGTAGCTATCTACATAGGTTTTTAAAAACTCAGCTCTTATAGATTTAGGATTTTTATTAAAAATTTTGTTGAGGCTGACTCCAGAGGCAGGAAGGCAGAATCACATGAGAGTAGTAGCCCAGATCATGCTGTGCTTCATACTTGGATTTTCAACTGTTGTAGGAACTGCATTTTCTCTACAATGGTAGCATTGCCCTCAGCATGGTATTGGTGTTTTGCTCTGTGCATGTTGGCAGCATGTGTTACAGTGGCCAGGATCTTCTCTACAGTAAGAAGTTCTATTTTATGGTCAGCAGAAGGGGAGATGCATTTCGTGTTTCATAAGCAGATAATCCCACTGTTAGATCATCTAGGGTAGATTCAGAGCAGTTCTGTTTTCCTGGAAAGGAACCAGCCTAATCATTACTGAAGTGGAGGGTGATTTGGGCTGTGCCTGACCCTGCCATCATCTCTGGCCCTGTCCTGGAGTTGCTACTGCACTTCCCAGCTCCCACTGATGCAGTGGCTGGTGCCAGCCTTACTGCTGTGCTTGCTGCAGCTCCCCTCCCCTTGCAGAGCAGCTGCCCCTCGGTTAACCAGTATATATAGAAATATTAAGCAGTTAATATTTCTACAGTACTCTGAGGGGGAAAACATCCATAATGTTACTGGCTGATAGGTGTGATTCCAATCCATGACTAATGGCAAAGCACACTTGTTATTCCCACATTGCCATTAGGGATGAATATATTATTTTAACATGTTCTCCACCCACAGAAATTTCTCAGTCTCTTCTAATTTGCATGGCATTTTACAAACAGCTTTTTAGGAAACTTGAGAGCATTGAGAAAAAAGAAGCTTGGTGCAAAAGACTCATACTGCACTGCCAGCCACACAATAAAAATTGCAAGTTAGAAAGCAGTCTAACTGTTAAGGAATTAAAAGTAAAGGTAAGCATATATTTGAGGGATGCAGTGCATCCCATAATCATTATACATAACTGCCAGTCTGTGAGCCAAGCAGTGTTCTAGCAGAAAGGAAGGGAACAGTTCTGTGTGTAGAGACAGAATCTGAGAAAATATGTAGAGGTTATTAAAACTAGCTAGAGAAAGTATTCTCTAAGTCTGCCTGGTTTGTTTGAGATTAAAGCTCAAATGTGATGATTTAGGGGGGCACCTAATCTCTTTTCCTTATTAATGTTTTTCCTTTGAATTAAGATAACTTGAGAACTCACAGTAATTAAGACCTCCTTTATTAATGCCAATGTCAAATTTTCCTATTCAAAGGGCTTGGAAGATCTTGGAAACTGCAACAGGAAAAGAGATTGAGTGAGCAAGAAGTAGAATACTTGGTAACTAATGGGTCAAGACTGGGAAAAAAATTAGAGCATTTGAGCTTTGCCATCCCATTTGATTCCCAGACTAGATTTATGCCAACTCACTGTAGTTTGGAGCAGTCTTGGAGATATTCTAGTCTTCCAACTGTCCTCTAAATAGCAGCCTGCCAACAGAGAAGACAGAAAGTCCAGCAGTGCCCCTTGTGCTTCCTGTACTGAGGCTGGAAGCTGGGGTAGAAGTGCCAGCTTTGTGTCTGCCAGAGGGATTCTGTATGAGTGCTGCAAACACAGGGAGGTTTTTGGCTGGGGAAATTGAGTTTGTTTCTGGTCTCTGTGTGGCTAGAGCAACACAAAGGGATTCAGGCCCACTTGGGGGACTGAGATTTTCAGCCTCTTATGTATATTTGATGCATTTTGTGCTGTCTTATTTGGAAATAAATACAGACATGTACAGAAAGGAGCTGTCCAACATGACTTTATTGCCAGAGCTGCAGCAGCTTGCTTAATACTGTGCAATATTTTATGAGTTACTGACAAATTCACAGCTGGGTTGTCAGGCTAACCATATGGTTGGCTTTGGAGAAACCTACCAGTTTATTTGCTGGGTTGATTTTTTGGTTGATTAAGGCAGTATGGGTCAGCTGACCTTCAAGTTTAGTTATCTCAGAAACCCCTCTTTTCTGGAGCAGCCTCCTGAATTGAACCGAAGTTCAGCAATTTACCTGAAAAGTGTCAAGTGAACAGCTGTACTAGGTCACTGTGGAGATTTCACTCATCTCCCTAGTGAATATGGCAAGTGGGACAATGTCGTGTTATACTCCAGAGAAATAAGACTTGGCTTCAGGTTTAGCTTGTTTTTCTTTATCCTATTTCTGTGGTGGTACATAAGAGGACATAATTTATGCAGTGTGTCAAAACATAGTGGATTTATTTTGACTGTCTGATGTGATGCCTCTGTAGTTCCTCCAATTTAGCAGCATTAGTGTTCTGACTATCAATTTATATTTCTACTAGGAAAAGAGGATCAAAGACTTCTATGCCACAGCTTTTCTTCTTGGTCCCTACCCCTTCTGGCACTCAGACTATAAGTGAAAATGGGGGTGATGAAGACACTGCGCTTGTTCTGTGGCTTGACTTTAACATCCCTCTTCCCTCCCCTTTGTTTTGTGAATTCTTTAGGCCTACTACAAGTTGTATTACTTTTCCCTATCCTATTGGACTCCAAAAGGAGGAGGACATCATCTGTATGGTAGATGCCAAGAATCATTTTTATGTGATTTGAGACCCCTGTGCTACCTGATATAAATGGCCTGACTGAACCTGTTCTCCAGCTGTCTGGGAAAGGCTTTATATTTCATTTTATGATTTTATGAGCAGCAACAGCTTTTCCACCACTTATGATATTCTGTAAAGTCAGTGCCAATTGCCTTCATGTCATCTCAGAAAATGTGCACATAGCCTAGGATTCTGTATAGGGATGTTTTGAGCTCCATTGCTGATTTATTGTAGGCAGGTACTACTTGAATATCAAAAGGATCATAGTGAAAATTAAAGGTATTATTACAAGATTAGGTGGGAATGGTCTTGGACAGCTGAGTCATATTTGAGGTAGAAGGTGACTTGAGTTGGCTACAGTAGAGGTATTCTTGGAACCTAATAAGGCAGAAAATACTATAAATATGAGTGAACTATTGCTTGCTTTTGGCAATTCAAAAACATCAGTAATGTGTATTGTGAAGTTAGATACTATGTCACTTGCCAAGTGTCACTTGGCACTCTCGGAAATACTTGCTGATTTATTAATATATTGTCTGCTGCTGTTTATATGATCAATCATCTGCTCTCCTTGAATGTCTAACAGCCCTCTGGGAATTAATGCTGTATTTCTACTCATGCTAATCAAAAGTTGGTATACAAAGTATTTCTGCTGTCAGGGGAACTATAGTGAACAAGAAACACTGAACATGATCTGTCTCTGAATCAGACCTACATGTCATCTCCCTTTTTGCTTTTCATCTTTATTTTCTCCTTCTTTAACAGTAATCATCACAAAGTAGTTCTTCAATCAATTATTATTCTAAAGGAAACAGGAAATAAATGTGCATTTTTAAAGCAGGGACAAGAGGCACTTGTCTCTAATTCATCAGAAATGTTGACACTTTCTGGTTGGAACACTTTTATAAGCACACAGCACACTGCAGTGATTTTGTCTATGGAGAATTCACCCTAATGCCCTGCTTCATGGTGCCATTTATTAAGGCCCAAGTACTGCTTTTTAGACATTTCTTGCAGTAGTTATCATGTGCATTCTGAAATAGTGATCATTTCTCTAGTGTTAATGTTCTTGCCTACAGTGCAGTATAGATACCTTTATACAAACAATTTCACTCACCCTCAGTGGGTAACTATTCAAAATACTTGTTTTGTTTCTACTATGGTGCTGTCTTAGTGACAGTCACTTTTCTCTGCAAGGATTCATTTAATTAATTAAATATGTTCTATTTTATTCTGATCAAATATACAGTAGTAGAAATAGAATTACTTTTGGTATTAAAATAGAAAAATAATTAAATTACTGTGAAATTTTTTTAATGTCAGTTATGCAGAAACAGGTTCAGCATAACATGGATTGTATCAGTGGTTTTTCTTGCATTTTAAGATCAGTTCTTAAAGCCTTATGGTCTCTTGAAGCAGACAATACTTTTCTTTTAGCACTATCCAGTGTTTGGCATTGGCTCAGTGAGAAACTTACCATTTATGTACCTTTGGAAGCACTTCTCTATTATGACACAGTGCCACCAGGTGTTTTGTTATTTGGAGTTATTTAGCCATACCAATGGAATATTAGTTCCCTATATGGAGGGGCAATTAAAAAAACAGTTAACAAAATTTACTATTTTTCAATCTTTATCAAATATTTTTTATCGGTTGCTGGTTACTGCACAAAACACAAGTTCTATCTAAAGCTTCAGGCTAAATTTTGACACTGGCTAGAGATTGTCTTCAGATTCCAATGTTAAATTTTGACCCACGTATGACTCAAAGAATTATTTCAAACTATAGCTAAGCAGCTGAATAAATTTTTAATTAAATTGATTCAATTCTTGTTGAGATTCTTTTTTTAAGTACCTTTAAAGGCTGTTTTATTCTTTTTCTCCAATCTTCCTTAGTCGTCTTTTGGCCACCACGCAGGGCAAAAAAGTAAACTTGACAGACTTTTCATTCATCCAGGACAGTTCTAGGTTTTGCCCATGTTCTGGATCTTTCCTGCTCTCTTTGACAAATGGTAGGTTTTTTGCAGCTTTTTCAGTATTGTTTTACTCATTGGATGCTGGGAATGCCTGTAAAGCATGTTGTGCATGAAGTGAAGAGCTGTTCAATTATCATCTTGTCCACCATTTTTAATACCCATTTTCTATTTCAAGGGCTGATCTTAAAACAGTTCCAGCTTGTTCTCACAAGGTACAAGTAAACAGCAAGAAATTGGCCTTTGAAAGTATAGTTGGTTTTGTATTTATGCCATCTGGTCAGTATTTTTGGTTTAGTAACAATGCAGTCAACTTTCTATCAGTAAATAAGTGTAGAAGAGTTTCTCATTTGTGAAACAAAACCTGTAACTTCCTTTGTAAGTTAGGAGCTTCCTGGATTCTGTATAGGGGTGTAATTAACTTTGGCAGATATGGAATTAGACCTTGATGTGTTATTTTTCTGGTATTTATTGGTCAGTAATAAATTCAGAAAATAAATCAGAAAAGAGTTTATGGATGTTGTGGAATAGGCTGAGAGAGTGAGGAGACTTCAATGTCTTGCATCAGGACTTGCTAAAATGATGAAATAGATTTGGTTTAGGAGAGAAGAACTCATGAAGCTGAAGATCAAAATGCACATCTGGATCTCACAATAATTAATAGTAAGTTTAATAGTGTGGTGTGTATGTGATAGAGTTATCTCCCTTGTACTTGATTTTGAATACATGGCTAATTCACCTATAGAACTACTTTTATATTTAAAAAGCAAGTGCACAATTATTTTATCTTGTCTCTCTGCCTTAGAGCACTGAGCACTGCCCAGTACTGTGTTTGTACTGGAGCATGTGCAGTTGAGCTGGTTTTAGAAGTGTTTGACCAATGTTGGCCAAGGTTGGCTTGGGTGTTAGCAATCAGGACACTTGACAGAAACTTGCAATGATTCATACTAAATAGTTGCAAAATAATTGTTTGAAAAAGGCATACTGAACAGAAGGAAATGGCCACTTGGTAAGTCCAAAACAATTGAGTTCAGAGATTTAAAACACAGAAAAAAGTTATCTTTTACAAGAATCAGAATGTAGAAACACTGCACTGTAGTGATAGAGATAAGTACAAATGTTTAAACAGAACCATTATAAGAAATGAAACATTGTTTACATGATGAAGCAGAAATAGTTCTGTGAGTAATGCATTTTACAGCAAGACCTTTGTAACAGAAGTCCTCCACTGACATCATACTCATTGAAACAATAGTTGTTACATAAAGAAATGGCACAAAATTATACCAAAAAATGTTTATGCCCCAAATAAACAAACTTCAGTTACAATCTATTTTAGATAGTATACAACATTTAGATAGTATGCAACATTTAAGCTTATGGAAAAAAACACTTTATTTATTTGGTCTACACAGGAGACATAAAATAGAATGCATCAAAGCATCATACAGTTTTCTCATCTAATTAATCTAGAAATCAGAGAAACCTTCAAACTAAATTTTCAAGGGACCATGAGATCCTGACAAGAAGAGAAAGTAATGGTTGTAATTGCTGCTTCTGTTGAATCTCTAAAAATAACTTATATCTTCTTGAGGTGTACTTTTGTATATACAATGCCAATTTCAGAAAAACTGGTGCATCAGAATATATATATTATACCCAAAAATGTACATGCTATATTGGAAATTTTCTGCCCTCCAATTCCTTTCTTGTTGAACAAATTCCTGCTCTTTTGTACTTAAACAATATTATATTAGAAGCTGACTTTCATTTCAATGTAATTTTTATTCATAACAAAGAAAGTGTTCAAGGTTCTCTTACTGAAAGTAAGAGAACCATAATTTTCTTTTTAAGTTTTTCATTTTCTTCTTTTTTTCAGAGAGAGTCAAGATATAAAAATAGAAATGCATTTAATGGTGCAAAGTGCCCAGGGGCTTACAGCCTGCAATTTAATGTTTTATTCATAATTTTCCACAATAATTGTAGTTATTTGTTGATCTTCATACAATTCTTTTCAATATTGCTTTGAATTTAAAATTAATGACATGAGGGTTTTTTTTGGAGTTTTGAGATCAGTTTTCCAGTCATAAAACCAGATATCCATATGCAATTCACAGTTAGCACTTTTTGCAAAGTGCTCAACTATATGAATTATTTAATACTTTACTTCATCTGTTTCTGTTTGCAAGGACTGCTTCCTTTCTGTAGACAGTAATAACCTTGATTTGCTTTTCATATGTATTAAGTCTAACTTAGTACTGGTTTTTTGAACTACATTAGGTTGAATGACAAAATAATTGTGAAGGTCATAAAGCAGAATCCCACTTTGCAACTTAACCTGCTCTGCAATATTTACAGTGTTCTTGGGGTTACATTGAGTGGTAACTTTTCAAGAATACTAAAACTAGGAATCCATTTCTTTATTATGGGCAAGATTACATATGTACAATTAAAGACGATCCAGGCTTAGTCTCCTCCTAGAGCTACAGCTGAATGAGGGTTCAGAGAAAGGGCTTCTGGATGATGACATAAAAATCATTCACACCACAGGAAGACTGGGAGGAAAAAAACTTACACAGCTTATTTAAAGCATGTTATGCTTGGATGGGATCAGGTGATTGGGATATCAACTCTCTCTTTCCCTGCCTTTAAATGTTTGGGTAAACAGAATACATTGTTAGCAGTTAGCCCTGATGGACTTCTTCAGAAATTCTAGCTGGTTTTTATGTCTGCACAGTTGAACATCTTCTGTGAACCATTTTTAAAGTTGGAGATTTTAAGGAGAGACAATGATGGTAATTTTCTGTGATATCTTGTTTAACACAAGGTATATTTTGTCCATAAACATCACTAAATTGTAGTCAAAAAAGCTGTGCAATTACTTTGAACAGTCCTGTTTATCTTAACATTGACATGAAATTGGCTTATTTCCATCCCTATGAACTAATGTATCAATTATTAACAAGTATACAGAGAACTTGTCAGAAAGGTGCATGGGCACAATTTATCTGAAGGAGTAAAATTATCTGTATCAGTTGGAGGTAAACTGCAAAGGTAGAAAGAACTGTCCAGGGATAAGAAGAAATCGATAGAATTTTGTATATGAGATCTTACATAAAGTAAAAATGGGATCATTATTACTATTATTTATTATTATATAGGTGTTTGATTTTTTTCTCTTCCTCTTTTTCTGCTCTCCCCCCATTCTTTTCCAAATGTGATGAATTTTGCATTGATGCTGAGAATGCTAAAGCTGATGTGGCTCAGTGATTAACATTTCAGTGAATAAAGTATTGCTTTTTTAATTGTTGTGTTTATAGTATTATTTTAGCTCAGTGCTAAGTGTATAATTCTGATATTTCTGCCATTCCTGAATAGAGAAAATGAAGACACAAGAATAACCTTTCTTCCTGTCTCAAGCAGTGAAGTGCATCCTGGGCCCTGGGGTTTCAGGTAAATACATGGATGTTAATCTTGTTTTGTCATACCCAATTCCTGGCTCATAACTGGAAGTCAGAAAGTGATGTTTAAGGTCTTCCCTAGCAGGAAAACAAATCAGTTAATCTAATAAGACTTATGCATACAAATACTTTGTGCAAAACCAGTTATGAAATCTAAGGTTAAGCTGAGCCATATAATATGCATTCAGTGTGGAAAGCAATCTAATCAATGACCTATTCTTTCCCTGAGACAATGATCAGGGAACATATGAACACATAACTCTTTCCTGAATTAGATGCTCAGTCATAGAATGCATTTGAAAGTACCTTTAACAATTGAGTAATAGTGAACATATGGTAAAAAGAAAATAATCATAGCAAGAGTAAGTACTGAGAACAGAGATTGACAGATAATTTGAAAATGGCACTCAGAACCAGAATATATCTTAAAGCATCAGCAGGAGAACTAAAGTGGATGTAAAATAAAATTTTCTCCATTTTCCATGGACAATCATAAAAAAATGCTGAAAACAGTGACATATTTTATTAAAATGCAGCAAATGCCTCTTAAATTAAATTCTAGCATAGGGAAAATGTCATTGTGAGCTTTATATGTGAAATTTTACTCTTAACTCATTTCTGTCAGTGCTATAAAACATTCTAATAACAGATTCTTCATGTCAGCAGTGCAGCTTTCAAACTGGACAAAACACACAATACTACATAATTTTTATATTAAGGCAAGGTCTTTGTGTTGTCTTGTGCACAAATTCTTCCTGAAAATGAAGTCATTATGTAAAATAAGATGGTTTGGGAAGACCTTGTAGGTGATGTGTGTTTACATGGTAGAGCAATGTATTTTTGTCACCTGATTTATAGGGGAGGGACAGCACGGTAACTAGAAAACGTAAGAGAGAATTTGGTTATCTTTCTATTCAGAAGAGAAACTTCTGGCCATATAAAATGCAAGTGCCGATGCAGCTTCTGTTTATACTCCTGGCAAAATCCTTAAATTCTGACATCTACAGTGGAGGTGCTTTTGATAACCAGAGGAGGAGCTTGAACTTTCTGGTTCTGCTCAGATTCCTAAAGCATAGGGGTTTTTGTTACACTTCTTTCCCAGACTTGCAAAGACTAAGAGTTTGGATGTTTGGGAATGAATTCAGAGTTTGTAGCCTAGGTGAAGATAAAAAAGGTTATAATTGGCTCATTTTTTGGCTTTTTCTCTTGGAGCCTGCTATTAGTGTTAAACATAGTAACTGTAAAACATAGTAACTCTAGTGTGAAATAATGGAACACTCCAAAGAGCATTAAAATAACCCAATGACCTTAAGGATGTGTGCAGGAAGAAGACTATCTAAAGGTCTGTAGAGCACATTTATGTTTTGGGGGCTTTGGTTGGTTTGTTTGTTTTGTTTTGCTTTTATTTTTTGACTTGGTTTGGTTTTGGTTTGGGTTCTTTTTGCCTTTTTTTTTTTTTAGCATTAAAAAATATTTTTAAGAATTAGTTTCCAGAGCCAGAACTAGAGATCATAAATTATCATTGAAATTACTGTTTTCTAAAAGCAATAGAGCTGCAAGGGTGGAATGTTTGCAAGATTTCATAATGAGGTAAAAAGATATCATTGTTCAGACTGTAATCCTTTATGTTCCTATAAGCATGGGTAGAAATTTGACATTATATTTCCTTTGGGCTTCGCTGTAGTCTTTGACCTTCAAGCTTCTATTCTTTCTTTCTGGTGACAATTATATGTATGCAAAAGGAACTGATGTGTTGATGAGAACGAGCAGCCAACCTATATTTTTTGGTGGTTTTTACCAGTAGTAAGGAATGGAATTTAAAAAAATCTATTCCCATTATGAATTAGTTGCTAAAAATTATTAATGGAAAAATGGCTTTAGGAAATGTTAAATACACATATCTTTAGTGGTTTGCTGAAGTACTTCCTTGCAGCCACCAGCTGCAACTTCATCAGGTCAGGTGGGCATTTCGTCTTTCAACTTAGTGGGTGACTTTGAAGTCAGATTATCATGTACAAGGGTCTGTAATATTCTCAGAAATATGAATGGAATAATAAACTCTGACTTAGCTGAGCTCTAGAAGTTGAATTAGGCACTTTGGCAGAAGAGCTGAGGTGGCTCTTGTGACCCTTTACTGCTGGTGACCCTTCACTACCAGACCACACACATCTGGTCTGGTATCATACTCAACTTCATCTTTAGCCTGCGGTGCATTTCTTATAATCTGTATTTTGTATTTATCCTGAGGATGGGGAAAGGGAAAAAAATTCCATGTGCTTTGTCTTGTAGTAAGAAAATTGCTTTGATACATCTTGCATGATAGAAGCTGTCAAATGAAGTTATCAAACAATGAGTACATATTCATTTAGCTGAAATCTCTATTGCAAATTAATAGCAAAAGATTGGAAATTAATAATCAAAAATGTAGTAGTCAAAGTAAAAAAAGTTAGCAGGTTCTTTATTTGGTATTTAATTAATGCTTTTATGAATTAAAAAACATTAGTATTCCTTTTAAAATGCTGCTATTAAAGCTATTAAAAATTAATGAATTCTTTGAGTTTTTGTAAATTATCCTGTGTTAGAAGGATTTTGTAAATTTCTTGGTTAAAGAAATGTATGTACCTAATAAGAATTGTTTACTATACAGCAAAGTAGCAGTTATTTGCAAGATATGTAATACTTGAGTGTGCAAATTTGAGACGACTGATGCTGACAAGAAAATGCTCAAGTCATCTTTCTAATTTGGCAAAAAGAGAGTAGGTGTCAGGCACTGAATTGTCAGGGTCCTTATCTTCATTGATACTGTAGCACAGAGGACAGAATGCATAGTGTTTGTAATTATCCATGCAGACAGACACAGGTGGAGCAATGACACTTATTTTTAGTTGAATGGTAGGAAATAGACTATGAGCAAACTGCTTGGAGTCCTTAAGCCATCCCATACAGTATAGGGAGGTGTAGTACAGAAGGCTTTTCCCTTCCTGTTTATTAGAGAGGGAAACAACAAAGAGAATAGAGGGAAAAAACTACAATCATACTGTATAAAATGCACATCACTAGATACAAGGGACTGGCTGATTGATATAACTGATGCAGAAGGGCTAGTCAGTACTTTGTGGCATTTGTGGGGTGCTTCTGGTGAAGGGGAGAAGTTACTACGTCTATTATACAAATCCTGTGATATCTAATCCAATTTAAATGTCTACAATATGTCAGTGCAAGTCTAATAATTCATTCAATATATATTCAGAGCTAAAGATAGGACAGGATTGCTGTTTTTGTAGCAAATAAGGATTATTTAAGGTGTTTTATCACAGGATATAGTATATTAACAGAACAACAGTTTATTTAGAAGGAACCAGGTGGTTGCTAGCTCTCAGTTTTAATTGCAGCTGAGGAGTGCTGGAACAAGGTGCATAAAACAGATGCTGTTACCCTTCCACTTTCATCTTTTTGGGTTCAGGCTGTGTCAATTTCCATGTCACATAAATTGGAGTTATTGTAAGGCAGATAAATTACATGATCGGTGGCCTGCACAATATCAAGATTGTGGTAGAGACTGATCAGGCCTAAAATCTTCCCCAGGTCCCCTGTAAACTGTTCAGCAATTAATTGGCACTGACATAATCAGACTGTAGTTACTGAGGATTATCATTGTAATGGCGATCTTTTCATGTTAGCATAATTTTTTTCCCCTTAACGGAACATAATATCTATAATATATCTGCAAACTTGTCACATTTTTGTTTGCACTTTTTTTTTGCCTTTTTTTGTTCTTCTTTATTTTCTTGGGTAATATAGCTATTTGTTGAAGCTTGTTGTGCCAATGGGAACTTCTTAGATGATTTATTAATAATTTTGATGGTACTTACATGTTTTTTATAAATTATGAAATAATAAACCCATAAAATACCATTTTAGGAAGGGTTATTTTTGAAGAAAATATTATTTTCACTAGATTTTGCCTAAAATGCAGAAAAAGAAACCAATTTTGACACCTTAAAGGATTTGAGACTAAATTAGTATAGTGTATAGACTAAACCTCTCTGTGTACTTTGGGTTTAGTGTATCAAATCACAGCATAACTTTAAATGGAAATAAAGAGATCTCACTTATTTTGCTGGCAGATAACACATAAACTACTTATAATCTTAAGTAATACAATACTGTTTATAAAGAATAGGTGTACAATGGCTCTTGGGGATGGTACCCTGCAGGGCTGGGAATTGGACTTGGGGGTCCCTTCCAACTCGGCTCATTCTGTGATTCTGTGATATATGTCAAACTTGGGTAACACATAGCTACTTACGTCTGTGACACAGCAATTACTAAAAGTTCAGTGGGCTAAACTGGAAAGGGAAGCACAGATAAAGCACCTGGTTAACAGTGTTTAAAATGGCAGCCAAACAGTTGTGCATCTTCCTGCACAGTGTAAACAGTGCTTTTCATAGGCTTTAGAAGGTTGAACTTAAGAGTAGAGCTGGACACTCATGTGTGGGAAGGACAATATAATCCTTTGGAGGATGTTAATAAAATATACAGAAGTAGTTCAACAAGTCTATTTGCCTTTTAAGTTCAGTAAATAGTCATAAAACTGTGGAATTTTGTTAAAATACATTTTTTCAAGGAAACCTGTATAGATAATGTACAGTGATGTGGTTTCAGTCGAGTATAATGAAAGTTTGACAAGGTCGGGGGGTCTCAGGAATCCAGGCATGGGTGTGGCTGCAGCATGCTGAGCATGAGGCATCACATCGTCACAACACCTACAGCTTTCACAGCAATCACATCTAACCATTCTTTTTGTTGCTATTTCTCAAAAGAATTGACCCAAAATTTAAAAGCTCAGCTGTAAGTATTACCTGCTAGTTTTTCTGTGAAAATATAAGGGTGGATTACTCTTCTGTTTAAAACCTAATTTAGCATCAATGCCTTCCCCTGACCACATGCTCTCTGTTCCTGCTCTGGTAAGCTTGCCTAGAGGCTGATCTGCATTGTAGCTAATCAAGATGCTTCGCTTCAACTCGCCTTTGTCAGCATACAAAAGCTCATGTCAGGAAAGCTTTCAGAGGTAATCAATCCAGAAAAATAGAGCAGCAAAAGGAAAACATGGTGAATAAATATTTCATTGCACTATGTAAACGTGTTGTTTTAAATAGCAAAACAAACAGCTTAGGCTGTTTTCTTTACATATTTTAATTATTCATTTATTTTGTATACAGGCAACATTGATGTGTTCATATGCAAGTATCATTCCAACAATTGGCATGATTTGTGCAGTATTCAAAAGCATTTAAGTTCCTTGACCCCTGTCATGTTTTGGTAACTGCTCCCCAGAATGGAGTGATGTCATCTCAAGATATTAATGTACTTTCACTAGAGCATCCTTTTTCGTTAATGATTATTATGGCCACTGCAATTTTTCCCACCTTATTACATTTAGATGGGCCATGGGCTTGGCACCAGAGGTCATACAATCCTGACATCCTAAATACTATGGATTTATGCTTGAAACAATGTTTACCTGCCTTACACTATCAGGAATATCATTCTCAAATTGGGAGTCAATGGTGGACATGCACACATATGTCCAGTGGTGGACAAACACATGCCTGATACTTATATTTATATTCTGTGGCCTGTGGAAGATTATTGTGTGGGTCTGCAGCTAACAGGAACATCTATTTTCCAAGAACTTTAAAGTGTCACAGCAAGTGACTTCACACCAGTGTAATCTGCACATGACGGTGGCAACTCAGTGAAAGTTAAAAATGGAATCAAAGTGATTATTAATGCCTGTGGAATAATGGCTTGTGTTTGTCAGCTACCTGTTCAATGAGAATGAAATGAGATCTAACTGTATAAAGACAGGAGCTCTGAATTGAGACTGTCTTTTTTTTCCCTGAAGGAAAACATAAGGTAGATGCATCTACGTTCTTTTCCACATTTCTATCACACACGCTGAACATTTCTATGATGTTCCTACAAGAAAGCCACTAGACATAAATAAATTTGTAGTGAACTGCAGGCTTTCTTTTCACAAACCTTGAGTAAGAATAATTTAGATGAGTAGCAATGTACCCACACAATATACAGTTAGATCCCTACAGGCAGAATTTGTGACTGAATAGCTGCACAATTCTGTATACTGTAGCCATATACTGTGAGAGTTTTGACTTGTCCTACTCATAGAGCAGAACTGGAGCTATGACTCCTTTCAAAAGTTGCAACAACATTTTAAATCATAAACATTAGATTTTAATGTAAATATTCTGGTAGGTTTAAAATATATTGCTATTTTCTAAAGGCATTTTCTGTTTTGTATGTTATGTCTCTATTATAAACCAATATTTTTACCTTTTGCATAAACTTGAAATAATGAGACTGACTTTTTTCATAGACTTTGATCTTTGAGCAATTATTTGATTTCACTTCTATTCAATGGTCACAATTTTAAGGTTTTTTCCCATGTTCTTTCCCAACCTTCTTGAGAATATTTTAGATTATTACTAAATTAAGGAGAAGTAGTTCTAATTTTCATTTTCAGAAAGATTCAATCATTTGAGCTTTCTGTTTCAATGCTCATTTCACATCTCTCTTGATCATTTTATATTTTAAGTATGGTAATTTCAGACAGGCTAGGAGTATGTACAAACTCATTTGAATTGCAAAAGTGACTCCAACTGTAAAACTGCACTTCTTTAAACAGAGATGAATTAGAGATTGGCAGGTTTTTCTGGAATTTTATTTCCATTAATGTTGCCTTGTTTATAACAGAACTCATGTATAAAGTCCTATAGAAAACCCTTCCAAGTGTGAAAGCTGCAGTTCCTTTCTAAACGTGGAAAGTCATTAGATTGTAACTGTGTTACATCCAGCTGGTGGCTGGTCACCAGTGGTGTTCCTCAGTGCTCAGTACTGGCTCCAATCTCATTTAATATCTTTATCGATGGTCTGGACCAGGGGATCAAAGGCACCCTCCATCAGTTTGCAGACACAACCAAGTGAGGTGGGAGTGCTGATCTGCTGGAGGGCAGGAAAGCTTTGCAGGGGGATCTGGATGGGCTGAATCGACAGACCAAGGCAAACTGCCTGAGCTTCAGCAAGGTGAAGTGCATTTGAGTTACAGCACCAGGCAGCACTACAGGCTGGGGGCAGAGGGGCTGGAAAGTGACCCAGTGGGAAAGGACCTGGGGGATTTGACTGACAGTGTCTGAACATGAGTCAGCTGTGCCCAGGTGGGCAAGAAAGCCAATGGCATCTTGCCCTGTACCTCGAGTGCTGTGTCCTGTTCTGGGTCCCTCTGTTCAGAAAGGACACTGAGGTGCTGGAACTGGTCCAGAGAAGGGCTCTGAAGCTGGTGAAGGGTGTGGAGCACAAGTCCTGTGAGGAGTGGCTGAGGGAGCTGGGGGTGTTTAGCCTGGGGAAAAGGAGGCTCAGGGATCTTAATGTTCCCTGCAAATACCTGAGAGGAGATTATAGCCAGGTGGGGGGCTGTCTCTTCTCCCAAGTAATAAGCAATAGGAAAAAGGGAAAATGGCCTCAAATTGTGCCAGGGGATGTTTAGACTGGACCTTAGAAAAGTTTTTCTATAGAAGGGATTGTCAAGCGTTGGAACAAGCTGCCCAGGGTAGTGGTGAAGTCACTGTTCCTGGAGATGTTTAAAAGACATGTTGCACTTCAGGACATGATTTAATGGTGGACTTGGCAGTGCTGGGTTAACAGCTGGACTGGATGATCTTAGATCTTTTCCAACGTAAATAATTCTGTGACTCTAAGTTCAGTTGCTTATATTTGTACCTAGAAAGCATGATTTTTCTTTTAATTGAAGGGGGAGGAGGCTAGAAAGAAAAACATCTCTGTTCTACATTTCTAGGAAAAGCTGATATTGCGCTCACATCCACACCAGGTGACACAGCAAAATTTTGACTAAATCCTTCATGATCTTTTAAGAAGCTGAAAACCTTAATTGATGGTTATGTTTGTGATAAGAGGTAGAGTTAATCTTCTCTGCTAAAATTTTCAAAGGCAAATATTATCTTCTACTGAAATTAAAGGTTATTGTGTTCACATTTTTAGTGGCTATGAAAGACTCAGCTTTTGTTCTGCAATGCTCAAGTCCCTTTGGTTTTATGTTTGTTTTAGGATTCCTGATCAAAGGATAGTATTGAGCTGGGGTCATGACAAAGGTGGTACATGAAGCATATTGTATATGTGGTATGTATAATAGTTGTGATGTGGTATATATAGTAGTAGTATTTGTGCTTAAAGGTGAAGAATACTACCTTTTCTAAATGTGTGTGATAAAAACCCCAGGCTTTTCTTGTTGCCTACCAGGATTGTTGGCTCATGTAGTCTTGTCATGTATTATAAGTATGTCCTCCAGGCCTCTCTAGAAACATTTTCTTGCTTGCTTGCTGAGTAGCTGGAAGAAGGATTTTATGGTCATTTGCGGTGTTCTCCAAATACTTTAATTTTCACGTATCTTAGTCACACAAGAAGTAGTAAGAGCTATTCTGTTCAATAACAGTGTATTTCTGGCTTCATCTTCTTTCATTTTACTAGCTCCTGCTGTAATGTCAGTTGTGATGTACAGCCAGTGATTTTAAGGAAGTTTTTCCTCCTTTTACAGCATGAGAGGTTTTAGGTGCCACATGTGTTTCGATTCCTTACAGAAAGTAAGCAGATTTTACTTTGGCAGAAGATGTCAGAGCAAATAGTTTCAGCATGGTTTGAATTTCAGCAAAGACAAATTCTCTGCAGATAAAGCAGTCTAATACAGTGTTCATTTATATTATTAAAAATTCATATCATTTTACTACTGTTCAGTTTTAACACATCTGATGCAGTTTGACTATTGAGAACACAGAGGGACCAACTTGATGAATTAATTTCAGAAATTTCCCCCAGATCAAAAATAGTCCACAAACCCAAGCAACTTCTACAAGTACACTTTTTCTAAGCTGTATTTCTAAAATATACATGCAGCTTAAATATGCATTCCATCAAACTATCAAATCCCTTCTCATTTGAAAAATCTTGTATTCTCTTTGCCTTTTTGAATAATTTTGAATGAACAATCTGTTTTGAATGAAGTTCCTCCCAATATGTCTGTCTTTCCAAACTCAGAAACTATTACCTAACTTCTTCAAACCATCTTCTACTACTTTCCCTCATGTTGCCTTGCCTCATGAACAATATATAATACCATAACTTCATGTTTTAGCTACTGCCTCTATGTCTTGTTTCTCTTGTGATCCTGAGGGCCATCATATTTTTCTATAAAAACTATTTTTTGAACCAGTGACTGACTGTTCAGGGATGGTTTCTACTCCCACTCTCTATCCTGTGCCACTGTGCAGGAATTTGTAACAAGTAGTGCTAGGTGATCAGTATTCCTAAAAACATCTGAAAGGTATTCAGCAGTGAAGTCTTCCTTTTTAATATCATCCTAAGATTTTACTGCAGTAGTAGATGCCTGTGTGTTGCAGTCTTTTCTACCATTGCCCCTAACAGCAAGCTATTTCTTCTTCCCTATTGGCATTCCCAGTGCAGCGAGTTGCTGTGACAGACACTCACAGGGAGTTTGAGCTGGCAGTGATGTAAATAGTGCTGGATGCTTATGAGCATTCAGTGAGTGTTTTAGGGCCTGTACCTGTATTCCACTGCTATAACTCAAGGCACCATTATCAAGAATACTTGACAGTTGGGTTTAGTTAGGGGAAGTCTGATTGTGACCTGAAGAGCACTTGGAAGGCCAAGGATTTTGTCTGTCAAGCTGTTGGGAAAACACCCTGGCTGGTGCTTTGCACCTGGGGATTCTTTCGTAACTTCTGTGGGGACAATGGTGAGACTGTTCATACATAATTGGACACCAGTGATTTTTAGTGAACAGAGTAGCTTACACTTAGCCTCCATGAGGTGGAACTGAGAGCTTTGGGATCTCATATCCTCTATTGCTTTACTCAAGACTGTCTGTTAGCTCCCCAACAGTTTTATGCTGTGCCTGAGGGCATTGATCTATGCGGACATGGACCTTGTATGCTATTTCAGGAATACAAGAGTACTCTCTTCTGCACAATTCTTACTGGTGATATGAAACTGTGGGGAGTGGCTGATACACCTGAAGGCTGTGCCACCATTCAGCAGGACCCTGATAGGCTGCAGAACTGGGCCAAGAGAAACCTACTAAGGTGCAGCAAGGGCAGGTGTATGTAGGGTCCTGCACCTTGGAAGGAATAACTCTACTACCAGCACAGGCTGGGGGCTGACCTGCTAGAGAGCAGCTCTGTGGAGAGTGGAGTCTTTGTGGGTGACCAGTGGACCATGAGCTGGCAGTGCCCTTCCAGTCAGGAAGACCAGTGATATCCTGGGGTGCATCAAGGAAGTGTGGCCAGCAGGTCAAGGGAGGTGATCCTGCCCCTCTGCTTGGCCACATCTGGAGTATTGTGTTCAGTTCTGGTCTCCACAGTTCAAGAAAGACAAGGAGCTACTGGAGAAGGTCCAGTGGAGGCCACAAAGATGGTTTGGGGTCTGAAACATCTCTCTTGTTAGGAGAGACTGTGGGAGCTGGGCCTGTTTAGTCTGGAGAAGACTGAAAGGAGATCTCATTAATGCACATGAATGTCTCAAAGGGGGTGCCAAGAGCATGGTGTCAGACCCTTTCCAGTGGTGCCCAGCAGCACAACGAGCAGCAATGCCCATAAACTAAAACATGAGAAATTCTACCTTAACACGTGGAAGAACTGTTTTACACTGAGGGTGGCAGAGCACTGGAACAGGCTGCCCAGGGAGGACGTGGAGCCCCTCTCTCTGGAGACATTCCAAAACCACCTGGACATGTTCCTGTGTAACCTGTTTTAGAGGACCCTGCCTTGGCAGCAGGGAGTTGGAATAGATAATCTCCAGAGTTCCCTTCCNGACCATGAGCTGGCAGTGCCCTTCCAGTCAGGAAGACCAGTGATATCCTGGGGTGCATCAAGGAAGTGTGGCCAGCAGGTCAAGGGAGGTGATCCTGCCCCTCTGCTTGGCCACATCTGGAGTATTGTGTTCAGTTCTGGTCTCCACAGTTCAAGAAAGACAAGGAGCTACTGGAGAAGGTCCAGTGGAGGCCACAAAGATGGTTTGGGGTCTGAAACATCTCTCTTGTTAGGAGAGACTGTGGGAGCTGGGCCTGTTTAGTCTGGAGAAGACTGAAAGGAGATCTCATTAATGCACATGAATGTCTCAAAGGGGGTGCCAAGAGCATGGTGTCAGACCCTTTCCAGTGGTGCCCAGCAGTACAACGAGCAGCAATGCCCATAAACTAAAACATGAGAAATTCTACCTTAACACGTGGAAGAACTGTTTTACACTGAGGGTGGCAGAGCACTGGAACAGGGTGCCCAGGGAGGACGTGGAGCCCCTCTCTCTGGAGACATTCCAAACCCACCTGGACATGTTCCTGTGTAACCTGTTTTAGAGGACCCTGCCTTGGCAGCAGGGAGTTGGAATAGATAATCTCCAGAGTTCCCTTCCAATCTTGATGTTTCTTATGACACTGTCTGATCCAGTTAGAATCTCTTTAGAGGACATTAATACATTTATCTCCTAGCAATACCGAGGGGAAAAAAAAGATGTAGAAACCTCAACCAGAAGCTCATATCTGTGGTTAAATGATGAGATTTATTCTGGTAATCAAAGGGCATGTAGCCATTCAAAATTCTCTACTTAGTGACCATGGGAGGGCTAATCACCCTAAATCACAGGAATTTAAATTCTGCCAGGTACACAAAGTGAGCTGTCCCCAGCAGTGAGGAGGTATTGACTTAACTCTTTGATTCAGATGCTGAGGTGTGATGATCAATTTGAAACTTGGATAAAGTATTGCCTGAATGAGGACTTTATGCTCTTTATCATTTGTGTACAGGCCACATTTGAGATTGGGTCTCCAAATTTCAGAGGATATAATTGCCAAGTGTAGTTAAGTGTTTTCAAAACCCCAGCAGACACCTCTGTGCAGCTTAAAATATATAAACAGCTTTGCAGTGTTGTCTAAAGAAGCTTATGTGGCTGTAGATGAAGTTGAGGGCAGAACTGGGAATGGATCCAAGATCCCTCAAGACCTAGTCCAGCACATCAGCAGAAATCATCTTCCTCCTGAAATTTACTTCAACTGTGCCACAATTCTATGCTCAATTCATTAATTTTTTAAAAACAGGTACTATATACCTTAGAGTGAGTTTAAGATTTAATATCTTATTATTTATTGATGACATTGAAATGTTCATTAAAAACACTATACGGCCCTGAGTGTATCCTTAAACTTACTTGAAACCAACATATTTTAATGACCTGGCATAGTTGCTCCCATTTTCTCCAGTGAGAGGGCAATTTCATATTCAGTATGTCCACAGTATTATTCAAGCATTCCACTGACAACACTTCACTCCACAAACAACATTTGTAAACAAAACAGTACAGGAGAGAGCATTTTTTCAGACAAGACAGTCTAGGGACACCAGTAATAATTTTCAACAAATGCACATTCTAAGGCAGAGCAGACATGCACAGAGGACATCCATGGTTTGTTGTTTTTTTTTTTTAATCTGATTGCATCCTGCTTTTATAAATGGTGCCAAGTGTTTTGCCTCCCATTTTTGTGCTTTTAGAATTAATTAGAATGCCCCTGATAGTCCTTTCAATATTTAAAAAAAATATAAGTGTATGAAAGGGTAGAGTTTGCATTATTGTAGTTTTCTGAGGAAAAGCCTTCTGTTTAGAAAAAATTAATATGAGGTACTGACTGTATACAATCCATGACAACAGTTACTGAAGCTGCAATAAGCATTGCAGATTCATTCATTGTGATAGTAGCAATCTGAGAGCTAGATACAAAATGAAGAACTTCTCCTGTCAAGGTCAGGTGATAGCCCAGATTCTATTTTTATTAATTCATCAGCCTGAATGCCTAAAGACATTGCGTCCCTGCAGGATTAAAAATTCTGGACTGAGTTCTCCAGGGCAATGTTTCAGTCCTGTTGCTCCAGGGATAATGAAAGTTTTACAGTTGGGATCTTTCTCATTCTCAAAAGAAAATATGGTAATTCCACAGTATTGGAATTACCTTCTTAGGAAGTGTTAATATCTTAATTAGACTCATGAAATTGTGAAAGGAATCATGTAAAGTTCTGCACAACAAGACATTAAAATATACCTGAGATTGGGAGAAAATTTTCATTTAGAAAAAGACATACATTGCCAAGGCATCAAATATAGGAAATTTGAATATGTTTGTAATGAACACCACATCTTCATAGAGAGAGGACACATTCAACCAATGATGGCTTTATTTGATGTCACATGCTTTTGATATATAAATATTTTATTCTATTTTAATAAGTCTATATAATTATGTGATATGTTAGGTTATATATTTGGAAGTCTGAAGGAGTAGTACTGTAAAATTTTACATATATACAGTTGAGGAGAACTTAATAGACTAAATTGTGTGTGGAAGATTTCCTTCAGCATTAAAAGCAGTTGTGATTTCATTGTTAATCTCAGATGGAATTGGATTAGGACTTCATTTACCATCAGTGGCTATTCCCTGCTCTCATGTTCCTCAATACATCTGTGTCACAGGAGATATTGCCTGACAATTGCCCAACAGTTGCAGAGTTTGAGGCTCGTAAGAACATGTAACATTTTTTTTCAACTTTGACAAAAGCTGCTCAGCTTGCTAACACCTTTTTTTCCTTTTTCTTTTTTCTTTTTCTTTTTTCTTTTTTTTTTCCCCCTCAGAGCCTGGCCTGATTAAGAAGGTGGTTTTATCACATATGATTTTGTAGTTAGGTAGAATTGGAAAGTTCCCTTGTAGAGAATGTGAATATTTGATCCTTCTTTCATTCAGAACTCTCCCTTAAATTCCTTTTATTCCTTTTGTGGTGTGGCTGAACAATAATATTGGTTTGAAAGTGTGTGGGTTTCTTTAAACTAGTATTTCCTTTCTCCCCCTTCCTGTTTTCAGATATATTCAAAAACTGAGACCAAGAAAAACGTGGACATTTTTATAGTCAACTTTTTAATCAAAAGTAGGGTGTTCTGGAATTTCAGTGCACTTCAAGGAATTGCAGAAGCATAGACTGGGTAGTGCTGAATTAAAGTGTCAGCTCTATTGTCTTCTGATCAATAAGATCCCTTAAAGAACCCAGAGACACTGACAAAAGAAGAAAAGTAAGTCATTTAGAGAGCAACACAGTAAATGCAGCAGTCATGATGGTGTGAGTGCAAAGTCTGTGAGCAGAGCTGCAGTAAAAGAAATGGAGGCATACACAGCCCAAAAAGAAATAAATTCCAGAAAATGTTGGGTTTTTTTAAAACTGACTGTGCTATATACTACACAAATAAGCAATAAATTATTTTTTCTGGGAATACTAATTATGATATGAAACAGGAAGTAGCACTGAGTGGTTTGATAGATGTGAAACAAATGTTTAGTGAGACAAAGGATAGTAATGAAGGGTAGTAAATTGCACTGCTGTTTTAATAGCCTGTCACCAATGGGATGTACTAAGGCCCTAGGAGGTATTTGCAGATTAATGCTTTATCTTTTGCTTTTTTAGGAAAGAGAATGTAGTTGGATGGCTCCTGACTGTCATTACTTAACTGCAAGCCCTTTCTATGCATCAATAACAAAACTCTCTGTCCTTGATCTTTCTGTATATTTTTCATTTCATGTTTTTGTAGGAGGAGGGGGTGGGAGGGAATGACAGGCGAGAAGAGAAATGGAAAAGGAGGATAACAAGAAAGGAGATGGTGTATTTAACAGATGTTGAGAAAACATATTTTTCCTGTTTCTGCCACTAAATTTAAGAATGACTGGACTAGTAAGATACTGTTTTGGGCTCTAATGTGCCAGAGTCTATGTCTCAAGAATTATTTGTCTCTAGGTACATGAAGAACAGAACAGATGTAAATACATTAAATCTCTTGTTTGTAAGTGGCTTAGACTAGCCACCTTTTTAATGGTTGCTCTTGTAGATTGAAGTGAACCTCTTTTGGGTTCTGATCCAGCAAGGTCCTGAATTTGATCGTTATCTTCAAGCAAGAGTCAGGTTCAATGGGTTCATATTCAAAATTAGAGGTATGCCCAAATGAGTGATTGAATGACAGCCTCATTAGCAGTATTTTGAAGTGCTTAAGAGCTTGAGTATTTCATGAGTCACATTTTGAATAGCTAAATCTTTTAGAATTAAAGCATTTTGTTCCATCTTGCATGTAAAAAAAAAAAAGACTCCTAATACTATGCAAATACACTTCATGATTCATATCTGCAACAATACCAGCAAGGAACAAAAAGACTGTGTAAAATGAAAGACACAAGAAGATATGTCAGATAAGGTTTTAAAAGCTTTGCCAGTGAGGAAGAACAGAAAATCCTACACTTGGAACCTAATGATAGAATATTGGCTCAAGTGTTGCAATTACTTTTGCAGCATATATGTCAAGTTGTTACTAGAAAAATATGGCTACTCTTCTTCCTGGAATCTGCATTACCTTGGTGGTTTTCTCTGTTCTGCATATAGGACTGTGCTGAATTTTAAGAGATCTGAATTTGGCTGGGGATGAGCAAGCAGCTGTAGCCTTCAAACGTTCTTCTAGAGAATTCTACAGGAGGTCTGAGCAAAAGAGAATATCTGATTAATCACCCTGTCCCAAACCCACCACAGGAAGTCATTGCTTCTGGTATGTCTGGGCTTGACAGATGTCTGTCGGGTCCTTGTGCGTTACTGTTCGGACATCTCTGGAATCTTCAAGAGACAGATGTAAGAAGCAACATAAAATGTCAAAGTGACACTTTCTTGTAAGATACAGAATAACTGAGAAAATTACATGAGACAAGAGCCCTCAAGATGTTTAAATTTTTCTTGAATGTCTGACTTTTCCATGTGTTAATATTTCAACCTGTTACAAACCAACAGCATGAGACACTGCTTGATGTTGGCTACACAGAACAAACTTGGAAAGCAAAGCACAACAGCAAAGATCCTTATCTGACTTTATGGGACACAGACCTCATTTTTAAAGAACTGGCTCTGTAGCCTGTCTACATCTTGACAAATGATTAAAATGAACCAGCTGCTGGTTTCAGATACTTCTTTCCATGCTTTGATAAATTGCACAGTTGCTGTTCAGAGCCTTTATGCGACCAAATGTGTTTTTCAAAATGTAGATAGAAGATTGGTCTCGATGTGCAGGATGGGTCTGATTTTTGTAATAATGAAGGGATCAAGACTGTGGTGCCGGTAGCAGCCAAGCCAAGAGGGAGCCTGGCTGAGCCAAAAGGGTGAGTAAATATCAGATGACAGTCTGGTAAAATCAATTTATAATTAAAATATAAATTATCAATAGGTAATTTGCTGTTTTGTATTTGGGTTTTTTTAATAAAACTTTCTTATTAGCATTTTGCACTTAAAATAATTATCATAAAATTTAAAGTCTTTTTTGCAAGCTCAGGATTAATTCCTGTTTAAGCAAGAAATCACAAGAATAGTTTTTATGTTGTTCAGCTTTTTCAGTAAGCATTACATATTTTTATCCAAACATCCTTTGTTTATATTTTCTGTGCTTTTTTCTCAGTTCACCACAGATGTACCTATGTTCAAGGTAGTCAGCTTTGACACAGTGGCTCTTGGTTTGAGAATCCTTCAGACTAACCCTCTGGTAAGATCATGGCTTGTTCATAATGGGCAAGTACTGTTTTATGAACAAGATATTGAGTTGAGCATTTAAGGTCTTGGGTAGCAAGAAGTTCTCTTTATGGCACTCCTTCACCCAGGCATGTGATATTTCAAGCCTATAACTCAGTACTGAATCTTGATTAGCCCTGGATTCACATCTGGTTTTGTAGATGGGTCTGAGGCCACCTATAATATTTAACTTCATTTTTATGTCAGTCTGTATTAGGAATCAAAACAAATTCAAGGAGAAGATCTCAAAAGAATGAGGTAAGGTGATCCTCTGATCAGTTTTAATCATATTTTGACTTAAAAAAATCACTGGCATAATTTGTGATGCAGATACATACTCCTCACGTCCTTACAAACAAAAGTCTTATTAGCTTCAGTTGCAAAAGAAATTCTAAAGGGTGAGAATCTTCTTGTGAATACAGAAATGTAGGAAAAGAATGCTCCTGGGAGTCTTGAGGATTTTCACAAACAATGTATAGCAGAAAACCAAAATTTAGGGGGTAAATATTGTAAATGTGTTCTTTTGAGAATTGGATCATGGCAGGAATGTTTGCTGGGAGGCTCCAAATCTCAATGTTACTCATCAGCTTATGAAAGATCACAGTATTTAAAAAGCCCAGCTGCTTTTTAAAGATATGTAAGGCCAGAAAATCAATTAGTGAATCAAGATAAGTAATGGTAAGCATCATCGGCCTGACACTTTGCTGGAACTTCAGTTTTTCTATACCTATGTTTACATTAGAGACAGTAATCTTAAATTCATACTCTTGATTTAGAAGCAGACATTACGTACCTGTAAAACCCAGAAAGGGCACTTCTGCCCAGGTTGACTGGAGGGAAATTAATCCAAACAAACGGATTAGCATTACACTCCCGTGGCAGTGAATGTAGTTAATGAATATAACAATAAGCTGAAGCACATCTAATCAAATTGAAATGAAATCATTATTACCAAATGATAGTGTATAACTCCAATTTTTAAATGGAATTACATCAAATATTAATTTAACATAAAACACATAGGTAATTTCTCTTGGACCGTGGTCAAAGATGAAAGTTTTCTGTATTTATTATTCACTTTCACAAGAAGAGTGTCAAAATTCGATCACCCTTTTGTTTTATTGATAGCCAGAATTGCATTAGACCTGGCCAGAGGAGAGGGAAGATGAAACATGCCAGCTTTTTATCTCTAGGTTCATACTTCTTGCAAGTAAAAGCATAAAATGGGATTCTGCAAACCTCCTTGCTGTCAGGATTCTAGTATGCCTTTTTACAGTTTCAGCTGCTAATCTACTCTATGTGATAGCTACAGTTACAAATTATTGTTTGCATGATTTGCTATTCTAGGTCAACTGCACCAGTACATACAGAAATTTTTGCCCATCATTTGGCACGATTCTCTCCTGACAAATTCAGCATTTCATTGGGAAGAACAAGAATTCAAATCCTGATATAATCAGGCTGTTCAGGTAAAAATATCTTTTTCAGCTTTGGTACCTTTCTTCTGAAGGTAGCACTGAACCAGTCATTTCTGGTGAACTAGAGATAAGAACAGATATGTTAGTAATGCTGCTGAGGGTCAGTGTAGTCAAAGAATTTAGTGCTCTGATGCTGTTTAGCACTTGTTTTACAGTATAGCATAGTTTAGGATCAGTCATTCTTTTCTATGTCATCAAAGCTTTATCTAATTGCTTGTATTCTCTTTTTGGATGGATAAAATGTAACCTAAAACAATTTTGCAGTTTGGACTGTGTAGTATGTTATACAGTTTCATCAATATTATCTTTGCCCAAGGTATTGAGATATAAAGTCTCACCAAATGCCTTTATAAAAATTTCCATGTAAATGCCAGTTTTATATACAGGTACATGAAGTCACAGAGCTCATGTTAATCATAAACCACATCCCTGGATATCATAGAGGATATTTTTTTTTTGTATGTTTGGCAATCTTTTTGTAATTAGACATTTTAGTTAGTAGGGTACAGTGGCATTTGAAGTGGAACCCTCTGAAATGCGATAAGAGTTAATGGAGCCAAATATGAGTATAAGGATCCAGTGGCACAGAAACACCTGAAGACAAAGTGCTTTAGTGGATATATGTCAGGTAGTAACATTGAATCAAGTTGAGATTGATTTTTTTTTTTTGTAATTTGTGTATTTGGTGCCCATGTTGTGATAGAGAGTGAGCAACAGAACCATGCTGACATGTGAGAGGGGAATACTGGTGCCAGAGAAAGCAGTTTTGTTGGTACAGCCCTGCTTCTGGCTCTGCAACACTGACATCACTCAATGGGCCAAAGGAAAGAATACATGAAAAAGCTTTTTTGGTCTGCTCTGTATCTCTTACCCCTTACTTAGTGTTTTATTTTTACTTACACATCCATATTTACTAGATGCAGAAGTGTGATTGAACAATTATTTATTTAAGAACTGAAAATATTTTGTATATGTGATTTCTAGAAGAGCATTTAAAGAATTTCCAGGCTTAAAACAAATTTAAATTTCTAATCTTCACATCACTGCACAATCAAATATATGAATACATAACTACTGAAACTTGGATATATTTTTCTATATGTATCCATACAGTGTTACAAGAGAAGCATCAACTCAGTGCATTACTTTCACATGATTTGGATAGAGATACTTGAAAGTCAGATTTCTTTGTGCCTAGCAAGAACACTTATGTATGCTAAAGAAACAACAGCTGTATACAGCTTATCTAAAATATTATGAATAGATAAAAAATGATATTTTTCATCTCTCATATAATCTCCAAATGAATAATCAAGAACAATGTGAAGCAAAGGGCAGTTGGTGAAATTCTTAAACATCTTAAGTCGCTGGGAATTGTATTATTGACTTCAATGCGACCAATATTTTAACTTATACATTGAAGTTCCAGCCCTTATGAAAATGCCACAGGCAGGTCATTAATCATAACTACGTTGGGTTACACTAGTACAAAACTGTACATTGACTTCTGATATGAAAAATTATTGTTTTATTTGTACCTGTGGGAGGGTGTGGTGGTAGTACTCACAAAAAAGTTAAATTAAAATGAGGCTTCTTATTCAGGATGGAAAATATATGCTGACTGCGGCAAGAAGTACTTATTTTTTTGCTTTTTTAGAGAAATACAGTTAAGGATCACATCCTAAGCCTGAACCTAAAAACATTAGCTTAATTTCTTCATATTTCCTACACCTCTTATATCAACAGCCATTACTTTAAGGTTAAGACACATACAATGCTAGATATTAAATTAATATGGATTATTTGAAACAGAAAGGTTATTTTAAATTATCACTGTTCACAAATATGTTAAATCTTTAAAACTGAAAGTATGCACTTTTGCGAAAGTACTATGAAATGCCATTAGTAAATTGGAAGCATTTCCTGCTGATAGCCAAAGTATCACGAGGGAATATTAAATAACTTTACGAATTGTGAATGAATCACAGGGTTCATTCTTCATTTTCCAATGCAAATTTTTGAGGTACAAACTAGATGATTTTCAGTTTTATGAAAGTACTTTAAAATGTTTTATTGGATGCTAATAGTAATTTTGCTGTTTCTGTAACTGCCAAACTATAAAGCTAGGAGAACAATAATTACAAAAATAAATGCATAGAAAATGAAGAGACTATCTCAATAATTTCAAACTGAATTTTTACTATGCTATTTTTCTAATGAATTGTCTATTACTGCTTTTAATATTAAAAAGATTCTTAGAAAGTATGATGATCTGAATGATATAATTATCCAGGATGACAGACTGAACTTTGAAAGATAAGGATGGTTTACGTAGTATTGTTTGTTTTCAAACTTGAAAAAAGAAAAAATCTTGAACATGCTTTGCAGGCTATAAAGATATATCCTAGGGAAAATATTTATCCTATTAAATAGAGATGGATAAGTGTGATGGGATATAAAAAGAACTTCTTCTCCATCAAACTGTAAGTATTTACAGCATTCTAAATTTCATTTATAATATTCAAAATCATCTTATTCACTGAAAAAGTACTCAAATACGCATAACTTTGTCATATATTTTGAAAATTTTAGGTCAGTTTTGAACTGTTGCCAAAAATGTGGGGAGACTGTGTCAACTTATTGTAGGAAGGCTGACAAAAAAAATTAGTCTAGTGCAGCTATATGAAACCTTTTGAGGGGATATAAAGTAAAATATAGCAAAATACTACAGGTGACTTAGGAAAAATGCATTTATCTCTTATTCTGGCTACAGATTCATCTATGATCTTCATCACTCAACCTCTTCACTTACACATTTGCAAAAATAGCTTTCAGTCTGAAACACTGAAAAAGCTGTCACAGCCAGAAGAACAAAGCTTTCTCAGTGATTCTATGATTTTAAAAAGATATTATGTAAAATTTCCAACACTAATGGAAGAAAAGCAATCTTCATTCTGCCCCACTTCCTTCAGGCAGTAGTAAGTGTTGTAATTGATTTTGTCCTTAGTTTACTAATGATCATTTCTGCTACCAAAAAAGAAAAAAATGGTGACAGAGATATTATACCATTGTGCTTTCATTCATGAGTATAGATGCAGGACTCATATTATTATTCAAGTAAAAAATGCTTTAGCCATGAACCAATAGAGGAAGATGCCTGCAGTGAAGACAATTTCAAGATGTGGCAGCAGGGTTTCACTGTGGCCAGGCAGATAATGAAATGTCACTAAGTAGGAATAGTAAGAAGCAAATAAGATATATTCAAGTACCCAAAACAACCTGTGGGACAGAAGTTCTTTTCTGTATATGTAGTGTTGCTTTTCTCTAAAAATGTTACTTGTCTTAAAAAATGGCCACAGGGAAAATATCAGGCAGAAAGCACCATTTAAATTTTGGTGCAGGTGACACAGTGCTTCCAAGATGTGTTTCTGCTCCAGTTGAACTCCCTCTTTGGAATGCTGCTCAGGCAGCTGGTGTATCCTGCCACTGCAGCCATGCTCATCCATCAAACTCAAGGAAAAGGCCTCTGAGGTTTCAGAGTCTGGTGGCTTAGGTGCAGACCCAGCTTCATGGATTTGATACAGTTCTTAGGTAATGATACCTCCTACTCTGACACATCAGCACAATTACTTTAAAATATACTTTATTTGAACGTTTTTATGGTTGGCCATAGAAGTTAAGCAAAAATATTGCAGTGTTATCATTCTGAACCATGGCATTGCCCTTCTAGGAGAATTAGGGTAATTCACATAACAGAGCATATAGAGGCTGCTTCAATCTTCATGCAGGAATTACATGATAGTTACACCATTAAAAAAATTTGCTTTTGTAGTTTTTCAATATTATGTTTCAAAATAGTCTCTTGTGAAATAGTCTTTCTGTGTTGTTGCTTACTTGATGGTTTTTTTGATTGCTATGTTAAACAAAAATTAGGCATCAGCAAGATACACAGTTAAAATGACCACATAAAAGGGGATTACTTTAAAGGAGGATTAAGAGAGGGGGATTCTAAATCTAGCTATGTAAATAAGGACTACAGATGTAACCCCGTGCATTCATTTATCTGATTGGCAGAAATAATGTAGCAGCCAGCTGAGTAATGTTGAAATGTTTTCTTATATTGTGCACTTTATCAGATGTATGCTAAAGAATTCAAGTTCTATCTAGTGTCACCTTATGCACTATGTTGGTGCAACTAGCCTGAAGAAAGGGTGTTTGGGGAGTGAATCTATAAGCTTGGTTTTAAAAAATCTCAGCATCTTTCTGCCCTTAATTTAGGCAGATATACTGATTGAAATAGGACAGACTGAGGATAATTTTGATGACTAATTCAACTAATGCTCTACTAGCTTTAGATTTCTCTCTGTTCACCTCTGTGTGTGGCCATGCCATCTCCTCTGCAATTCTGGACATAGGTGGCTTCCCTACCACAGTACCTTCCCTGCCTTATCTCCCCAAGGTTGTGCCAGTATTAAAAGGCAAGAATTCACGAAGATACAATTACTTCTAATATAGAAATAGACATAGAAGACCTCAATCTATCAGTTTTGGATAATGTGCTGCTATGTGGTAAATGGCTCAGTATTATCTCTTTAAGGTAATATTGGGAAAAGTGTAGCCACATTCTTACTGCCATCTAAACCCACATCACTGTGTGTCTGAA
This sequence comes from Leptocoma aspasia, assembly GCA_013399835.1. Lineage (NCBI taxonomy): Eukaryota > Metazoa > Chordata > Aves > Passeriformes > Nectariniidae > Leptocoma > Leptocoma aspasia. The sequence goes on from VXAX01006456.1 coordinate 402,507, forward strand.
TTGCTTATTCTGCCATTCAGATTTTCTGTCTGTGTAAAAGATGAGGAAAGAGAAGTCACAGTTATTTGAGAGGTTTACTTGAATAGAACTGACCACCCATATCCAATCTGGAACCCGGGGTAGCCACAAAGATTGATTTCTTCCAAGCATGCTTCTGTCAGTAGGAGAGGGCGGCCTGAAAAACACTACCCTGCTATTTGTGAAGAACTTTCAGAGCCCCATGCTCAGCTGAAAAAGCTTTGAAAAGCAAACTAGCTGTGCTACATGTCAGAGGGAAGCAGCAGTTACCTTCGAAAATTTTGACTCTAGGAGGGCAACTTTAATAGCAGAACTCAGAAGCAAAGTCCTTGATGAAGTATTTTGATTTGCCTTTTGCTTCGTCTTTTGATTCCTATAATATAAAGGATAAGATAAAAGAATGAACTAAAAGATATAACCAGCCCATCAATAAATGAGATACAGGAATCCAGCTGCTGACATTGCTACCTGTGTTTTGCCTCTATTCTGGCAAACAGATTGGCAAAGTCTTTAGATAGCATTAAATTCAAATGGATAGTTAAAAAGACGATTAGTTAGCTCAGGACCCATTCCAAATTAATGCAAGCATGAAACAGTTGCACAATGTCTAAGAATGAAGATTCCTGAAGCAATAAAAGTAATTTAATCCTGACATTCAAAAAACATGGAATGGGTTTATTCCCAGAGACAATTTCCTTAATAGCCCAGTAGCTGTAAACCACTGTAGTCTGTGGACTTGAAATCCAATTTACTTCCTTTTAATTGTTACATGACTGTAGCAACAGGTCATATGGTCTTTCTTCTCTTTTCTTCCATGGCCAATAAACTAGAATATATTTACAGTGATGACTTAAGTGCCTTAAGTAACATCCAGGTCATTCAGCTGAATCCAGAACCGATGGAAGATGGAACTGAAAACAGCACTTCTAGTTGTCTTTCTTTTTTGTAAAGTTTCCTTTCAGAAGAGGGATCTCAGGCTGTTTCATCTTGCACTCTATGTGTACAAATCCGAGTTATCTGAAGAATTATCATATGCCTATTTTATGTGAATACTTAGATACCTATTGTCATGTAAAACCATGTTCAATATATACAAAAAGCTTTATAACATCACAAGGGCATTTCCAGTGGGGTTTTTTAATACTGGAAATAACAGAACTTAACAATTATTGCTTTCTGTATTATTTTCCCCTTTGAATGAGATACAAACTTGAAGAATTTCCAACAGTTCTGTCCCATTTGGATGCTCTGGTGACTGATGACTCCTGCACTCAGGCTCTGGTCTTTCTGTCTCTGAGGGCACTAATAACATCTAGACCCTCTGCATGTCGTTGCCTGAAACTTTTAGATTCTTAATAGCTGACAGATTTGCTTTTATCAAATGTGGCTAAGATGAGTCTTTGTATTTAAAAAATCACTGTGAGGAGGGCAGGGAAGTAAAACCAGTAGTGAACAATTTTTCTTGATATCCTTAAGAATAAGCCTTAAAACAATGGTGCTAGCACTATATTTCCATCTTTACATATGGTGATTGATTTATGGACCTTCTTCTTTGTTCTTGGTGTCTTTGAAAACCTTTGGCATTTTCATATTCTGGTGACAACAGGGATCTTTTCTGTTGACTTGCTAGCAAGAGGCTGTGTATCCAACACTTAGGAAATGCAAGCTTGAGACTTTCTTTCGTCTCCTTACTCTTCCTGTACCTTACAGCTTCCTCTGGTAAACCCTTGCTGCAGAGATCCTTCCTGTCTGATTACATCAGCATAAACTTCTTAGGCAGGTCAGAAGGGAGCAATCTTTCAGTTAAGTGGTGATTCGTGAAGTGATGTATTTCCTTGGTGTATGGGGGCTGTGACCTAAATGTTGACATTTTAATTTTTTACTATTCATCTGTTTTACATGTGAAGCTCATGTATTCAAGTAATTTCTAAACAATGTGGGTTCTGATGTTGGAATGAAAGGTGGTTTTTTTGTTCACTAAGTATTGCTTCTGCTCACATAGCAGTTATCAACAGTTTTTGTGATAAATTCTTGCCAAAATTCTACTGGAGACTGACAGTCTTGCATGATGTTCCTAAACATGCTTAGCATGTCCTTCTTGTTTGGAAAGTCACCAGCATGAATATAATTTCTAATTTGGATGTGTGATGTGCTGAAGTTAGTGGAAAGCTGTGTGTGTTTTGCAACGCTCAAAAGTTTTAAATTAAGCCTTTAATGTAGCCCTTTAAAATAACTCTTTAAGTATCAATTCAAACTAAAACCATATGCTAGTCTATATTTGTAACTGTTTTTCATAAGACCATATGCAGAGAGATATTCTACTAAAAAAATGTAACAACAAGTATATCTGTGTGCTTAGTTGCTGGGGTATTAGAAACAGCATTTTTTTCTGTTTATGAGAAAGCAGCATTTTTTTCTGTTTATGTTTAGGTTTATGTCAGTTTAGCATTTATTCTTGCAATTTTTTTTCTGTTTAGATGTATTTTTTCCACAAAAGGTACCAGTAAAGACAGTGAACATTTTTTTTACCCTGTAAGTAGCCCATGAAGCTTTGGTGAGACAGCCAAATCTTGTATAGAGTTTTTGTGAGTCCCTGGTTCAGAAGGTCAGTGTTGAAATTCTACTCCATTTCACAAATGTATGGCTGTATGCTGCCATCTGTCTGTTCTGCAGCTGGGAGTTAATAGTGCACCATTAATGTTATGTACCAAATTGCAGCTATTTTTTTGTGTTTCTGAAAAGCTGTTAAGATTTCTGACTATTATTTTATCTCACTTTAAAACAGTTTTTTGATCTGCTTTGGCTCTTCGTGGGAAAGCAAATTGCAAGGCTGAAATGTTTGACATCTCTAAACAGGTAATTTTTTTCTCCAAAACAATGTAATTCTCATAATTTTTATAGAATCCAAGAATTGAATTAGTGTTGTCTGTGATACCTGCCATTCTCACAACTATTGTTGTGTCAATGTACCACCAAATTCAACATACTATGAAATGTTAATTCAAGCCAAAGACAGCGATGCACTTGTTATTAGCTCATTTATTGTAAAAGTCTTGAGACTGAATTGGGACAGACTAGCAACCTACCAATTCTGTACATTAAAGACTATTACACATTATTATTTTGACAAAGATTGTAAAGCAAGAAAGAAATTGCATGTTGTAGTTTAAACCCAGCTGGAAACTAAGTACCATGCAGCTGCCCGCTCCCTCCCCTCCATGCCTGCCCCCGTTGTGAGGAGGAGCATTGGGAAAAAAAAGCAAAACTCATGGGTTAGACAAGAACAGTTTACTAATGGGAAAAATTATGATAACATTAATTATAATAATAACAATGAGAACAACAATAATATTACTTAATTGTTATTAATTGATAATTATTAATAATAATTGTCATGAAAATGAGAGAGAGAGAGGAATAAAACCCAAAAGAAACAGGACACAGCTGCTCACCACGCACTGATGGATGCCCAGCCCACCCCCGAGCAGTGATCGGCCCCTCCTGGCCGACTCCCCCAGTTTCTGTACTGAGTGTGCCCTCCCATGCTGTGGAATATCCCTTTGGCCTGTCTGGGTCTGCTGTCCTGGCCATGCTCCCCAGCTCCTTGTGCAGCTTCTCACCGACAGAGCATGGGAAACTGAAAAGTCCTTGACTATGGGTAAGCACCGCTTAGCAACAACCAAAACAAATGTGTTTTGTGTTGTGAACATTTTTTTCATATTAAATTGGAAGCACAGCATTGAACCAGCTACTATGAAAAAAATAAGTCTATCCCAGCCAAAACCCAGACATGGCACAGTAGTAATTTATCATTTTCTCATAATATAGTGAGATTGGCACTGCAAGTTTTGTAAATTTATTCAATTCTTTTTCAGATGCTAACATTTGAATCTTGCTTAGGTGCCATTTTGTCCATTTGAAGTTACAGTACATGACCAAGTACACAGTGAATACAAAATACTTGTATAGCTCACATCACAAAAATTAGACCATGTCAACAGTAAGAAACAATTTGATAATTTCAAACAAGAAAAATTGATAATTTGACAAATCTTGAAGTTTATCAATTTCAACCTTGAAATTGTTAATATTGTCTTTACTATTTATTACTTATAATTGTACTGTATTTTAGCGAATTCATGTCTTCAAAAATAAGAAATTAGGATATGTATTTTTCAGGCAAGAATACTAGCTGTTTTGTAGATCCTGTGTCTGAGATTTTTATTTATACTCCAATCTATTTAATCTAAAAGAAAAAAAGGTGCTTGTTATTCAAATACTAAATATTTACAGATCTGCTTCAGACATTGATTTTCTTTATCTAAGCCCTAGATAACCCCTTCAGATTAAAAGCAAAGTTATTTGTTATTGCAATAATTATAAAAAGTTATATTTTCTAAAACAGGAAGAAAACTTGGCAAATTGTGCATGTATTTCTGTGTAGTCAGCCATTTCATGACAATAAAACAAATCAGGAGAATATATCTTTTATAAAATGCTGTTTCATTATCCTTTAAACTATAATTTTCCCAGATAAACAGCATTGTGCAGTTTACCCATATGCAAGAGTGCTTGTGAAATTGAGTGATTAATGGAGGGTCATCACTGGCATTGAAATGTAGGGGAATTAATTCTGTGTCATTATGTTCCTGTGAGGAACACGAAGGTCATAAAATCAACATTTGTTTTGAGTTTTTTTTAGGGACATGTGCTCTTAATAATATTGCTAAACTTAATACACTGGCTGTTTTTAATTAACAAATTAAAAAGAGTTTTTAATTTTGATTTTTTTTTAATGAGAATTATCAATTAACATGAATGCTTTTCAGTGAAGATTGGTTTTGTTTTGAAATAGTTCCACTTCCTGCAAATAACACAACCAAGTTGTCAAAGCGCCCTGATCATTACTGGTTTAGAAGAAGAGAATTTATTAAATACAGGACTAAGTATAATAGGTTTGTTGTTGTTGTGGTTTAATATACTTCTTTTTCTTTCCAAGTAGATCATGTTCCTTATGTTTCCAATATAGGCATTATGAAAATTCACAACAGAAACCTGTAAACCCTGGGGACATATTATTCAAAACAGACTTAAATGGTATAATTTTAAGTAATTTTTTTCCAGACCCTATTTTTAGTGATACTCACCCAGTAACTCTGTCTCAGTGTATTTTTTCATGAAAATCATGTGAAAGGTATTTCTTTCCTAGTTAGAGCTTGATTCAGAATGCAGTACCTCTAGCAATAATAGCTTAAGCAGTCGCTTGAGTGCCTTCAGTGTTTAAACAGCTGCACAGTCAATTTCACTCACTATAAAAGTATCCATCATCAGACAGTCCATTTTGATTAAACAGACAGTGGATGTTACACAGCCTAAATAGCTGGGAGGGTAAATCACATAATCAAAATGTGATTCTAAATAATATGGCTCATCTGAAACTGTTTAATCCTATCTTCTGAGGCCATTGTAACGAAAATGATGATCATATTGTATTTATCAAAGCCACTGAGAGTTGTACTATTTTCTGTGGAGATTGCATGCTTTTCCTTTGTTCCAGGTCTTATTTGGTAAATCCGTGGTAAAATTGCATTCTTTCTGCTGAGTAGATTCTGCATGTAGCACTTAAAGTTACTGTAAAAACTCAAGAAGGTGTCCAGCATAGAAGTCTGAATGAGAACTTCTAGTGCTTGAAGGATTCCTGCTGCCATGATCTCAGTGAAGATTCTTGCACCCTTAGCCTTGTCTTTATCTGTTCCTCATTTCTAGGTTGCCTTCTTCACAACAGCTGTCTAAGCCCTCTTGCTCATGATGTGGTTGTAGTTGTCGATGCAGTGTTCTGCAGTTTAGGGATCACAGCCGTACTAAGAGATCCATAGTGGATTTTTTGGTTTTTTCCTAGGATCAGAAACTCTGCTAGTAGATTTTCATCAGTGCTAGGAATTAAATCAGTAGAAGGAGTTACAAAGATGAAATGAAATAATGAAATGAAATGAAATGAAGTGAAATGAAATGAAATGAAATGAAATGAAATCAAATGAAATCAAACGAGAGAGACTAAATTTCATACCCATGGGGAGCTTCACAATTTCTGGGTTTTCTTTTTGATTCAGAGTGAAAACCTTCCCAGCAGAATGAAATTTGAAAAGTCTGACCAGATCTATTTTGAAGTAATCTTGAACTGTGTTCTCTAAAAGGCTCCAAATTACATGGATTTTTTTTGCTTCTCATATCTTGTTTCCTACAAAAAAAAAAAAAAAGAGTGTGTTATTCTTTAATTTTCCTTCCAGTCTTCCTTCCGGTTTGTCCCCTCAAACTTGCTCCACAGAATTTTCCTTCTGCCTAAGTACTGCAACTTGTTCTTTCTTTCATGATGCAGTCAACTACTCATGCTGTATTGAAAGCATGATGACTAAATGATACTGTTTAATGTTCTTATACATGTGTATTTTATCTGTGAAAATAATGCAATTTCACTGATCAGAAATTTATCTTCTAGTACCAGAAACTCTCTAATTTGTGTGTAACAGAAGCCCAGAGAACAGGTCAAAGTGCTGTTTTGTTCAGAACGCTTGAATGCATCTTTCTGCACAAGAAAAGATAAAGAGATAGAAAAAGGATTTGTTTTCAGCCAACTGTATTTCAGCATTCATAATACTTTGATATTAATCTGGGTGCTCAGGCTCTCCAGCAACAGAGTAATCCCCTCTGAGGATCTAACTGCCTTCATAACACAAATGCTCCATTTATTTTTGTTTGGTTTCAGCCTCTGGAACAAAAGCTAGCCTAGGAAGCTCTTGCTAGAAAGAAAATGTCTGCTGGAGAGGGACTGCTAGGAAATAGTGTCTCATTAAGTTTCCCCAAGACTTTCATCTTGCAATTACTAGTGGAAAACTCAAAGCAGCTCACCAACTCTCCTACACGCAAGCCTTTAAAAGTGTAATCCATTTATAAAACAGACTTGGTTGCTCCTGTTTTCCTTAATGTGGGAGCCCTCGGACTCACCTGTGAGTCTGCTTTCCATCTATTTGTATCCTTCTCTCTGAAAGTGTGAGACCAGTTTAGTAGTAAATAAGTGTTCTTGTCAGGCTTTCCAATTGCAGAGCACTCCTAAAAGCAAGGCAAGATGCTGTACAGATGAAAGTTTAGGTCTGTTATATGAAGGTTAGTACCCTGGCCTGATATAATTGGATGGGCTGGAATAATTAGTGCAACAAACAAACAAAAATGTCTCAGTTGTACTTTAACCTTATTGGAACCAGAATGGTTGTGCCATCGATGTGAGTTATCTAGTGGTGTGATAAGAATAAACGGTCATGTCAATATGGAATACGGTATAGCTGACAGGCACTTAAAAGTAGATGAAGCTCACATTTGGTAGATGCTATTAGTAAAGCCTCACAGGCACCATTTAGCCAATCCCCTGCCATATGGCTTCCTGTCCTACTGCCTGAACTGAGTGAAACTAAGTGAGAATTTTGAATGTTCAGTGCTGGAGAGAGGAAAGGCATAAGCCAAGACAGGGGCTATCTCTTCTCTGTCTTCATTCTCTCACCTTCCTCCAAATTCAAGTTTTATAGCAGTGCTTTCAGCTCACCTATCAAATTCCTGTTATTTTTATCTTCCATGTTTATATAGATAAGGTGTGTAATCCACCTCTGCTGCTTGAAAATAAGATGCTGCTCATCTCTGGGTAAGTAGGTCAAATTCATCTTTTTACGGTTACTGAGGATGCCTTTGCAGCCCTGGTTGTACTCCTGTCAGCTGTAATGCACACATGGAACACTCAAGGTAACATTAAGGACAGATGGGACAATTGCTGCAACCTGCTGCTGCACTGAGATGTAGTGCCACTGCCTTTTCAGTGCGGGTCACTTCCAGTGGGCACACAGAGCATCGTCACCATTTCTGGCTTTGAGCTCAGCTTTGAGTCAGTAAATATTGAGAGTGAGCTGTATGGCTGGCCAAGGTCCCCCCTTATCCTGGAGATGAGGAAAGCTTGCTTTGCTGTAAATCGGAGTTTTCCATCTTCGGGAAGATCAGTCCAATGCCTTGCAAGATAAATAAGAGCTCTGTGGAATGTACTTCATAAAATACAGGAAGTAAATGAAGTACGTTATCAATTGCTGGTTTTTGGCCTCATGGGTAACCTAAGTGTTTTACATGTTCTTCTTGAGGAAGAGGGAAAAAATCCCACACCGTGTAACAAATAATATGTTCCATATTTATAGTAACAATAGTTGTAAGTTTCTTAGACTGCAAGTATTTTTGTCCTTTTAATGTAAATACTGTATTGCACATGTGGTTGTCTACCAAGTGTTCATAGTCATATTTTTTTAACAAATGTGTAACCAGGATAATGATGGAAACAAAATGCGCAGAAGGAAACAAAATACAAAATGTCATCTATTACAGATTTTTGAGTCTCAGGTGTCAATTGCTGCCAGTCTTACTCATCATAGATATATTTTCCTATTTTAAATACTCCCAAAATACTCAAGTTCTCTAAAACTTACTTATTTTTGGTGCTGAAAGAAGAGTCACAGCTAGTTCTTTTTTATTCCTATAGCAAGAGGAAAACTTATCAAGGAGTCTAGAAAAGGTGATGGTCTTAGAATTATAAATATTAGTATAGTAAATATTATTGGTAAAGAAAACCCCATTTTTCTCTACCAAATATGTTTGTAAATAGTTCTAATTTTCACTTCTATTTGATTTGGGCCATTTAAAATAACTGTGTGTACCTTGGTCTAGTGAGAGCAGAATGTGGAAAGGAAATCAGGCTAAATAAATACTGAGACTGAGAAAAGTAATTAACAGTATACTGCTAAAAAAAAAGTGAGAAAAGGTAAAACAAGCATCTAAAGAAACTGTTACCCAGCTTAATACATCAGAACATGAATTTCCTTTCATTTGACACATTTTCTGGCAGCAAATGGCAGCTATTGGAATTAATCATCCTTAATAGGATATTAGCTTGGATGAAAATAATTTTCCACTAGAATTGGTAATTCTATTCTTAAAATTCATCAGAGACAACCTGCATCTTCTGGAAACAATACAAAACAATCTCTGACACTAAAAGTTATGAATAAAAATTAACTAACAGTTCAAGATCAAGTCATTGAACTTCATTCTTACGTAAAAAAAATTTCAATACATTTACTATTTTATTCACATAGTATGTTTAAAGTTTTCTCTTCTGTTAATTATGTCTGTGACTTAAGGCATGGAAATGACTGTCAATTTTTAAATTTTCTTCTTAAATCAGTGATGTTTTTCTTTGAACTACTGCTATTCAACAGAAGTGAATCAGGGAGTGATTAAGAGAGGTTCCCCTTGGTATTTCATAAAAATAGCAGAAGTCTCTTCTCAAAAATTAGCTACAGTACATAAATCAGGAGTAATCCTGTACTCCTCAGTGCAACTACATCTGTAAATGAGATACATGTAAATGTACAGGGAAATAGACAAGGCAATGGCTACAGATCACACTTCATTTTAAGGAAAGAAACGGAGTGAATGCAGTATCTATGTAGATCTCTCTAACTCCAGATTAGCAAAATCAGAAAAAATAGTGGAACTTGTTGAAATTCAACAAAAGCAAATGCAGGGTCCTGCACTGGGGAGGAATAACCCAATGCACCAGCACAGGCTGGGGTCTGACCTGCTGGAGAAGGACAACGAGCTGTCCATGAGCCAGCAGGGCCCTTGTGGCCAAGAGGTCAATGGTGTCCCGGGGTGCATTAGGAAGGGCATTGCCAGCAGTTCAAGAGAGGAGATCCTGCCCCTCTACTCTGCCCTGGTGAGGCTCATCTGAAGTGCTGTGCCCAGTTCTGGGCTCCTCAGGACCACAGAGACATGAAGGTTCTGGAGCAGGTCCAGCAAAGGGCTACAAAGGGGAGCAGGGCCTGGAGCAGCTCACTCAAGGAAAGGCTGAGGGAGCTGGGCCTGTTCGGCCTGAACAAGACCGAGGGGAGCCCCATCAATGGCGGTAAATGTCTGAAGGAGGGCCGGATCCAAGCTTGGCACTTCCCATCAGTAAAACAAGAGGCAATGGGCAGAAACTGATGCGCAGGATGTTCCACCTGAACATGAGGAAGAACTTCATTATGAAGGTGACTGTGCACTGGAACAGGTTGCCCAGAGAGTTTGTGGAGTCTCCTTCTCAAGAGGTATTCAAAAGCTGTCTGGACACAATCCTGGTGTGCTCTAGGGCACCCTGCTTGAGCAGGCAGGCTGGCCTCAAGACTGGATGACCTCCAGTGGTCCCTCCCAGCCTTACCCATTCTGTGATCCACAGTGGACTTGGCAATGTGTTTACTGGTTTGCTGCAAAGGAACGGTACATCTTGTCTTACCTTCAGTGTTATGTATAGAAAATATACTTTCCATAGAATACTTTCCATAGAATCATAGAATTGTAGAATGTTTTGCATTGGAAGGGACCTTTAATATCATATAGTTCCAATCCCCGCTGCCATGGGCAGGGACACCTCCCACTAGACCAGGTCAGAGCCCCGTCCAACCTGGCCTTGAACACTGCCAGGGATGGGGCATTTAGTAACTTTGTCTCTCACTGTAGTCTCTCCAAAACCCTCTCCAGAGGGTTTTCTTCTCTCCTAAAGCTTTTAGACAGGCCTTTCTTAAAATACATTCTGCTGTTAGGTGAGGGTGCCCTCTTATGGAGACACAGTCCTGGTGATTCCAAGATGTTTCAGTGGGCTTAGTAGACTTGGTTTGTTTTACAAAACAACTCAGTGGGCACAATAACTACAGCAGGTAGACAAGTAGCAAAATGCTTAATTTAGAAAATAGAGACTTTGAAGTCATAATTTTGTTTCTTCATAGTGTGATCCTTTGAAAATATTTCTCTTTATGGAAGTTTTGCTTTTGATTTCAATAACAATTAAATTTCTCTTTCAATTTCAAGTATAAACTGTGCAAGTACAATTAAAACTGATGGAGACAAAAATTAGTCAACATATAGGGAAAAAGACAGTAAGTGTGAATGGCTAGTGTAAGGCTTGATTTAAACAAATAAATTTTGCAAAGCATCTAATTTCTGCCCACATTAATTTTCAATATTAATTTATTAGCACTCATTTAGGTTTTAAGTCAGAATACAGATATCCATTTCATAAATATAAAGTATATCCAACTTCAGCTGCATTACTATGTGTGTTTTCTTATTGGGAAATTAAATAAATGCTTACATTGACGTGGCTGTGAAATGGAGATTTCTACAAACCCATTTTATGAGTAGAAATATTTTCTTAATTTCGTAGTAAAACATATTTTTTATTAAATACATATTTATTTGTTTTCTTTCTACTCTAAAAGTGCTTATAAAATGGCAGTTAAAATCCTAATAATATTTATCATCTAGCCACACTTTTCTGGTCTTTTATATTCCATCCTCTCAAATGTAACTGATGTCACAGACATACACAGCAATGCAGAAGATTTTTCTTCTGGACATATCAGGATAATGTGGCTGGAAAGATACATGCAAAATCCATGTCACATCCAGGTGAAATTTGATGCTCTCCTGCAGGACAAACTAATTAGTTATGATACTAAAATACTGTATTAATATTTCTATTAATATTCAAAACTAAGCAGATTTCTTTAGATATTAGTGTGCAAATGAATTGCTTAGACAAGGTTTAAACAAAGTACATTTTTCTGCAAAATACTTTTTTTCATACACTTTGCCTCATCTTGTTTTATTGTGAAATAGCAAAAGAATGTGTTTCAAAAGTAAAATCAATAATCAAATGTTGCAAGCTTCAAGCTATCCAGTGATGTTTTGCACTAAATGCATAGTTTGATCTCCCTACAGTGTTGGCTTAGTCACTCGTATTGAAACCAAACACCAAGCAATACAAAAGATGTTTTAAAAATACTAATTTTCTGTAAAACTTCATATAGGCAACAAGAAGTCAAGACGTTCAATTCAGCCTCCTGTAAACACGGTGCATTTGTGGATGGCAATTCCAGTAAAATGAGATAAATAAACCAATATGCCAGTCTTGAGCAGGAAGTTGGAGGCCATTGTTGGTGAGCAAGTGAAAGAGTGAAAGCAATACATTAATTCCCTTAATCCAAACCATTGTTGTGAAACAGTGTTTTCTGTGCATCTTCTGAGGCCACTGTCACTGCAGCCCGGTCAGACCTTTCAGGTACTGCTTCTGCATTGCTTTGGAATGGGTGTACTACAGGAAAATTTGTAATTGGAAATTTTGACTGCTGCTTATTTTTTCAATTTTTTGTTTTTTTATAGTTAGATAATTTCATAGCCACATTTTAATTCATTAGCAGATTTTAAAAGATCTTAAGACATCACTGATAAGAGTCCACTATTTCTTTAGTTCAAGCCAGCGGTAGATATACTATGGAAGAGCAGAGGAATCACACAGAGCAACACATTATTTTCTGCAGTTAATAAGCAGAACTTCAGAACACTGTGATTTTGGCTTTATGGGTAATTATTTACATACTGTGTATTTTGGGACATATATTGTCTATGATAATATTGAGTCATTTCATCAAGAAACATCTTGCAAATGGCTTGTCTTAAAATACAGCATATATGGTAAAGGAAAGTCGGGAGAAGATGGACAATATAATGCCAGAAAGAAACACCTAACTGGACAATGTCAGTAGTGAAGTCTGCTGGTACAATTTTTATAGAAAAATTTAAAAATACTAATTAAGAGGAAGGGAAGATTAAAATAAATACATGTTAAAAAATTCCAATGAAATTTTTTTGAGACTGTTCAGGAAGTTGCTGATCTTGGTGCACTGCAGAGACATCAGTGAAGCAGTCCTGAGACAGCAATATTTCATTACTGACAGAAAAAAGGATTGCTGGATAAGAAAATAGGATAATTTTAATTTCCCATATACCCAACCCTTGTGAGGAGACCATGACATTATTACAAGCATTGTGACTTTTACATGGCTGAATGCCAAGCCAAGACTTTCTGAAACCAATTATTGACCATCTCCTTTTGCTGATCATGTTCATGAATAAAAAAGTTAGCAGAGTACATGGTATAATATTCTTCTGTGGGAAGCGTGGGCAGAGGGTAAGTCTGTTCTGTTCTTCAGGATGATCTATTGTAAGTAGCAAAGCAGAAAAGGAACTAAAGGACTAAACATGCCAAAAATTGTGTCTTAGCTTTTGGAGAAAAGATGCTGGTAACAAACGGCAGTGATTTCCACCCTGTAAATACTTCCAATATGGGTCATTTATGTCAAGATAGGTATTCAACATTTTTCTTCCAATATCTTTATATTCAGCATGTTTGTATCTATGCTTTACTTCTCTCATGTATAAGATTAATGAGATTATAAATATTGTCATCACTGTTTTTCCTCAGGTGGCAATGCAGCTGTTAAGAAATGTACTGAGTACAAAGCCATATTCACTTTGAACACTGAGTGGTGCTATCATATTAAATACTGCAATTTGCTCTTCTCCCTTGGAAACAGGTTGTACCACCTGATAAACCCCATCACTTTTCACTTATTAGATTGCAATTACAGTTATGGTCCTAGCAATAATGGTGGTATCATTGTTACTGTTATTATTATAGTATTGTGCATCACTAAAACTTTGTGAAACCAGATAAGTAAAGTAGCTGTAGTGTACTTACTGTCTGTGCAACTCTAGCATTGAGTAAGTGCAGCCAAGTAAGGAATTGCAGTAGATGTTTTTATATAAACAGATGAAAACCAAGACTACTGTGTAGGGATGCTTTTGAATGACCTATTTCAATTTAGTATAACAAATTACATATTTAGTGTTAATTTAGCATTCTGCATTGTAAGAAAATCTATTGGTTGTATAATGCATACTAGTTTTAAAAGCACTATCATTATTTGCTGACTACATAATATTCATTCTATAGAATATCACAGGGCTGTCTGTCCCTAAGACAGACATGACTATTCCAGTAATATATACGGAAATATCACAGATTTCAACATAGACAAGGCATTCAGAAATTGTGCATCATCATCACTAAAATATGGGAATGATGAAGAAAAGAAAAAAAATGGGAATAACATTGAAAAAGGGGAAAATTCCCTTTATTTGGTTGATTGTTGAGAGATGAGGAAAAAATAAAATTTTCCTCTGCATGTGATCTTTCAGTTTAACATTAAATTTTAAATGTGTGCAGAAATCGAAAGGATTTGATTTGTAGTCACCAAAATCAGGTGTCTCCTGTAGTAAGTTACAGCTACTTAGGATATATGTTATCAAATAGTGTTACAATACTGCAGGGAATTAGTGCCTCTTTTTTTGTTTTAATTTAAATGAATGTACTCAAGGAGTTGGTTTCTTGCAGCCAGTCAGGAATAATATGGATACTGTTTCAAGCAGATTCCATGTGGCCGGGTGCTGCTACCAAATCAGGTAATGGGGAAATGGCTTAAGGGTGTGCTATAGAAACCTGTGACCTGCTGCCTCTGCTAAAATAACAAAAGTGAAGAGGAAAATGCCTTCTTAGCATCTCCTCATGCCTGTCATGGTATGCTAGTGCTGCATCAAGAAAAGTGTGATTTTGGGCAAGAAAACATGAGCACAGAAATCAGATCACATAAGAACGTTTTCAAATATGCTTGTGAGTTTTGATAGTTTATTGTTCTAATGCAGGTGAACATTTATTTCTAAAGATTGGAAAAACAATTGGTATTACAGAATTGGCATTCTGTTTTGACAGATATGGCATATATGGAATTTTCACACTCTAGTTGATAGTTGTCAAAACTATCTTGTGTTGCCCTTCCCTGCTCTGTAGCAGAAGGGAATTCAAGGTATTTCCAGTGACTGTTATGGTCCTACGCTATGATCGCAGACAAAACCTACAGCTCTGACCTATTTATACAGCCCTCAAGGTGTACCAAAGCTTTATGAACTTTGGAACAAGGGAATCAGTGCAGACAACATGCCCAGGCCACAGCAGGAGGCCTTCAGGAATAGGAAGCGTTGATTGTGAAAAGTGCTGGGAAGCAGTG
Organism: Leptocoma aspasia; assembly: GCA_013399835.1. NCBI lineage: Eukaryota > Metazoa > Chordata > Aves > Passeriformes > Nectariniidae > Leptocoma > Leptocoma aspasia. The sequence continues at coordinate 417,551 of VXAX01006456.1, forward strand.
GTAGGCTGGCATTTTACCTTAGGGACTAAGCATTTTAACTTGGGCTTAGCTGTGGCTTTAGTTGCAGCTAGTGATCTGTAAGGGGTTCAGATGCACAATGTAAAAACGGTGCTCTGTGGCTCTCATGCTTAGTGCTCTTCAGCTGCCGATTTCCCCCTAAAATCTGCACAGAATTTTTGTCTGTTGTCCACATCCAAAAGCAAGGGAGACATATTTATTCTCTAAACAGGAACGTAACCTCTCTGAGACACTTCATTGAGTAATGTATCACATAAAACACCTCTCACTGAGCTGCAAACTACCTTGTTTTTCATTGCAGGTTTCCAAGAGATATTCAGAAGGTATTAGTCACCAGTAGTAAAAACACACATAAATGCTTATAAAAGCTCATAAGGCAAATGTATTATGTTACTACCTTGAATTACAGCCAAGGACACCATGACTTCCTCTCGGAAACCCGTGTAGCATTGGATGTGAATGAATAGCAGAGGGAAGTGGCTTTGCGCTTACTGGAACCGACCCACGCGCGCCACGGGAAGGAGCGCCGGGAGCGGGAGCGGACGGGAGGCGCTGCGGGCAGGAACGGGGACCGACCCACGCCCCTCGCTCTCCATCGTCCCGGCCCTATCCCCGCTCCCCGCTGCCGACGCGCCCCGGGGCTGCCGCCTCCGCCTGTCCCGGGCGGCGGCGCATCACTCCCGCCCCGCGGCGGTAGGACCCCGCTCGGACTCCCCCTGGGACGGGAGGTCAGCGGCGGGCGGCTGCGGGATGGCTGCCCGGAGGGGACGCGCTGTCCAAGCCTCACGTTTCTGTCTGGCCGGCAGCAGCATCCCGCCCGCAGCAGCTTCCCGCCGGCGCGCTCCCTGCGCGCTCCCTG
>VXAX01006457.1:0-16040 GCA_013399835.1 Leptocoma aspasia
GAGAAGGCTTTGGGGTGACTTAAGGCCTTCCAATATCAGGGGAGATTGTGTAGGAAGGCTGGAGGGAGACTACTTACAGTTGGAGGGACATTTGCAGGCATTGCCCCCAAGGAGAAATGGCTTCAATCTGAAAGAGAGTAAGTTTAGCTTCGATATTGGGAAAAAAACTCTTCCCTGTGAGAGTGGTGAGGCTCTGACACAGGTTGCTCAAAGTAGCTGTGGCTGCCCCATCCCTGTAAGTGTCCAAGGCCAGGGTGGACAGAGCTTGGAGCACCCTGGGATAGTGGAAGGTGTCCCTTTCCATGGCAAGGGGTGGAATGAGGTGATCTCTAAGGTCTCCTCCAATTCAAACCATTCTGGGATTCTATGAGGTACTGAGAGTCCAACCCTGAACCAGGGTTTCTTCCTTCCCTTTTCAGCCAATAGCTTGGACAAAACATCTGCTGTGTCCCTCAGGGCACAGACAGACAATAAGTAACAAGCCCTTTTCTGCCATCTGCTGCAGCTCTTACAATCCATCCCAGTTGGTATTGGTCAAGTGTATGGCTGTGGAAACCCCTGGACTGGAGGCGTTTTCCTTGTGGCTCTGCTCATCTCCTCCCCGCTGATTTGTTTACATGCTGCAATTGGATCAGCCGTGGGGATGTTTGCAGGTAAGAAATACCGACCAAATTATTATTGCAACCAAGGTGTCTCAATCCAAGCTGGATTCTGCCCAGACTTTAAAGTTGCATCGGCTTGGCGGTAGTTGGGACAACACTCTCATTTTTCAAACTGTCTCTAAATTTGAAAGCTCTTAGTAAAGGTCACACAGCAACAGTGCAGGCAAGAACAGAAGCAGGTTTTCTTTAAACTTTGCAATTTTTGTTAGATTTGTAACTCAGCCAGGTTGTTTTTTCCACCCTCTAGCCAGTGGATGTGATAAATCCCATGGAGATCATAAGGAAACCTGGTGAAAGATTTTGAGAACTGATTTCTTGTCACCACAATTGCTTTAAATGATGACCACAAGCAAAGGTCTGCCTCAGAACTAATCAGCCAAGGAAGAGAAACAGATTTTTCCAGGATGCAGTTTGCTTAGTCCTGCTGTGGATTTGTCAAAATACCAGAATGAATGCCACTAAAAATGTCCTGTCTCTCCACTAACCAGAGAGAAACAATATTGAGAGACATGATTCAGACCTTAGAGTTTAGACACCATTAATACCACTTAAGTGACCTATTTTAATAAACACTGATGATGGAATAAGTGTAGTCTGATTCCTTGGAAAAGGCAGTGATCCAACAAGTTCTCTGTGCTCTGAAGCATTTTGTGCAAGCTGTAGCTGTCTTATATTCATGTTTTTAGATAAAACTGTCCACAATTTGTATGGCTAAGAGCATATGGCAGGTCTTGTACAGGTGTGACATTCAATCTAGAAAGGAAAGGTCAGGGGAAAGTTTCTGGGGACAAGCATGGTGATAGAACAGGGGACAGATGAGGACAATATAGAAGGAAATGCATTAATATTACAAGCGTCAGGAAAGTGGTCTGTGCACTGCATATTGAGCTCTCCTTTTCACTGGTATTCCTGCAGCCTGTAAATAAATAAATTAAATAAATAAATCCTGCAGAAGTTTCTGAGAGGTCAGATTTGGGGCAGACTCCCAGCTCCCACCCTCGTGGAGAATTTCTACTGCACAGGTGACCACCTCTTGTAACTAGGCCATACCTCACAAAGGTCACTAGGAAAAAATGGAAAACTCTGTTTGCTCCCACAAAAATCATGCAGTTGTGCCTCTGCTATTCAAAGTTAGGGTATATATGAGGTTTAAACAGCATTTGTAAGCACAGCTTTCTGCAAGGAGGACACCCAGGTGAGAAGGTTGTCCCACACTCTGGCTGGATCCTCCACCTGTGTGTGTGGATACAACACACTCAGTGAATACACAGGAAGTTTTTTCTGAACTGAACCTTTGAGACTGGGTCAAATTCCACCGCAGGGACATTATCAGAGCTCCAAAATAATGAGCCTCCTTTGACACCCTCCTTTTTCTGCATGTGCGTGTGTGAGAAGAGACAAACCCATCTTGATGTTATGAGGAAGAGATGACAGATTCCTCCTGCAGGTTCCTCTCACAGCTGACCCCACAGCCTTGCCCTTTGTCTTGCAGCTCTGAGCATTGCATCCCCATTTGACAGCATCTACCTTGGCTTACACAACTACAACTGTGCCCTGGCCTGCATTGCCATCGGGGGCATGTTCTACGCCCTGACCTGGCAGACACATTTGCTCTCACTTGCCTGTGGTGAGTATCTTTTACATAAAGGAAAGGCAAAAATTTGTGCAGGTGGGCAGCTTATGGGGAGCACAAGTTCAGAGCCAACCATCACTCTGTCTGTCCTAAAAGTAGGTACTGTGCAAGAGCTGTTTCTCTGGTGGCATCAGTATTGGGCTTGATTGTGTGAGTACAGAGAGAATAGCATTAGACCCTGATAACGTGGAAACATCTAGAAAGTGCCTCTGTTCTAATAAGTTCACCTCTGTTTGTGAAATGAGCACGTGTTTAACAAATTAGGAACTCAACAGATTCATAGAAGCAGCCTTTTCATAATTATATGTATCACTGGGGGGATGTGCCAAAAGAAGGGAGTTGTTGCACCAGGTCAGTTTAAAATCCATCTACCCAAAGACCCCACATCCAACAGCAGCCAAAACCAGGCACTGTGGGAACAGTTTAAGAAACCTCCCAGTTAAGACATTCCTGTCAAGATATGCCCAGGCTCCAATTATCTTTATCTCAGTGTCCTGAGCACAGTTTCTGGATTTCTCAGTAGCTTTTCCTTCCTGGATTTAACCCTTGGGTGCCTGACCTTGCCTCCTGTTCTCCATCCCTGGCGTCCTGGGGCAAGGAGACCCCTTGGTAACTGGCTGTGGTATGAAGCCATAGAGCAGAGAATTTCTGAAGTCCAGCACTGCTGGAGAATTTCTGCAATTCCCACTGCATGTGGGTCAGGTCGTGCCAAATAAAAAGAAATTAAAGGCAAAAGAAATGCCACCATCGCTTCATTTTGACAAAACCATGTCCTTCATTCACCATCCATCTCTACAGAGCAGATAAGACAAAATGTAGTCACAGAATCATTTGTGCTGGAAAATACCTCCAAGACCATCAAGTCCAACCGTCCCCCAGCCCTGCCAAGGCTACAACTAACACATGTCCTCAAGTTCCACATCCACACAACTGCTGATCCCTCCAGGGATGGGAACTCCACCACTGCCGTGGGCAGCTGTGCCAGGGCTGGACAGCCCTTTCTGTGAAGAAATTTCTGCCTCATGTTCAACCTAAATCTCCGCTGGTGCAACTTGAGGCCGTTTTCTCTTGGGACATTTCAACTAATTGTTGAATTCTAGCAGTGATCCTCACATTAGGTAGCTGGGAGGATATTTTGCTGTGCATTTGGAAAAATACTGCTTTTTTTTTTTTTTTGGAGAATTGAACAATATTTTCCTCATCCTGAGCTCTCTTTGGTCTTCTCTTCTCAGCATTATTTTGTGCCTACTCTGGAGCAGCTCTTGCTAATGCCCTCTCTGTGGTAAGTGTGGGATTCTGTGTTTTACCTCAGTTTTTTGGGGTTTTTTTAACTGCATCTTGATTTGTTCAGATATAATGTTAAGGAAATGCCTGAAAATTCTCCAAGTCAGCTTTGACAACACTGAAATGACAGTGTTGCAGCCAGTTGGCAGGTCTTGTACAAACTCTGTGTCAGCTGAATTGTGCCTCTGAAGACTTTATATCAGATAATAAGATTTCAAAGACCTTTGGAGCGTGTTATCCACAACTGGGTTGTGCACATGTATGTGAGTTACAGCAACAGCATATGGTTTGAGATTAAATATTTAGTTGAACATTATCTTTCAGCAACTCCAAATGATCTAAATTTTCATTTCTTCATTTTCTCCAACCCTGCCCACAGATATTTTTGAAGTTTGAACTGGGTATGAGAACTAAAATGTGGGGGAGACTGTTCTCTTAAGTACAAAGTTATTACATTTGGACAAATGAAGAAAGGAGTGAAGACAGAAATGCCAGGCTCTGTTTCTTCTTTAAGATCTGAAAGATTAAAGCAAAACCATATTTTAATTAAATTGATTTACTAATTTAAATTTTAAAAAATTAGAATTAGCAGCTTCATGCAGTGAACATTTTCATCTGGCACCCCCTCATTACTATGTAGGTCCCTGCATATGGGCTGCTTTAAGCACACCTGCTTTTGGGAGGCATCGTGGAAAAGGACATCCACTTTCTATCCCTGTGATCTTGCTTTTGGAAGGCCTCAGTTCAGGTCCAGAGGTGGGGGAACAGGGAGGGCTGAGGGTTGGATGTGCCAGTGTCATATAGTCATTGGGAAGCGTGAATATGCGTGAATAATACTCTCATACGTGATATTTTAGAGAGCAGAGAGGGTAGAATTTGGCTCATTTATTAGAGAATTCAGGTGTCCAGGTGTGAGCTGGCTGTCTTGGCTTTCATTGCAGTCACCAGGGCCTGATTCAGTGGCTCCAGTGCTGGTGGCAGGTTCCATTCAGCACCGAAGCCCCTGACAGGACTGAGGTCTGCAGTGTCAGGTGCTGTGCGCATCCCCACACATTCCAGCTGGAAAGCAGACCTCTGTGTGGCCAGCTGAACCGACATTCGGCAGCCACCGTGCCTTCAGGGAAGGCAAGGCCCTCCCAGCTTCCCAAAGGCAAGAATTTAGCCGCAGGCAGACAGAAGCAAAGAGCCCAAAGAGTGGTGCCAAAGCGTGTCTGTTGTGTCCCCTGCCAGCTCGGGCTGCCGGTCTGCACCTGGCCCTTCTGCCTCTCCGCCCTCCTCTTCCTCCTGATCACCTCAGAGAACCCGGCCATCTACAAAATGCCCCTCTGCAAAGTCACCCACCCTGAAGCCAACCGGATCTACTACCTGAGAATGAGGAGAAGGGCCTCGGAGGGCAGGAGGGAAGAGCAGAAGCAAAAGGAGCAGAAGCAAAAGGAGCAGAAGCAAAAGGAGCAGAAGCTCTCTGGCAGCTCAAAAATCAACACGGGGGGCACCCCACTGTGCACCCCCAAGAGCCGCCACGCTCGCTGATTTCTGTGCAGCCCGGGGGCACTTTGGGGGCAGCTCTCCAAACTGTGTCACCCAGGCACAGCACAGCCACAAACACCACTTTTGCCAGCAGTCTGCAGGCTGGGGATTCAGCATTCCACACTGGAGAAATCATGGTTTGCCCTTGAGCTAAGCTTTCCAAAAAGCACTCAGGTAACATAATAACAGCTGCCTTATCAATCCACTGGCTGTTAACTTGAAAGTCACCTCTTATCAATAATAATTATAAGAATAGGAAGAAGAACATTAAAGCTGACAAGAGGCTGCATTTAATTTCAGAGGTGTAATTTAACAAAATAAATATGCTGAGAAGGCATTGGTGTCTAATAATAATAAAAAATGTAAGAACTAAGTCAAGAGCTGCACTTCAAATTAAGAGCATGTATATTTGAAAGTGAAATAAACAGACTGTTCTCTTCCTTTCTTTTGTGCCATCAATGTCTAACCCATTTAATACCTCTTAACAGCTACAACACACACAGGTAAATATTCTTACAGAGCACATCCTGTAGCACTTTTGGTGCCATCTCCTGGCTCCTCATTAAGTGCCAAGGCAATGAATATATATGCTTTAATCAGACTAGAAGGGCGACTAGCTAGCAGTGATCAAACATTTTTCTTTGCCTTGAATAATTTTCTGTCTTAAAAATAGAAGATATCTCTCTCCTGCTGATTGCAGGATAGCAAGTCTGAATCCCTACACACATCCAAGGGGAAATAAAAAACTTCATGTAACGAATGGGATAAACATTTACTACTGGTGGCAGCTCTTTCTCTCCCTTTCATAGAGAAGCAGATCCTTTCCATTAAACCATGAGAAATTAACAAGTCAAAGGTTACCACTGCCACTTTATGCCTCCTCAAAGTCCTTACAACAGGGAAGCTCCAACTGCCCTAAGGACGATTTTTCTCACGAACCTTTTCCAAAACCCCCGTGAAGAAAGCCTGACAGAAAGGCTTCGTCACTCTAGAGTTGTTTTACGAGGTCAGTTTAAAATCACAGACCCACAGGATGTGAAGATTTAAAATCCAAAGGGACTGTGCAACCACAAACACTCAGATCAGACGCTGTCCTCTCTGTCTCATGATGTAAGACTGTTTTGCAGATCCATGTGAGTATTTTTGAACAGGTGGGATCCCCGTTCCAAAAACCACTTTTTAAAAAGGTGAGCCTGGGTGGTGGTCATGGAATTATTTGTGCCTTAATCACCAAAAATCAGCAGCACCAGCGTCTGCCACCCCTCTAAATGTCCCCTAGAAACGGCATCCAAGAATGAATTCATCCCAGGAGACAAAAACATGGTGTTGCTTATGTTCAGATGTTTTTTAAAACAAGGGAGGCCATTCCAGGAATTCTGGTAAAATTTAGGTCCTACTTCCTCCCCTCTCTGCCAAGACATCCTTTTGCCATGACATCAGCAAACCAATGCTAGCACCAGAACAGTCTCCTTTGGTCACTACAAACTGCAAGATCAGGGACATCCTGCTGCTGCTGCTGCTGTAGAGAGAAAAAAGAGGCGGAATAACACAAGAGGTGACACACAACTGTCTGAAGACCTTCTCTCTACAGCAGTCAATGAAATATGAAGCACACAGAAACTAGGAGAACTTATTCATGAACAGTTTAATTTAGCTCATGCACAACATTATAGAAATATGTGACTAGTAGAAATGCAAAGTTACTGGAAAAGAATACTGCAAAATAATGCTGGAACTATATATGTGACGAAAAACCCCAACTGCAGTTAGTTATGCCCAACATGTTGTTTGTTTTCCTAAATATAAGAGCAAAGTGCAGGCACAATATGGCTATTGGAAAGGATTTGTCATGTAAGCGCCACTGCAGGCATTAATTCCTCAGCCACAAGAAAATCCATCCTGAAATCAATTAGTAAAGCAATTTCTAGAGTTGAAGCCTTCCATAAAAAATAGAGCATAAACAGCTTTTTTAAGTCTCTAGCTAATCAAAAGATTTGAGTAACTATAGCCAGTACTAATAATTCTTGAAAATAGGCAAGACAAATCAAGTGTCTCCTGCAAGGGAACAGCAGACAATAAAAGCACTAACTGAAGCTATCAGTGGTAGCCCAGCAGTCTGATAACTAGGGAGTTCTATAAAAATTTTCATTAAGAGAGAAAAAATGTACAGTTTTCAGTGGGACTAATAATTTTGCGACAGCTCCCAGAGATCTAACATAAAACAAATATGACCATTAAAGGAGAACAAAAAAAAAAATCTTCTATAGTTAGAGCCATCACTCCAGCCAGCTCCCCTTCACCTTAAATAGCATTAAATAAATGTGCCTGTACAAACAATACCTGGCCTAGCCATAGCACATGAAGAAACCAACCTCCCAAAAATTTGCCTTAAAAAATTAAAAATCAGAACATACTTAGCAAAGTGAAGGAATATCAAGAGAGCCCAGTGAATTAAGACAATTCTGTTATAAGTGGAGCTCAATGTAAGAAATAGTACATACACTACACACTTCCAAGAAATATGCTTACTTTATTGCTCCAAATATTATTTTTCTTACTCTTGTATTTGCTTCATAGCCCCTAAAAGAAAAAAAAACAACTTTGAGAGGAGGTTCTAGGTCTTCTCCCATAGACATAGGTGCTTCTGTTGATAAAATCAGTCACAGAACTCATACAGAAAAAGCTGGGGCAAGCCCTTTAGATGTCCTGGCTTGGGTATTGGTGGCTCCAGGATGACTTACCTGTTAATGACTCCTCATGAATAATTAGCAAAGCTGCACGGAGGGAATGTGGAAGGAAGGGATTTGCTTTCCCAGTGGACATTTGTAGCAGAGGTTAGAGCCACGCTGTCATCTGCGCTGGAGCATGGTCGTTGCTGGAGCACAAAGTTTCCCTCCTGTTTCACGGAAGCACAGAATCCTTTAGACTGGAGAAGGCCTCTAAGATCCTTGAGGATCCTTGATCCACGCACTCCCCCAGCACTGCTAAACTTGCCACTAATCCATGTCCCCAGGTGCCACATCCACATTGTGTTTGAATCCTTCCAGGAGTAATGGGCGCTCCATCACTGCCTTGGGGAGCCTGTCAGTGTTTGACAGCTCTTTCCATAGTGAATTTTTTACTGATATCCACTCTAAAACTGGTTTCCATCATCTGATCTTCTTTGAGACCTAATCAGCTCCTCACAGGGGTCAAGAGCTGATGGGAAGAGCAGTACAGAGGGAGACCACAACAGGAGATAGTGACACCAGGGAAGTGCAGACCTGGAAAACCCAGTGCTGTGCTTCCAAGCAGTGTTGGGGGGAAGTGGCTGCAGCACTGCATGGCACTCACAGGCCAGGCAAAGCACAGTGGGCTAGAGACTGATGAATAAATTTCCCTGCTGGCCTCTACTCTCAAGCAACCAGAGCTGCTTTGCAGCAGAGCCTGGGCCCTACTCTCTGTTCCATTCAACATTGCTGTGAGCTTAAAATAAATATTGTCCTTATTCTCAGCTCTTTTGCAATGTGACATGTCTTCTTGCCATACCTTCAATCAATCAGTGCAGACAGGAGCCTGAAATGATCAGATACAGGGAGAGTATGCATCTCTCCCCAGCATCTAGGCTGCTGGCACAGGGAGCCAGCCAGCATCCCAGCAGGCACCAGAAAATACCAGGAAGGGCTCTGTGTTCCAGAGGGGCACTCCAGCAACATTGGGCCTTCCTACAAGTTGAAAAACCCAAAACTTCAAAACTTGTCAGAACAAGGTAATTCCTAAAAATATCCAGCTGCTGGGGAGTTGCTCTGTGTTTTGTTCATGCCAGACATCTCCAGTCTGCAATGACAGACATATTGCCCAACACTGTAGAATTATTTAGGTTTTCTGTAGATCCCATTTGCCAGGGTTGCAGAAATATCACCACTCTGAGGGGGAGACCTGTTTGCTGAATGCTTTCCCTCACTCCCTCTTCCTCTACATCAGTTTTAATTTGGGAGATGGAAGTAGTTCAAACAGGAAACAAGCCCTTGATTGCAGTTGATTTTATAGTTCTCAGGGGGTCTTTTACAAACTCCTACAGCTGTTGCCACAGCTGAAATTCACACATCCCAGTGGTGGGATAAGACATGGGATGGCTCTGTGGGAAGCAAATGTTTCTTCCATCACATTTTGCCTGAGTTTGGGTATCTCTGACTTCTAATTCAGCATCTCCTGAGTGCACTCAGTAACCTCTGTGCACTCAGGAGCTTAAAGTCTCATGGAACTGCATCCTCACATCCACCTTCAGGGGTAGCATTTTGCATAGACAGTTGAGGCAGACACAAATCCCTGCTCCCAAAATGTGCATCTTCACACAGCACAGCAGGGTTGAAGCACCAAGTCTGTGCAGAAGCCCTTCCAAAAACATCCAACTGCATCACCCCCCAAAATGCACGGTTGTTGGGGCTGTTTAGCACATCCCAGCCCCTGCAAATTAAACTGTGCTGTGCACTGAATTGCAAAAGGCAAAGGCAGAGACACAGAGGCATCTTTGACCTGTGTCGCTTAGGATGATCTGGAATCTTTTTCCCCCAGCACATCCTGTCCTGTACCTGACACTGCTTTTCCACACTTCCCTCATTTCGACCAAGTGCTGACAGGTCTGTTGCTCTGTCTTCCAAAAAATCTCTGCTCTGCAGAACCACTCAGCCAGAAATCAGGTAGAGACTTCCTGTCTTTGGAGAAAACAAAGAAGTCAGAGGTGATGACAAGCCGTCAGCCAGCAATGGTTTCTTACTGTAGCCAACTGAGCTTAATTCACTTGTGCAAATTAAATCACATTTTTCCTTCGCAGAAACTGAGTTATCCATTAGATATGACTTTTTCTTTTCTTTTGCCTGCCCCAAAATGTGCATCTTTACTGCAAATGGATTTATACCTGTTTGTGCTTGTGCATGAAAATGTCACTCTGTAGCACTGCTTGCAAAATCCCATAACCACCCACATCCAGGGTAACTCTCCCTCTATCCATTGCACTGACTATTTTCAGTTGTTTCTACAACTGGTGGTTCATTTCTGGATGCTACCAGTCCTCTTTCTCTTGTTGATCAGCAAGTCATGCTATGTACAGCATCTTCCACTTCTAGTAAGAACTACTTGGCAAGAAAAGTAGTAATCACAGAGTAGTAATCAATAGTAATCAGAGTTTTTTATTGGAAAAATTATAGTATTCTGCTCTATGTTAAGGCCTAACACATATAGGTTTGTGAGAATTGATTATTTCCTTGGAAGTGAGACTCACAGCCCTACCATCAGGGCAAGGGAAGCAGAAAGGGCAGGGAAGTTTATTAAGCTGAGAGTAGATGCAGGGAAGTGATTTGACTCTCAAGTTGGAAAAGTAAATGAAGAAGCAGAAAAACACTTTGCCTTGTGTCATAAAAAGAGGCAAGTCTGGTCAGATTTGTTATTTCTAACAGGATCCTGCTGCCTTGAGGTAGGTTTAGAAAAAGAGACTTTTTGAACTTGGGCTTTTCCTTGGAGCCAGGAGAACAGGAGAGGGGTTTGAAGCTGAAAATTAGAATTATTTTAATTTCCCATCTTTACTGAAACACACAATACAGTCAACCTCAGGCTTCCAAACCTCTCCAGTATTTCAGACTGTTTCAATATAATGGTTGGACTCAAATCATGCCAAAGGTCTGAACAGCTATTCTAAATACTATGATTCTAATGTGGATGACACAGTCTGCCATGCCAGAGATGATCAGAAAATCAAAGAGCCTCAAGATTCAGACTGAGGCATGAACCAGAGAGTTTTCCTCCCCCTCAGCTCCTGAGTCCCATGACTTGTGACTCAATCTCATCACCACAGGCAGCCAGACCAGCCTGGAGAAATGTCCATTGCTGGTAGGAAAAATGATCCAGCCGGCTGCAAAAAGGGAAGGGGACACAAAACCAAACAAGGGCAACCAGGCAGAACAACGCATTGGGCTTTTCTTTGACCTGTATTTTACTGGGTTTCATGACACACGTGACTGTCTGGTCCTTCCTGGAGCCTCAGACACATTTCCTGAGCTGGACACAATGGGCATCTTGACACTGGTGAATGGGATGGTTCCAGGGGCCAGTCCTCATCACCAAGCTGCTGAACCACCACTGCAGTCTTTGGCATGTGTTGGCCTTGGCTAACTAGTGCCTTTCCAAACAATTCCCCCCTCCCACTAGCAGCAATGTTTTGAACAAATCTCTTGAAAAACTTGCAGCAGAAATAGAGGAGTTGTTTTCTACCCCAGCACTCAAAGCATCAGCTTGCAGGAGGAGAGTCTGCACCTCTCTCTAAAGCTGCTGCTCTTCACACATTCCTGGCCCACTCCTATCCCGGGATACAGAGACTGTTGCTCCTAATCAATAAACTGGTTTCCAGGTACCACTTATGTACTCTTGGAGCTGCATGGACTGAGAAGGTGAGTCATGAGAACATGTCAAGGTGAACAAAAAGGACAGTGGGTCTCCAGAGCAGGTAGGAAGAGGAGGGAAGTGATGTGTATGCGTTAGCAGAACTGGTAATTTTGGGAGCATACATCATTAGGAGCGGTAAACAGAACAGAGGATAGGCTTAGAGCACAAGGAGTTTGGACTGTGCCAGGGTCAGGGAACTGCTGTTTGTGAGCCCTCTGAAACTGGAGATCTGAATATTTGCTGCGATTTCCACAGCTGCACGTGTGGCTGTGCTGGAGTCACACCACGAGAGGGAGACGGACACTGGAGCAGACCGTGCTCTGCTCCAGCCGCTTACCCAAGCCCATCCCACTGCAGGGGAATGTCAAACAGCAGCCTTCTCTAGAGGAATTTTACAGGCCAAAGAGCAGGGATAAAAGCTCCCCATACCAGCTCGGCTGTTGGCTCTGCATAAACCCAAAACTATTGCCCTTAGCAAACAAGTCCAAGATTGTGACAGACCCTGTGGTGCTCTGTGCTTAAACAGATTATTCCACTCTTCACTCACTCATAAAAACAAGCTGATGGAAAGCTAAGTGGCCACAGATGTTGATGGGGGCTGACCTGCTCCTCCAGGAACCCTGCCTGTGAGACAGGTCAGGCCATAGCTGACCAGAGGAGCTGTGTCCTCAGCCAGGACATGGGCTCTCTCTCACTCCTGCCATACTTCCATTACCACTGCCAGCTTCCACAGACCTCCAGAGGAACCACAGTCTGGCAGTACTTCTGGAAGTGAAACATTAGGTTTGGTCACAGTCAGCCCAGGTGAGCTGCAAAAGTCCCTTTCCTCACTGTAGCAAATTTGGAGCATCACCTCATTTTGACACTCTGTCCCATAACATCCTCACAGACAAGTCAATGAAGTATGAGCTAAATAAATGTGAAGCAAGCTGGAATGAAAACTAGCTGAATTGTTGGGCTCAAAGCATTATAATCAGTGGCACAAATTACACATAGAGGCCAGACATTAGTGGTGTAAGCCAGGTATAATAAATTTAACTTCTTAATTAATGACCAGAATGCTGGAGCAGGGTGCACTCTCAGCAAATTTGGGGAAGGCACAAAACTGGGAGTAGTGCTGGGTATACCAGAGGGTTGTGTGGGCATGCAGAGGGTCCTCATTAGGCTGGAATAAATGGGCTGACAAGAACCCATTGAAGTTCCAGAAGAAGTGTAGAGTCCTACATCTGGGGAGGAACAACTCCATCCGTACATGCTGGTGGCTCTCCAGCTGGAAAGCAGCATGGCAGAAGAGGCCTGGAGGGTTCTGGTGGTCACCAAGGTCACCACAGTGCAGCAAGGTGTCCTTGCAGCAAGGAAGCAAATATCTCCATGGGCTGCATTAGGAGGAATGTTGTCAGCATTTCCAGGAAAGGGATCCCTCCCTTTCTCTCACAAACACTGATCATGCATCACATATCCACACCCCAGTCTAGCAAAACCAGGATTTTGGGGTTTAGGCTCCTGAAAAGCTCCATATATGGATTTGCACCATTTTAAAGCACTTGTTGGTGTCCAAGAGCTGATGCAGCTCCCTGGGCAGACCTATTCCCATCAGTAAAACCCGAGTCAAGGAGCACAGCCAAACACAGCAGCAGAAGCCAATCTGCTACCAAGTGGTTTTAAAGCACCTCTTCAAGGCCACTTAGGCTTGAGAGAGAAGTGGAGTCAAAGTGTGTGAAGCTGAATTAGGGCCATTAAAATCTTTCCTGGCACAGCTGACCAGTTCAAGCCTTGTACCCAGCTAATGCAGCCAGACAGCTCCTGCCAGGCGAGCTAAACCAGTCAGGGATCATTCAGCATTTTCCTGGTGCTGCCTCTGGTTGAGATCCAATGACCAACCCCTGTTCTGACCACCTCAAGCACCGGGCTTGGTCCAAGGGATCTTCTCAGAGACACCTTCCCAGATAGCACGGAATAAGAAACATCAAGCATCTTCACCACGGAGAACTGATGAGGTGAGTCACAGATTTAGACCTCCTAAATCACACAGAGCTTAGCTGTCAGACAGCTGCCTTGTCCTCAGCACCAAGTGGTCTTCACACATGCCTAAAATCAAGAGGCAACTCTCTAATCCCTTGTGTCACCTACATGATCAGTTTGCACACATTTACCTGGTCCCCCAGAGCTGGTGGCCCACTCCCAGGCAGGTGATAAGTGACAAACATGTGGCACATCTCAAACCTTTTGTGTAGGAATGGCCATTGCAGGTTCAGTGATCCCATCTGGAACCCCAAAGGACACCTACATCACGGAGTGGCCAGCACTGGGGGTTAGTGCTGAGCACCAGAACTGGCACTGAGTTACACCTGGGAGGTTTTCTGTCATTCCCACCTTTCTACATCAATCCTATACAGAGGGAATCTCAGTCCTCAGGCAAGCAGGGGGCTTTGCCTGGGGCACACAGCTGCAGGCAGGCATTCCTGCATCCACCTCTCCAATAGCTGGCTGCACCTGGGATCCAGTGATTCTGTCACATGGCACTGGAGGTCTTCCCTGCTCTGCCTCCAGCCCAGAGCAGGCTGCTGCCAGGGACCTCATTCCCACACGGGCATCAGCAGGCTGTGATCCTGTTACTTATTAACCAGCTCTGATAATCGAAACAATGCACCACTCCAAGATATCCATCACTGACCTGCCAGCCACTGGCTTTTTTGTGTGTCACTCCAACCTGTCAAACACCTCATTAGGGCACCAGAATCAGACAGAGCAGTCCTGAATCTGGCTCCTTTGTGCAAGGACCTGTGGTGACAGGGCAGGTGGGAGTGGTTTCATGCTGACAGAGAGCAGTCGAGATTAGATATCAGGAAAAGATTGTTCCCTGTGAGGGTGGGGAGGCCCTGGCACAGGCCCTGCCTGTGGCTGCCCCATCCCTGCAAGTGTTCCAAGCTGGGCTGGGCAGGGCTTGGAACAACCTGGGAGAGTGGAAGGTGTCCCTGCTCAGGGCAAGGGGTGGAATGAGGTGGTCTTTAAAGTCTCTTCAAACCCAAAACATTCTGGGATTCTGTGACCCTGACATTAGCTCAGTTGGTCAGAGCATGGTGCTAAATATCACCAAGGTTGTGAGTTCATTCTCTGTGTGGGCCGTTTACTTAAGAGTTGGACTCGATGATTCTTGCAGGTCCCTTCCAATTTAGAATATTCTGTGAATCTGTGATTCCCTGGAGGAAAGTAATACCCTACAGCACAACCCAGGAGTGAGCCCTGCCTGCCCCCTTTGCTGTACCCCTTTCAGGAAGAGCTGAAAAGTTGTTGCTTGAAATAACTTGAAGCCAGGCTTGGGCATCCCTGAAATATTACAGGTGTGAAGCTTAAAACTCAGTCTGAACAGACTCCCTATGAGGCTCTCCCATCCAAATCACTCAATGCATTTCCCCTCTTTGGACGTGCAAGGATTCATTTCACCAGTCAGAAACCAAAGGCAGCCCAAGGACGAATGAATGGTAAAGGCAAAATATGTTAACTGCACTAGAGTGAAGCAGCTTCCCCTGCAAAATTTCATGTTCTACTGGGTGCAAAGGCGTAGGATGACAGTGCCTGGCTCACTCACAGGGGCTGCTGCCTTTTGATCAGAGGAAGACTAGCTCTTGCAGCAATGCTAAGCTGACAGCTTATATCAAATGCCCTCCTCTTAGGGGAGGAAAAAATCCAGTTTGCTGTTAAAAACATCTCCATCAAAAGAGAGGCACCCTGGGAATGAGTGCAGTGAGAATAACATCCCTCCAGCTCATGTGCATGCTGAGGCTGTTCCCACAGGGCTGGGGGAAGCAAAGTCATAAAGCTAGATGGGTTCTGGTTCAACAATAAACCATTCTCTCCAGCACCCAGCTCAATCTGCAAGGTTGCTTCTCTCAGCCATCACCGTGAAAGAGTCCTAAAGTGAATTCTACTATGGCTTAAATTAGCCTAAAAGGTTCCTTAAGTTCACAATCTTCTTCTCTGCCCTTTCTCCTGCATTACTATTCAAGACTTCCCTCTCCAGCCTCTTCTCCGTCATTTGCAGCACTTTCACAGCCTTATAAACCTCTCAACTATGCCACATTTCTGATATTTCAGATTCCTCCAGTGAGATGGGGAGGATAGGTTAATTTTTTTAAAAAGGAAAAAAAAAAAGAAAAATAACCCTTGAGTTTCTCAAATAATTGATAAAAAAGCAATTAAACAATGGAAGGTCACCAGGTCTTCCACTGGATTTCATTAACAGAACACTGCTTCTGAAAGCTACCTAGAAACAAGAAAACTTGATAGGCTGCTGAACACAAAATGCTGTGTTGCACATTCCCAGGTCATAATTTTGATAGGGAAGGATGCTATTGGATGAGGAGGATAATGCTGAAGAGGTCAAGCTCAGGTACACTGAGAGTCCATTTTAAAATCTTCTGTTCTTTTAAGTGGTAGAGAAGGAGAAAGAGGTAGAGAAGGAGAAAGGACAAAATTAAAAGAGAATTAATAAAAAAAAAAAAAAGCAAAAGTAAAAA
>VXAX01006457.1:16045-62897 GCA_013399835.1 Leptocoma aspasia
AAGGAAAAGTAAAAATAAAATTATTTTAAAAAACAATCAAACAAAAAAAAAAAACAACAACAAAGCAGGAAAGAGGACATTTGGATAGATTGTTGGCAAGAGACCCAGGACAGAGCAAGAGGAAAGGTGGAGAATTCAAAGGGGAGCCTTCTTAACATTCACTTGGAGCTCACTAAGTGGGAGGAGAAACAAATCAGTAATATCAGGACAGGAGCCATGCTAGCCTATATAAGCTGGTGGGACATTTTCTTTTCCCCTACTTTCCTTCTGGCCTAACCAGCAAACCTACAAACCTACAGCTACTCCTGAGCTCATCTGAGAGGTAAGAGAACTCTGTTCTTTCCTTTTAATGCACCCTGTTACTGACTTACCTGGGTCTTTCCTCTCCCTCAAAACACCTGACAGACAGCATTTGAGCAGTCCTGCTGAAGGAGAACAGCTGAGGCTCAGGAGGAGCACAAGAATGTCAGTTATCAAGAGGTTTCTAGCAGGGTGAGGGTTTATTAGTACTGCTTAGCCCAGGTGGCTGAACCTTGGAGGAAAAACGGAAAAGAAACAAAAAAAAACAAAAAACAAAAAAATAAAAAAACCAAATAACCAGAACTCTTTAACATTTCCTTTTATGCCTTTCCATTCTGCAAAATGAAAATGCCCAGATAGCAATAACACACAGCTGATGTGATAGTGTCTCTGTATTTCTCTGTCCCTGAGCGACAGATCTCTGAAAACTGAATTGCACATGAGTTTAATGAATATTTGAATCTGAGGGGTAAGCTTTCTTTTGAACTAATACTTTGAAATATATCTTCTGTGGGAGGACCTGAACTATTTTTTTCCAGTGAGGGTCAAGTGCATTATAACCTGTTTCAAGGATTGTGCTTGTGCTTGCGTGTGTTCCTATGCTTAACACAATATTAATCCAGCTTTACTGCACCCCTGGTAACATTACATGGGGCTGTGCTGGAATTAGAACTGCTGAGAGTCTGGCCCTTTCCTCCTATTGTGCTTGGATGCAGGAATTCCTCTAAAAACAGGCTGCTCACAGAGCCTGGCTGCCCGCAGACTTCATAGCAACAATTCAGGGAATGCAAGATACAATGGCTGCAATTGTGCGGTAGCAGGTCCTCGGGTCCTTGCACAAACAAACACCTCACCATAAATTAAACCCTCAGAGAAACCTGAATTTTGGCAGGGAGAGAGGAAAATTCCAGAAAGAGGAGAAAGCAGTAGATAACTCTGCTGCATTTTCCCAGATGAAAGCCCCATGTCCAGCTTGGAAGCACCTGGGAGTATTAATCAGCCAAACCAAAGACTCTGTCCCTCTCCCAGCTGCAAGCACAACACTGCTCTTACCATGCACAACACAGAACGAGCATGTGGACAGGCTTGTCTCCTCCTCTGCAGGTGAAAAAAGGAGTATTTGCAGGGCCAGAAGCTGCAGGAGTGCAGCCCCAGCACAGAGCCAGCTTTAACAAGGCATGACTGAGATGCCGTGGGTATGGCCTGGCAGGGAGGAGGTGTACACAGGTGGAAGGAAAATTGATTTAGGGGAGACACGGGGTTGCATAACATCACTGCTTTGCTACAGGACATTTATTAACTCTGAAAGGATTATTAAAAAAAACCACGGTATATTAACATCTCGGCCCTGTGATGATTTCATCTTCATAGAAGAGAAACATCCTTTTTATGTTTTCTGTTTTGTTTCATGGGAAGCTCACATTTCCCATGAAAATTATTTTAAATTGTTTCTCTGCACTTACAGCACACTACAAATCACTGGTACTTGCACCACTGAGATGAAAGGTGCGTTCAGACTGGCTCTGCCTGGGCTCTGCTGCTGCTCCTGTATCTCACCAGTTACAAACCAGTACTGGGAGTTTGCACTGCAGGGCTGGAACACCTCTCAAGAGTTTATGTGAGACCAGACAGTGTGCTCCAAGCTGTCTGTCTGAGAACAGGACTTAGTCTTTAAAAAAACTTTTTTCCCGGACTAATAGAAATCAAGAAAAAAAAAAATTACCAAATCTGCCCCCCTGCAGAAGCCAAGCAATCTGTTCCAGCAGAACACTCCTTTTGCAATAATTTCCATTTCCTTCCTTTGTGCACTAAGAAAAAAGAACACTTTCAGTGAAAACCATGTGTTTGCACAACTTCAACTGCAGGTCTTTTGAAAGACACACATGAAATCCCCATCAGAACATGTACACTTCATTATTATTCAGACACATCACTGTGTTAAAATTCTCTGAGCACATCCACAATTCTGAGATAAGACAGACACCTTTTGTATTGTCACTTTTCTTAAATACCTGCTATCACCTACTCACTGAAGCAACGTAGTGTGTTAACAAATCATTAATCTATGCATATATATGGTAGGTACTGCTTTGTAAAATCACTAAAAATGCCTAAAAAAATTTATGCAGTTGCCCGTTTCCAAGTGTTTTACTACCTCTTTATGCTCTTATTTGACAACTAAGTAGAAGTAGTGCAAGTCCTTCACCCTTTGTGTTTCTGAATAGATGGGACAAGCCTCAGGGTGACAACAAAACCCCCTCAGACAGGATGCAGCCCCCTCACAGTGCCTGGGATGGGAGTCAGGGAAGCCATGAAACCAGTGGGGCTGGATCTGGGTCTTTACTGTGTCATGAAGACATCCAAACCAAACCAAAACCATCCTAAACCAAAAGTTTTCTTTGGCCTACACCCATTTCCCACCTGGCTGCTCTGCAGGTGAGGAGGTGGTTCAATAATGGTTTCATTCTCCATTAGCATAAATAATCACAGAATGGTTTGGGTTGGGAGGGGTCTTTAAAGCTCATCCAGCCTCACCCCCTGCCATGGGCAGGGACACCTTCCACTAGATCAGGGTGCTCCAAGACCTATCCAACCTGGCCTTGAGCATTTCCAGGGATGGTTCAACCACAGCTTCTCTGGGCAATCTCTGTCAGGGCCTCACCATCCTGACGTGGAACAATTTCTTCCTAATGTTTAATCTAACCCTGCCCTCTCTCAGTTTGGAGCCACTGCCCCTTGTCCTGTCACTCACTACATGCTCTACTGAGCAGATGAAGTTCCTGTGGTCCTCTCTAGAGAGACCCATCCCTAGATCAAACGGGACTGCCTGAGGGGCTGGAATAGATCAGCTTTAAAGGTCCTTTCCAGCACAAAGTATTCTGTGATTCTGTGGCAGAATGAACATGAGTTTGAGCAGCAATGCTGCACAGAAGGTAACCACGGTCACCCCCAGCCCCTGTGACTCTGAATATTGGGTATTCACTGAGTGTGGAGTTTGAGGCAGGTTAATGCAAGTGACTCACCAGGTCACCTGGTCTTTCTGCTGTGCCAGCTGCAGTGAGCTGGCTTCATCTCTGCCCGTGGAAACCCAGGGCAGAGGAGCACCACCAGCTCACACTTGCCTTTATAAGGCAAAGCAATACATCTATTTTTTGGTGAATTCAGGCCCTCAGCTTCATCCATTTTTATCTCCACTGTACAACCGGACTGGACAGTGACTCCAGTACTTCACATGCACATTACACCCCGCTCTGCAGACTCCTGAGTGCAAACAGCTCCTCTCTCAGCATGCAGGGGAACACTCAGGGCATGCCAGCGTGGGTCTCACAGCATTGCTCTGCACCTCAGCAGCATTTCATTTTATGGGTTAGCAACAGGGAAAGCCCAAGCTGCATAAAGGGGGAGATCCTTTAAAAGGAAAATGTAAATGCACTTTCACCAAATGGACAGCATTTATCTTGGCTGGAAATTTTGATTTAACTGAAAGTACCTTCAGTTCACTTATTCCAGAATAAAGTATGAAAAAAGTGAAGGTTAATGGATTAACATAATGAATTATAACAGACCCCAAAAACACCTTCCTGTATCAAGACACCATCCCCAGCACCACTCTTTCCTCCTTTTCTTTTCTTCCTTAGCCTTTTTATTCCAGGTCCTTACCTTCATGTCCTACATAAAGCCAAACTCAATACTTTTCTGTATACACTGGTTCTGTAATCAGCTTCTCATATGGAACCTATCCTTTTATTAGCTGAGCTCTTCCAGAAAGTAGAAAATGTCTATTTATTATTTGTGCAAATATTTACTGCTTCCTGAAAGGTCACCACCAGCCCTCCAGTACCAAAAGAGTAAGAAACTGGCTGGGGTTAACCAATGGTGCATTGACCAGGCATTCCCCTACACAGACTCAGAGCTGCTTAACCACACTAGAGGGTCTGGAAGTGCAATGTCCAGGGGTGAAGCAGCTTAAGTACTCAGCACTTGTGATTCTGAACTATGGTTTCTCTCCCCCAGCTGTTCACAAGGCCTTTAATAAAGTTTTGAGTGAGTCAAGGACTAACACAAGACCTATGTGTCTGTATCATCCTATTTAGACCATCAACTCCCAATACAAATTCATTACTTCTTGCACAAGCTGGTACTCACCAGTGAGACCTGAAGCACCACTGGTTCTGTATCCACACAACAACACACTTTGTCTAGTGTTTGCCTGATAATTACCAAGAATTAGTTCAGGAAATACAGTATGCTCCAGGAACAGGAATTTTTATTTATTTGCTGACTTCATATTCAGAACTGGCTCTTAGACAAACAATGAATTAGCTATAGGCACTGCTTTTTACTTAGGTGTAAGCCTCTGATCCATGTGCCTGAATAATGCTGTCTAGGCTGTATGAGGTGCCAAAGGTTATTCCAGCAGCCCCTAATGCAAAGGGTGTGTGTCCCAAAGGGGACCCCATCTCCCAGTCCTGCACCCCAAACACCTTAGTTAGGCCTAAACACCTTTGCTGGGCCTGTAACAGTCCCCTACCTTATTGAAACTTTTTCTAGCACCTGCTAAATTCAATAAATGTATTTTCATTCGTCTCCAAGGGTTTCTTGCTACAGCTTCCAACATGCAGTCCCCAATATTGTCTCAGCAGGGAAGAAAGCAACATGACTAAGGCAGAGTGGAAAGCAAGAACTGTGAATTTGGGCATCGAACTCTTGAATCAATGCTGGGTACTTCTAAAGATTGGTCAGTTTAAAGTGCAGTTCAAATGAGAAAAAGGAATGTATGAATGCATGTGGGTGATGGAATAAGGCACCATGGGCAAACCCAGGCTAAGGCTGTACTCACAAGAAAGGTTAAACTGATCCCAACAGGTGATTATGAAACTGAATTTAGGTGCCTATTATTGATGGCTGATGGATAAATTCAAACCGGAAATATGGGTTAAGCAGCAGAGAGGCTTAATAAATGAAACATATTCTTATATATGTATGGAAGTCTGGGAGGACGGAGAACGTGAAGAGGGAATGTGCTCATGGAAACAAAAGAATCAGGTGTTCAGAGTAAGGATTTTCCTCTTTCTGGTTCCAAAGTAACATGTGGTGAGCAGTTATGTGATAAAGAGAATAAACAGGGATCAGAAAGAGACATTCTAATGAACTCTCTTTTTTATATTTTCCCTTGAATTTTACCAAAGGTTCAGAACATCAACATGGAAAACTGTGTTGATGTCAAGATAGAAACCAAGGGGGAAAGAATGCAGATGAAGCAGAATCCACTGAGCACAGGTGGGAAGAGTTTCTGCAGAGCTGTGGGTTACCTCACTGGAGACATGAAGGATTTTGGAACCTGGCTGAAAGGTAAACCTACTTCATTGTGACTAATGACAGTGGATTCCAAATAAAAAGCACATCAAAGGAGTAATAACCAACTTCCCAGTGATGTAATTCAAGATAGAGTAGTACAGAAACTACCTCTACCCTGATTTATGTCCATTTTGTAGCGGGAAAAATCAGCTTTGTGCAGAGATCCACATACTGCTTAAATCTTGGGGATGTCTGAGATGACATTTACCTCCGAGCATGCCATGTAGAAAGTGAATTTAGTCCCACAGAACACAGTCCTGGATGGTTGTTCTGTACTCTGCCATTCTTCTTAACTCTCCATGTCCTTTCAGCTGAGCAGTTTCTGTCAAGCCTAAAGCCACTGTGAAGTTAAATTACACATAGGTAGGTGTGTTTGTTCCCTGTAATAAATCAGCAGTGGGATACACACACGATTTGCCATCTGAGCCACAGACATCATAAATTAGCTGGTTCATATGAATCTGGTCCAGGATACTTTATAACACAGGGTTCTGGCAACCTCACTGCTCATCTCAGTTTTCCAGCTGTAAGCCTTCAATGTGGACCATAATAAATCCCTGTCAGGTTTTACAGTCTTGTTGATTCATTGCTTCAGTCATGGTGCCAAGTCCCACTGCCAAAACTTTTCCTGGGTTTCAAAAATACATCCCAAATCAGCACCATCTGCAGACTTTAGGGGGCTTGTTTTATTACTGAATTTGATCTTTTCCAGACAAACCTCTCATGATCCAGCTCCTTGACTGGGTGCTGCGTGGGATATCCCAGGTGATGTTTGTCAACAATCCCCTCAGTGGGCTGGTCATTCTGGCTGGCCTCCTGCTGCAGAACCCGTGGTGGACACTCACAGGATGTGTGGGAACAGTTGTCTCAACCTTAACAGCACTTATCCTGGGTCAGGACAGGTGAGTCCATCCTTTTCCCCCTCAGGTGGCCACTTCAGTGCTGATTTATGTGTTAGATGTTTGATGTGGAAGAGAAGCCTGAATTTAGGGGGAGGTGTCCCTGCCCATGGCATAGGGTTGGAACAAGGTGGTCTTTAAGGTTCTTTCCAACCCAAACCTTCTATGATTTGGTGTGATCCATCCTTGACTGGGCATGTATCTTGTCTGGTAGGACCAGACAGATCCTCCCAGGAGCTGCACCTGGTGCAGAGGGACACTGGACAAACCTGCAGAAGGGGTCGGTGCTGACCCAAGTGTGCGAAATCGAATTTCAGTGGATGAGTTCCAGCAGGTCATCCCCAAAAAAAGCCACAACTGGGTGGGGAGAGAGGGCTGATGTGAGCAAAGCATCCTCAGGGGAGAAGACTTCAAGACAGCTGTTTCCTCCACACAGATCAGCCATAGCAGCAGGCCTGTATGGGTACAACGGGGTCTTGGTGGGATTGCTGATGGCTGTCTTCTCTGCTGATGGAGACTACAACTGGTGGCTCCTCCTGCCAGTGGCACTGGTGTCCATGACCTGGTAAGTCAGATGGCTCCTCTGCTTCTCCTTCCAGCCCCAGAGTTCTCACGGGTGAGACTGAGCTGTTGTGTTTCCATGCAGCCAGCGGTGGAAAGGGAACACAACCAACACACATCTATCGTTAAACTGGAGTTGTTATTTACACATTTAAACTCAGATGTAATCCAGAAACAAATAAAAATACCCACATAATCACAAATAATCCCAGTGGGGAAAACAAAAATCAGTGGCTGATCACGTGTAATTCAATATTCTGAATGTGAGTCATATTGCTGTGATGCAGCAATTCATTTCTGTTTCAACAGGAACATTATTTTCACTATTTCCTACCATCATCAACCACAAGTGTTTCATCTATTTAAGTCACCATATAAAAATGTCATGGAAATTTACTTCTCCAAGCACAGAAGCTATTCAGTGGTCCCAAGACATGATGGTTGACACTAATCAAAACGAACAACTAATAATATTTTACTCTTATATATGACACCATAATCCGCTAGGTGTTTGGCCGGCAAAAAATTTTGAAACCTTGTTTTTGACCACAAAATATTCTAGTTGCAGATTGCTAAAACCACACATGTAATTTGTCTGCCTGAATTTCATGTGGTGTTACAGTCACTTTGATGTCAGCTTTTACTGCTGATCCACAAGCTTGAACAAGGGCACAGAGCCACATTCACAGTTCACTCAGACCCAGCATGGGTATTGTAGTCTCAGTCCACTTCAGGTGCTAAAAAGAAAAGGTAAGCACTGAGAATGAGCTGGGGAATAACTCTGTTAAAGCACTGGATCCTGTCTCCTTCATGCTTACCGAATTCACCATAAATACTAACATATAACATGACAGGAATCTGTACATCGATAGTAGCCTTTGGAAGGGTAGGAAATTTATGGAGTGACCTTGTCTGTCTCTGATTTGATCAGAAAGATTGAGGAAATTAAACAGGTAGAAGGAGGAGAAGGTGGTTTGGTTTGGTTTGGTTTGGTTTGGTTTATTTGGTTTGGTTTGGTTTGGTTTGGTTTGGTTTGGTTTGGTTTATTTGGTTTGGTTTGGTTTGGTTTGGTTTGGTTTGGTTTGGTTTATTTGGTTTGGTTTGGTTTGGTTTGGTTTGGTTTGGTTTGGTTTATTTGGTTTGGTTTGGTTTGGTTTGGTTTGGTTTTTTTGTCTGTTTTAAATAGACCGTATTTTCTGCAGCTGAGTTTATAGTTGGATGTGGTTCTGGTGTGATTTTTGCCCATCTGACAAGCTTCTAGTGAGACCATTTTTTTTCTTCTTTCAGCCCTATTTTCACCAGTGCTTTAAGTGCAGTTTTCTCTAAGTGGGACCTGCCTGTTCTCACCCTGCCTTTCAACTTGGCCTTGACCCTCTATCTGGCTGCTTCAGGACCACACAACCTCTTCTTCCCTACAACTGTAGTTAACCCTGCAACAGCAACACCGAATATCACCTGGGCAGATGCTGAAATCACAATGGTAGGATGTCCTAAGGGTAACAGTCCCCTTCACTTACAATTAAAAACGCTACAGAAATGTTCATCTTCCTTTATAAATTCCTGTGGTTTGGGTTGGATAGGACCTTAAATGACCATCTAGTTCCACACCCTGCCATGGGCAGGGACATCTTCCACTGTCCCAGGCTGCTCCAAGCCCTGTCCAGCCTGGCTTTGGACACTTCCAGGGATCCAGGGACAGCCACAGCTGCTCTGGGCACCCTGTGCCAGGGCCTCCCCACCCTCACAGACAGGAATTCCTTCCCAATATCCCATCTGTCCCTGCCCTCTGGCCCACAGGGAAGCCATTCCCTGTGTCCTGTCCCTCCATGCCTTGTCCCCAGTCCCTCTGCAGCTCTCCTGGAGCCCCTTCAGGCCCTGGCAGGGGCTCTGAGCTCTCCCTGGAGCCTTCTCTTGTGCAGGTGAGCACCCCCAGCTCTGCCAGGCTGGCTCCAGAGCAGAGGGGCTCCAGCCCTGGCAGCATCTCCGTGGCCTCCTCTGGACTGGCTCCAGTAGGTGTACATCCTTTGTTACTGCATTATGGCCTGGCAGTACAAAATTTGATTTAAAAGAGAACTATTATCCAAAATATAGGGATTTACTCTAGGAATGTACCTTTTTGATAGCTTGAAAATGAGAATCTTTTCATGTGCAGTTGGATCCAAGTGTATAGATTATAATCTTCAAACACTCTCTAGAATCTAATTACCCATTTCTATTTCTATGCATATACTGATCATCTCCCCATAGGTAAGGTTGTGCTGAGAATTCCAGTTAACTCACAGGGTAATTTTAATTTTTCAGATACAGACTGTTTATAAAATTGCATCTTTCTGATTAGACATGAGCAAGCAGATATTACTGTGGTATAATGGTTAAAAATTTGGGTGCAGGTACACATTCACATATTTTTAATTTATATTCAAGTGGGACCTTTCCAAAATAACATTTTATTCTCCTGGATTAAACCATAAACAATACAGATACCAGAGCAACTATTTTCTCCTAAGGCTCAGCTGATTATTTTAAGAGTTTCCCAGGGAGTGATTAAGAAAAGGAAGTTAATTGACACTAAATAGAAATCCACAAGTGACATTTCTCAAAGAACATTTACCATGGCACATAGTTTTATGCGGACTGTATACAGAAAAGTGCATCAAAACCATCTCTAAGCTGTGACCAAGCTGGGTTCTATCCCACCAGCCCAGCAACTCTTGCTCATATTCCTAGTGAATCCCAAGGAAACCATCCCCTAAGTTCACTCTCATGATCCCTATGGATATGCAAAAATGGTCAAGTCAGCAGCACATGCAAAGAGGATGATTAAACCCTTTCACAAAATCTTTACCTTTGATCTTAGAGCAAAAACCTGGCAGAGGAGCTCGGGGCTAGGGGACAAGCCATGACTCATTTTCATTGAAGGGGAAACCCTGTGGAAATGCCCTGCTGTCTCCTGAGGTGTGTCCAAATGTTCCACTTAAAAAGAAAGACTGCATCCAACAAATGCCAAACGTCAGCCTGGCCAAGAAAAATAGGTTTTTAAAAAAAAAAAAAAAGTTACAAAGCTGATAACAAATTGTCTTGTTTGGTTTGTTAAATTCTACAGCTCCTGCAATCCATTCCAGTCGGTGTGGGCCAGGTTTATGGTTGTGACAATCCCTGGACTGGGGGAATTTTCCTGATTGGTTTATTTATCTCCTCTCCACTCATTTGTGTCCACACAGTGATCGGCTCAGCAGTGGGGATGCTGGCAGGTAATGATCTGGCTTGTGCCACAGATTTATATGAAAGCATGGAGAATAAAACAGGAACTACAGTAAGTGGAGCAATTAAAGTCACAAGTATTTCACACACAGGGGAATGGCATGGCTGCTTGGAAACGAAATATACTCAAACTCCTGTTTTAAGAATTCTTTTGATTGACTTCTCCATTCTCTTACCTTGTTTTATGACAGTGGAAACCTTCAGAAGAAAAAAGTGTCTGTTGCGCTAAGATTAATTTTTATTAATCACAAAATACTTAATTTCTGGGTGTATCCTGGTGGGCTTAGGGGCAGATCCATGGAAGTCATAGCCATCAGCCTGAATGTGCAGGCCTCAGGGATTCATTTAAGGTTCACACGTAGCCTCATTCACTCATGTGTGTTCTGTTGAAATCAAATCACCAAAGTCAGCTCAGCAGCAACAGGAAAATTCTGCCACGATTCCCTCAGACCCTTAGACCATAGCAACATGACTGCAAACAGCTCCATGTACAAATGCTGGCTAGAACCTTTGAAAATCTGGATTCATGCCACTTCTCCATCGCTTTTATCTCTTTGGCCAAGGAATGACACATTCCTCTGACTTTATTTTCCAGGGCTGAGCTTGGCAACACCATTTAACCAAATCTACTGGGGGCTGTGGGGCTACAACAGCTCCCTGTCCTGCGCTGCCATCGGGGGCATGTTCCTGGCTCTCACCTGGCAGACACACCTCCTGGCCATGGCCTGCGGTAGGTACCCAGAGGGATTTCACCTCTCCCTGAAGTGAGACAGGATGCCTTTGCAGCAGAGCTGGGCTGGAGCCAGATGGGCACCTCCAGGCAGGCAGATGGATGTAGGTGAGGATGACGAGTGGTGGAGCTGGGTGTTGGAGCCACGGCTTTTAACGCACCCTGTGCTTTCATTTTTGGCCCAGGGTTGTGTTTAAAGAAAGAGCTGTGATCACTGGACACATGTTAATTAAGGTCTTTGAAATCAGATGCTTTGTTTTGAGTCATTCGTTGTGTTTGTTTGCTCATTGCTGGATGAATCATATTTTTTTTTCCAGCCATAGATACCAGCTCAAATTCCTTCTCTGAAGAAGGACATGCCTAATCTTTGAGAAGAGTGGAGCTCTACTCTAGTTAGACAGTACACATTCCCCATTCTCTTCAAATGGATCAAAGGCATGAGCTGGGCAGCACTGCAGGATTAAAGAATTATTTATAAGGCAATTCCATATGAAATTTCAATATCAGAGTGAGCTAGGAGTGAAACTATTGCTCATTCAGTGCTCATATAAGAAAGATTTAGCTCTGTATGTCATTGACCCACCTTCAAGCCCTGGAGGCAGGACAGATGGGAGTAGAAGGGTTATTTTCCTATTTAACCCCATCCATCAAGCTACATACTTTCCCTGTCAGTGCATTTTTCAAAAGCCTGTGATTCCATAGCACGTTTTTCATCACTCCAGTTTTGTTTATTTGCTTGTTTGCTTGTTTGCTTGTTTGTTTTGCCCCTCTCATAAGCTCCAGGTTGCAGGGGACACAGGAAGGGGTTTAGCAGGGTACTGTCCAGACAGGGTCATAATCACTGGTTGAGCTACCCAGGGCAGAAGTAGAGATGTTTGTCATTGCTGTTCTACACCATGAGCGACTGAACTCACCAGGAACTGCCTTTATTTTTCACAGCACTCTTCACTGCCTACCTGGGAGCAGCAGTGACCCACATGTTGTCTGTGGTAAGTAGTGTATCAGCTAAGGGCTGGTTTCCAACACTGAATTTCCCTGGCCTGTCAGACAAAACACCAAGATGTGGAGAAAAACTCAGCCAAAGGCAGAAACAGTCTGGGAGAGGAGTTACTATCTGCCCAGGGGGTTGGTGTGTTTCCCACTTGAACAGGTGACAGAATCATCACTTGCCACTTTCCATCCTTGGAATTTGCATGAACTTCCACAGCTCAGCTCTAGACACTTATGAGATAACAGAATCATGAAATGCTTTGGGTTGAAAGGCACCTTAAAACTCAAGTTCCACCCCCTGCCATGGGCAGGGACCCCTCCCACTATCCCAAGTTGCTCCAAGCCCCATCTATCCTTAAACTCTTCCAGGGATGGGGCAGCCACAGCCTCTCTGGGCACCCTGTGCCAGGGCCTCACCACCCTCACAGGGAAAAATTTCTTCCCCATATCCAATCTAACCCTGCCCTGTGTCAGAGGAAAGCCATTCCCCCTTATCCTGCCTAGGCCCTTGCCCAAAGTGCCTCTCCAGCTCTCCTGGACCTGCTTTAGGCACTGGCAGGCTGCTAGAACATCTCCCCTCTTTCAGATATTTACTTCATGCCTGAAGCAACTGGAAAAAGGGCACTGCACCTATGTAAAGAAACATCAGATTTGGGTTAACTTCTTTTCTCAGTTGCCAAAAGTCAGTCAGTACAACAGCCCGGGGAAAAGCTGAATGTTTCTGGTATCTGCTCTCCTGTCTCATTGTCACCCTCTCCTAATTCATGTCCACCCAAGGAACCTTCACCATGGCAGGTGAGGTAGCCCTGTCACCAGAGCTGGTAGATTGTTGGGGATCCAGAAAGATGGGGTGGACTGAAGAGGTGTTTAAAAGATGGTTTATTGTAAAATCAGTCCCATGGAAGGGTGAGACAGTCAGGTTGTTGCATCCAAAGCTGTCACCTTAGAAGCCGTGCATCAGAAGCCTTGCCTCAGAACTAGTTACAATGTCTTTTATAAATTTCTTATCCAATCAGCTACTTCCACAAAGCTGGCTAACATCTTCATAAACCAATTGCTAATTGCTACATTTTACACAATTCTACCACATCTTTTCTTATCCAGTTATAAAACTCTATAGAAACTTCTACCTTTTACTATCTTTATAACAAGTTCTATTGCTAGATTTTAATTGTTTTCTACTGTCTTGCTTAATATATTTCTTCACTTATGTGAGACCTATTTCTGCTTGCTTAAAACGTATTTCTGCTTAAACTAAAAAATCTTTATTCTTACTTCATATCTGTTTTACTTTTCTATTCTAAACCTTCGAGCCTTCTCCAAGGTCTTAGGTCAAATGCTGTATCCATCTCTATCTCTGAGCTTGTATGCTCCAGGCCTTAGGAGCACTCTGTGCCTGCATTTCCCACAGTAGATGTTGCAGGCTAATGCACAATGCCAAGTCATCATAAATAAACCCAGCCTCCCTAAGGAAAGAATGCAAAACCGAGCCTAGACCTCCTCCAGAAACCTTGTTCCAAGGTGGCTAGCTCTGAGTGTTGCTCCAATAAAAGACAGACACATAGCAAATAGGTGGTTTGTTGTTTTTCTTTGCAGTTTGGGGTGCCACCAGGGACCTGGCCTTTTTGCTTGTCTGCGCTGACCTTCCTGCTAATGACCACAAACCTCTCTGCCATCTGCAAGCTGCCACTCTCCAAAGTCACCTACCCAGAAGCCAACCGAGCTTATTATCTGATGATGAAGAAACATGAGAGGTCTTGCTGTGAAGCATAGAGACCCAAGAAGAGAGAAACTCAGCAGATTTTAAGTCAAGAGCATGAGGTGTTTGCCCAACAGACTGTGATTTGTGTGCTACAATGTCCAACACCACCTTCTGCGTGCAGAGATTTTTCCCACCACATCTGTTTGTTCTGTTAAGAAGATTTCTCTTAGGTAGGACTGGGGTGTGATGGAAGGACCTTTCCCAAGATCAACCTGTTATGATTTTAAAGCACATATGTCTGAAAAGACACTTGAATTATATGCAATGGGAAAATGACTTATAAGCTGAAAAGAAAAATCTCTCTGTGAAATTGAAGATGCTGAAATCAGACGTAAAGAAATAAAGAGAATCTTTCAGCAGAGGGGACTTCAAATTAATGGATAAACATCTTATGACAGCAATAGGAGGCATCTTAGAGAGTTTCATTGTAGCAGAGAAATGGAATAAAGAGCACTCTTTGACAAGTAGAAAATAGTTGTGAAGAATTCTACCTGGAGGACCTCTCAAACCCCATGGAGGGAGATGTTTATTAGCAATCAACAAACATAAGATAGACATGATTTTTGTGATTTTTGTGTTAATCTGATGATTTCTCTTAATACTTGAATTTGGTGATGGGTTAGCAAAGGAAGGGACAACAAGAAAGTCATTGCTGTCCCTTTCCTGTGCAATAAAACAGCTCTGTTCAGTCAATGCACAAATAGAACCAATTTGAGCTGATCTTCTTAACTTCTCTCCCTACATTGTCCCATTCAGCCCACGAATATCAAACAGCAAAATGCTGCACTGTCCCAGCCTGCTGCTCAGGAGGCTCAGGGGGGACCTTGTGGCTCTGCACAACTCCCTGCCCGGAGGGGACAGCCGGGGGGGTCGGGCTCTGCTCCCAGGGAACAGGGACAGGAGGAGAGGGAACGGCCTCAGGCTGGGCCAGGGGAGGTTTAAATTGGATTGGATTATTTGGGATAATATCTTTGTGGAAATGGTTATCAAGCCTAGGAACAGGCATGCTTGGGGCAGTGGTGGCATCCCCCTCCCTGGAGGGGTTCAAAGGCCTGGTGGACATGGCACGTGGGGACATGTGTTCGTGGTGGCCTTGGCAACAATTCCATGGTTCTGTGAAGCTGCTGCTGTGCCCCTTCTCTCTGCCCCACAGTGGGAAGGGGACACTTGAGGACCAGTCCAGCAGAGCTCTGGAGGACACCAGCCATGTGCCACCTCTGCCCAGGCTCCCAGGGTGTGCAGGCAGGGAAGAGGGAAGCTGGCCTTGCACCCAGCAGTGTGGATCACCTCAACAGGCATTTACTCAGCCACCTTTTGTCCCTGGCTCACTGACATACTCTGTCTCATGTTGAAGCTCATATCTTCACCAAAAATAATCCATGTGCTCAAGTCCTTCAGCTGACAGGAGCCTACATGCATTAACCTCACACCAGGAAAAGCAAATCAAAACCTTTTTGATTTTCCTTGTAGCAGATGAAATAAAATCTAACATGATTTTTGAATTTGGGAAGGGGAAAAAAAAAAAACTCAGACCATGTATTTTTGCAAATATCACAAAGACCTGAGTGTAAAATATTTGTGATGAACTGTTGGCAGTATCTTCTGTTGAAGTTTCAGGTTCTCAGATGTTCAACAGTATTTCTGTATGACTGACACTCACTTGTCAAATGTAGCATTTCCATGATTTACTAAATAAATATCTACATAATATTCTGTGGAGTTAATTTCTAAAACAAACATTCATACTTTTTTGAGTTTGGTATAAGTTTCTCTCTTTATTATCATTAAGTTCTTCCAAAGATAGGTTGCCTCTTAAACAAGTAGTGTAGAAGACATTGGAAAATAAAATTTTTAAATCAGTGTGTGTGGGATATATAGGAAACTTTTAAATTCTGCTCTTTGTGCTTATCACAGAATCATAGAATCACAAAATTTGGGTTTGGGTTAAAGGGTCCTTGTTCCACCCCCCATGACATGGGCAGGGATACCTTCCACTATCCCAAGTTGCTCAGGCCCCATGCAGCCTGGCCTTGGACACTGCCAGGGATCCAGGGACAGCCACAGCTGCTCTGGGCACCCTGTGCCAAGGCCTCTCCACCCCCACAGGGAAGAATTCCTTCCCAGTCCTCCATCTAACCTTGCCCTCTGGCAGTGTAAACTCATTCCTCCTGTCCTGCCACACAAGCCTTAGCCAAAGTCCTCTTCCAGCTCTCCTGGAGCCATTTTAGGCACTCAAAGGAGCTCTAAGTTTCCCTCAGAGCCTTCTCCAGGATGAACAGCCCCAGCTCTGTCAGTGGTTTGGCATTTTGCAGCATCAAGCCTTCTTAAACCTGCAAGTGCAAAGTCTGGTTCCACACAGGGGGCACAACCAGCCCAAGGCACAGCACTGGGTCAACAGAGCTGTAGTCAGAGCTACAAAAACCTCCTCAAGATCAGGCAGTAATTCATTCCTAGGGCAGATGCTGGACAGGCCCCCAGGCTGGGGTTAGATGAGGTCATGTTTTGTCTGGAATATTCCTGGAGCAGGCACAGAGGGCCATGGGGATGCCCTGGGGTTTGGAGTTCCTCTGCTTTGGAGCCAGGCTGGGAGAGCTGGAGGTGTTCACCTGGACAAGAGAAGGCTCTGGGGAGATCTTTTTGTGGCCTCTCAGTACTTAAAGGTCTCTTTAAGAAAAACGTGGGCAAACTTTTATCAGGGTCTGTTGTGATGGGAAAAAGGTTGATGGTTTTAAACTAAAAGTGGATTGATTCTGACCAGATAAATAGAAGAAATTTCTCATGGGTAGGGTGGTGAGGCACTGGCCCACTGCCCCAGAGATATGGTAGATGCCCCATCCCTGGATAAGTCAAGGTCCAGCTGGACAGGTCTCTGAGCCACTTGGTGCAGTGGAATGTCCCTGCTCATTGCAGGGGGTTGGACTGATCACATTCAGGTGTCCAACACAACCCAAACCATTCTCTGGTCCTGTGATTTATCAAACTGCATGTAAAAGGGTATTTTAATGTCTGAACTGAGATCTCCCACCCAGGACCATGAGTGCCCCAGAGAGGCACATCTACAGAGGCTGCTTTCACCCTTATGTCAAAATATGCACTCAAGCAAGAGAACACAATTTATGTCCAGCGTAAATCAGCAGGTTTCCTTTGACTGGTGCTATTCCAGCCTGCTGTTGCTGAGCAACAGGGACATTTTGGCAGTACCATAAAGAAATCACACACACAGAACTGAAAAACAACAAAAGATGAAGGCTATGTCCCAGCCATTTAGAAAGATTCTGCACATCATTCAGAATTAATTCTACATTTTACACTATCCAGTGAATTTATTCTTACCATCACCTCTCAGAAAATAATAGCTATTTGAAAATTTGACATTTAAGTCGGTCAGAACATGCATATTATGCTTTTTCCCATTATCGTTCAAAACACCATCTTTGCTAACAGAATTAATTTATCTTGTTACTGAAACTGGGCTTTTTTGGTTGGGTTTTTTTTTGTCTTTACATCAAATAGATACTATTCAGATCACCCTTCTTTTCCAAGCACTATTTTTTCACTGTTTTTTCTGATACACAGGTGATACCAGACTCATAAGAAACACACTGGGCAGAAATTTTGGGGTATTTTCCTGGACTACCTCCCTCCCAGTGCCAGCAAAGAGATGTCATTGTGTTTACAAGCCTGACAAGAAATACATATATACATAACATAAGTAAATACTATTAAAAATAATTCTGGGGAAAAAAATAAAAACCAACAAACAAACAAAAACATAATAAAAAGTGAAGTTTAAGAAAAAACCTAACTACTGGGGAACATCTGCTTGGAATCACATTTTATCCAAAATCTAACTCAAATGAACTGCCTGACTGCCACTTCCTAAGCCCCTCTCATTGATGATGTCAGATGTGCACAATTCTCCCCAAGACTCCCAGCTTCATGTCAAGTGCTCAAATCTGGGGAGAGGCAACAATGCAATGTCCTTTATCTGATCCTCTGGGACTGCTGCAGGTTCTGTTTGGTTTTACTGTGTTGCACATGAAATATAAACAGTATAAAGAATGCTGGTGTTGATAATTATCTAATCTTTTGAATCTTGACACTAAGTGAGAAGGAATTGACACAGAATTTGGCCATAGCTGGGCATAATTCACCCGCTAAGAAAGATGCTACCCATGAGGAAGCAGGGCTGTGTATTGAAAAGATTATTGCTTGATTATTTCTTGATTGTTTCCCTCTCCCTCAGAGTGCAAGGACTCCATGACAGGTGAATTGTTAGGCACAAATTAACACCTTTCTGAAGTTTCTCGTTGTTTTGCTGTGGAAAACTGCCTTCAGGTAGTAAGGCTTACTTTGTTACCAGCAGTTGAGCTTTTTCCAGATTTGGAATGACATCAGGAAACAGTACAAACTCTCAAAGAAAATACAACTCAATGACTTAAGGCCCTCACTCTCCATGTTCTAAGAGGCACAGATAGACCATGGCAATTAATTTCACATATTTTGAAACAGAAACTATTTAAACAGGAGTTGGAGGCCTTAATATTTCAGGGATGTGGGTCAGAAGGATCATTTTAAGTCCCCAAAGGTGCTTTACTTGCAAAGGGGCTGTGAAGATTAAATTATTTACCTTGAGGCTGAGGCGCCCTGACTTGCTATTGCACTCCAGTGCATAGAAGAATCATGGAATAGAATCACAGAATAGTTAAGGTTGGAAAATATCATCAAGTTCCCCCCAGCACTGCCAAGGCCACCACTGGCCCATGTCCCCAAGTTCCACATCCACACATCTTTTAAATCCCTCCAGCGATGGGGACTCCACCGCTGCTCTGGGCAGGACCACCCAGGGCTGGACAATCCTTTCACTGAAGAAATTTTTCCTTAATACCCAACCTAAACCTCCCCTGGTATATCTTGAGGCTGTGTCCTCAAAGCAAAATTAAAAAAAAAAATAAACTCATCTTCATAATCACATAATAATTCACCATTTAGGTTGGAATATACCTCTAAGATCACTGGCATGAGGATTTCCCAAAACGAATTCAAACTCTTAGAAGGCAGCAACAAAATCAATCCTGTGAACAAACAGAAGCACATGTAAGGGAAAATACAGCCCAGTTGTACTTGGAACACTGGAGCAATTGCTTCTGTTTTTAGGACCAGTGATGTCACCAACAGTAATTTTTTGAGTAAAATAAAACTACATATGTGCAGTTGCAAAAATGCAAGTTCAAATGCAAACACTTTTTTAAAAGTCTGTATTTTTTTTCCTTTTACCTCTCACAAAAATACATAGATTAGAAGAAAACAGATAGGAGCCATGGTCTTAGGAAACTGACTAACTACAAATCCCTTCACTTTAGATTAAACATTCTTGGATTGGTCATCAGTTTAATCGGATAAGGCTGAGATCAGTGGGAGGTTAAGGATCAGATTTGCTAACTAGAACACTTAGAGAAATAATTCTAGGAAAACCATGCCCCTGGAATGGTGCACTGGGAAGGAAAAGAAAGAATTTTTTCAAGTGGAATTTTCCAGCAAACAGTCCTGGTGCCTCAGTCACAAAGCAGCTACAAAACCCATTGTAGTGTATAATTTTGGTGGGGGAGAGTGTGACACTGTAGGAAAGTGGAAGTCCAGAGGAGGCCACGGAGATGCTGCCAGGGCTGGAGCCCCTCTGCTCTGGAGCCAGCCTGGCAGAGCTGGGGGTGCTCACCTGCACAAGAGAAGGCTCCAGGGAGAGCTCAGAGCCCCTGCCAGGGCCTGAAGGGGCTCCAGGAGAGCTGCAGAGGGACTGGGGACAAGGCATGGAGGGACAGGACACAGGGAATGGCTTCCCTGTGGGCCAGAGGGCAGGGACAGATGGGATATTGGGAAGGAATTCCTGTCTGTGAGGGTGGGGAGGCCCTGGCACAGGGTGCCCAGAGCAGCTGTGGCTGTCCCAGCCTTGGAAATGTTCAGGTCATATAAGGATCCAAGATGATATTTCCCCTGGATGATTCCCTCCAGCATAACCCAAAACATAATTTATCTCCAACTCACCTTTATCTAAACTGTGTGGGTGACTCAGCCCTGCCCACATACAAGATACCTTAAAACACAAACTCTCCCTCCCCAGAGAGAGAAATACCACCCAACAGCAGGCATCCTGTGGTCGTGGCTTAGCAACAAGAGGCACCCCTGTGTAGCTTTTCTGCCAGGTACTTTGAGCAGTGAGCAAGCTTTATACACCAAATAAAACCAATTTTGTCCACAGAACAAACAAATCCCCTGAGGGATGTTGAATTTCTGTTCTTTGCCCCAAGATACACCTCCTCTTTTTGGCTATTCCATTGTGAATGGGTCCCTTTCCCATTTCCCCAATCCTGGTTTGCTCACAGTGCATTGGTGGTGGTGCACATGATCACCAACCCTTCTGGGAAAGAATTCCAACTTCTCCACACGGCCAAACATTTCAAATCCACTAATCCTTGACCTTCTTTAGCCACAGTACCCTTCCGTTTCTACCAGAGCTTATTCAGTGTCTCCTTGCACCCACGTTCCTTCACTGTCCATCTGCAGCCATCCATGAGCAGGACCCTCACTCCACCCCAGCTGCCCTCAGCAGCTTCTTGGAAAGTACATACCATTCATTTCTCTCCTGAAAAGAAAAAAAACTAAAGACACAGAATTCCATTTCTATGGGATGGAGAATGATAAAAAGCATGTAACCTAACAAAAGGCTGCAGCGACTTACTCCATCCAGGTGCAGGATCAACACCAAAGATCCAGGAAATCAACAAAACCATCACTGAGGCATTCAGAAAGAGCAGATTACATGTCATTTGACCACCTTTCAAGCTCATAATAGAGAAGACACTTTTTGATTACACTGATTTAACTGGAATATACCAACAAAATTGATTCAAGAAAGAAAGGATCCACGTAGCAGTGCAACAAAAGACCAAAACATAATGGGGTTTTAAATAAGAGAGAACAAGATTACACATAGCCAAAACATGACTGATACAGCTTTGGGATGAATTTGCCATGTCAGGGTTTTTCATTTTACTAAGACAAATGTGAATGCTGATTAAAGGCAGAGAGAGGAGATATAATAGTTTTGAAAGGGCAAATTCCCCTAATAAAATGAATGAGAGATGTTTGATATGGCCTCAAGTTGTGCCAGAGGAGGTTTAGCCTGGATATTGTGAAAATTTTCTTCACAGAAAGGATGGTCAGGCACTGGAACAGGCCACTCAGTGGTGGAATCTGCATCCCTGGAAGTGTTCAAAAGGCATGTGGCACTTGGGGACATGGTTGAGTGGTTGATTCAATGCTAATTCAGGTTAAGGGTTGAACTCTATGATCTCAGAGTTCCTTTCCAACCTTAATGTGTCCATGATTTTATGTTGTGGACTGAAAGTCATGCTGAGGAGTAAGAGCAGAGTAGCAGGAGCAGAGCAGGAAAGGAGATCTGTGCTTATCCCTGAGGTGTTTGCAGGTGTGCTGAGAAGCAGCGAAGGTGGTGTCACAGAAATTAGTGACATCTAACATCTGACATCCTGCTTGACACACAGGCTGAGACTGAGGCATCCGGGCTTTACCCACTGAATATCAAAAGTTTTTTTCACTATTACAGAGGTGTTCATTTTTTTCATATTTTGCTTGCAATGGAAATTCCAGAAGAACATTTTCCCCCTGACTCGTACCTCCTGAAAGCAGAAGTTGTCTCTCTTCCTCAACACCAGCAGGTGCCAAAAGAGGAATTATACACAAGGGATGCAATCTGCACAGCTCCAGCCTAAACTCTGCTGAAACTTTGTGGGATGGTCCTTCACAGCAAATCAAACCATCCATCAGGTCCTTCTCAGTGCTGGGAATCTCAGCTATAAGCACGTCACTGCCTCCCAGGGTGGGAATTCTGCAGGGAATCCACCAGGCTTACATACACCATCCAGGCAAAACCAGTGCCACCCTTCAAGCTAGAGCACGTGGCAGGCCAGGGGATTTTGAAGCCCAAATAGCTGAGGAGGAATGTCCACAAGAATGCCATGCAGGAAAGTCACATTGTCCATACAACAATGTTTCTCCCAGAGGTGCCTGCTAACTTGTGTGCTGCAGGTTTAGGTAATAAATCTAAGGAGGCAACAGAAGCCCCATTTGTGGTGTGACTGATAATGATGCCAGCAATTTCTGCACATTCCTTTGTTCCATTTTCCTTCCAAAGAATGATGGCTGTTTGTAAGACTTGCAGAAATATGTGGCTTTAGATGAAGCTGTGAGAAAGCAACAAAAGAAAAGCACCCAAACAGTCTGACTCAGACACATGGGGCTGTTCCAGTGCTCCTCATGTACACATAACCAGATTTTCCACTGGTCACAGGAGGGGTAACCACAAACCAGGACTGGAGAAGACAGCTGCCTACAGGCATGTTACAAATCCATCCAAGATTTAAGTTCTCCTGGGAACTTATCCAAAAGCATTCAGAAGATAACTCAGAATTGTTTATATACTCAGAGAAAAAGGGCAAAACCCTGACTATTCAAAATAACTGAACCTGACAGACAAATGAGTGATTGTACCTCAGAGGATGTACATGACTGCTCTTCCTCTCATTGCTAAATCATGGGCTAATCTTTCCACAGTATGATTATCTGTAACAAAACAATGCTCTTTGTCTACAAGAAATTGGCTCTGTTTCATCAACATGGACTTAATCAAAATTTCTCTCTATGACAATACTGGCACAGGGTGCCCAGAGCAGCTGTGGCTGCTCCATCCCTGGAAGTGTCCACCAAGGCCAAGTTGGATGGGGCTTGGAGCAAGCTGAGATAGTGGAAGGTGCTCCTGCCCATGGCAGAGGCTGGAACTGGATGAGCTTTAAAGGTCCTTTCTAACCCAAACTATTTTATGATGCTATGACCTGCATTCCACTCTGTCAAAGCCTGCCTGTGGGTGGCCTGAGTCACCCAGCTCCCCAACAGAAAGGGAAACCTCCTTTCCATCTTAACATGCTGGGAACTACAACATGGGCATTCCAGGGTCACATGCTTTCAACCCTTTACATGCTTAAGGACACGCTGCAAACGCTTCACGCTGCAGAGTGAATTTCAAACACTCCAAGGTAAGCCCAGACCCAACCCAGTGGATTGTGGAAACCCCAGGAAGAGCTTGCCTCCAGGGACTGCAGAGCCTCTCTGGTTAGCTGCACTGAGGTCTCTGAGGATGTCACATGAGAAGCAGAGCTGTGTGAGAAACCCGCCTGCCCTGTCTGCCAAGAAGTGCCATTAACTGCTCTCTCCATCCATCACGTCCACTCCCAACCAGCACAGTCCCTTCACCACCTGCTTTGCCTGATCTCAGCTTTAGTCCACCAGTATTTTATCTACCCTGCAGCGTGACCAAATTTCATCATGCTGATGCCCTGGCTGCATCCCACTGTGCTTTAAGGCAGGCTCTTCACAAAGGTCATAATCCATAAAGGGGGCTCAGGACTGGAGAGAAGAGAAATGACTGTATGGAAATGGCAGGCAGCAATCTCTGCTCCCTGTGACCAGGGATAGGACCCAGGGAATGGCTGGAGCTGTGCCAGGGAGGTTTAGGCTGGGTATCAGGGAAAGGCTCTTCCCCCAGAGGGTGCTGGGCACTGCCCAGGCTCCCCAGGGAATGGGCACAGCCCCGAGGCTGCCAGAGCTCCAGGAGAGTTTGGACAGCACTGCCAGGGATGGACAGGGTGGGATGTCTGTGCAGGGCTGTGAGCTGGGCTCCATGATCCTGTGGGTCCCTCCCAACACAGGACATTCTGTGAAGTATCCTCATGGAAGGGTCCATCCTGCCTTCAGCTCCGTGGCTCTGCTGCTCTCTGACACTGCAGCATCACCTCTGCCTAACCCCAGGCTGCACCTCTCCTCACCCTCACTGTCCCACCACGCTTCCTCAGCTTCTCTCACTCTGCCACGTCTGTGGCAAGCATCTTCCCTCCTTTGGTGAAGCTTCCCTTTCCAATCCCAGCTGGACAGGAACGCTGGGCTTCCAGCAAGGCCCTGCCAGTGAGCCAACAGCCACGTGCACACACGGTTGTGAGCAGGGAGTATTGAGGAATGTAAATCATCTATTGTTCGCTCCAAGGCACATGAGGTGAGAGTTGATGTGAACAATGCACTCCCCATAGCACTTCTCCTCCACCTTATCAGCCTCTGATCTTAATCCCAGGAGTCAATGCCATCATCAATCACTGTAGCTCCCCTAGGCAGGGGCCTTATCTCACTCTGTATCTCGGGAGCCACATGAGGTTATGTCAGTCGTGCAATTAAGTAAAGGTTAGCACCGGCTTTTTTTGGGAACACTTCTGTGCTATCAGAGACCAGAGGAAGCAAAAGTAAAAAAGGAAAGTTGTCTTCAAACTGAAAAAGAGTAGGTTTAGCTTAGATATTAGGAAAAAAAATTATTCCCTGTGAGGGTGGTGAGATACTGACTGACACAGGTTGCCCAGTGAAGCTGTGGCCACCCCATCCCTGGAAGTGCTCAAGGCCAGGCTAGACAGGGCTTGGAGCAACCTGGGATACTGGAAGGTGTCCCCATACATGGCAGGGAGGTTGAAACCAGGTGATCTTTAAGGTCCCTTCTAACCCAACCCACTCTACGATTCTATAAATTCATTTACATGCTGCCATTCACATGTCACTTCCATTTTTGGTACCTTCTGATCCAGCAGACCTCAGTACCAACAGCACAGAAACAGCTGGTTTTGGACACTTACCCATATTTTGCCACCTATTGCCACTAAAGGTTCCATTCTCTACCAGAAATGTTTCCTGAGGTTAAGGTAAAGAGTAAACACATGGACAGTAACTGATTCTGATTCAGCATTTCTGTGATTTTGATTTCTATGTCCTCTGTAGCCCTGCTGCCTGCATCAGTCAGAAAATCACACCCACTGAAAAAACCAAACTCTAAGTACAACCCTAATGAAAGTTAAATTGCAAGAAAAGCCCACCACCAAACTGCTTTCTGGGGAACTCCTGCCACAGGACAAAAATTACTCCTTCTCTTGGCTCTGCCAGAGGCAGATCACTCCATCAGGGCAAGAGAAGTAGCTGCCTTCATCTCTCTCATCTAGTTCCTGTCCCAGCTAGAAAGGAGCTGATCTTGCACTGACAGGCCCTGCCAAGAATTCAAGTCAAGGTCTCCTGTTTCAGCAGCAGTTCAGAACACTGCTTGCTCTTCACCCAGGTCATGTGCTACCTACAAAAATTATTTGTTGTGGTCTCCCTACAGGCACAAGTATCTACAATGCCATTAAAACACTCTTGCCTCTGCCTATAACTCAGCTGCAGATTTAACTGCAGCATAGGCAATCCTGGGACAATCAGGTCAAGGCTGTCAATGAATATTGCCTCTGGACACAGTTCATGGGGAAGAGTGATCACTCAGCCCTGCCTCATTTATTATCTCCACAGCTTGGCTTCAGATCTGCAGCTTTCCTCCCACACTTGCCCAGTGCAGGGGCTGTGGGAGCTGTGCCTTCCCCCACCCCTTCCTACCACACATGGTAACTCAGCACCCAGGGTAAATCCAAGGTCTGGAATTCAATTCAGGAGAAATTGAATTCCCTCTATGCTATGCTAGAAATTACATAGCACAACAGATTAGCAGATGCAGTGGTATCCTCTGGCCTTTATGAGTTTCAAACTCATGCTGGGCCATATTTAAGAGTAGAGATGATAGTGAGGTACACTTGCAAGGTGAGAAACCTGTGGATGATGCTTACAGATGCTGAGGAGCAGTCAAAGCACTTCTGGAGCCACACAGCAACAGGTCATGCCAAGTGGAGAAATTCAGCTGAAGTTCACCAGCAAGGGGAAAGGGCTAAACAGTCCAGGTTTAACCACCAAGGTTCCAAAAAAAAACCAAAAAAAAAAAAACCAAAACCAACAAACCCAAGAAAGGAAGGACGAAGGACAACAGGATGGAGCACTTCTCAGAGAAGATAGCACAATAAATGCCACTTTAAAGGGCACAGGATCTCAGGCAAGGCAGGGTATGGGTGAGTGAGTGACAACAGGAGGTGTAGAGTCATTTTCCAAAGGTACATCCTAGAGAGGTGCCACATTCATTACACAAATCTCATTCCGAGTGCTTTTGAGTCTGTTTGGAGCCCGTGAAGTGAGGCAGCAAAAGCTCAGATCATGGATCAGACCCACCCCTTCACTGGCTAAGAGCGTTCTGTCAAGGGAAGGTTCAGGATGTGCTTCAGATATTGCATGGTCTGGTGGAAAAAAACAGCCCACACTTCTTCCCAAAGGAGAGCAGCTCTTGTCCCAGAGAAGGGCTATGAAATCTACAACTAGAGGAGCACAAACATCTTAAATCAGCAGCTGTGCCCATTCAGCAGGGAGAGACACAGCACATAAATCTCATAAATACCCTTCAGTAGGAAGGGTAGGCAGGGACCTCTGTTCTGGTGGCATTTCAAGTGCCTTTGATCAGACACGTCATTTGGATTAGTCTAAAAGGATGTGAAGTGTCTCTGTCCTGCCAGCTGGCTCAGCCCCTGGCTCAGGACAATCCCAGCATCACACAGAGACCAGGCCAGACCCTCCGTGCTTGTTTGGGTGACAGAACAGCCAGGCCAGGAGAGGACACCCAGAGGTGGTGAGCTGACATGGGTCTGAGGAGGGCTGGCAGTCCTAAAACACTCCACAGCTGTCACTAGGCAAGCTGACACAGATCCCTCATTAGACAAAGGTCTCTTGGAGTTCCTGTAATGAGTGGCTACCTCAGGCTTGTCAGCACAAAGCTGTGGTTAGAGCAGGGGTATCTAGACTGTAAGCTGGGCTTGGGACCACAACCAGTCTGGAGGAGTGAGCACCAGCACTAAGGTGGCCCCAGGGTCACCCCTTTATTGGCTGTGACCTGCCTTGGCATGGGCAAAGCAGAGAGCAGCACAGCACTGCAGGTGTGCCACGGTCAGAGCAGGGCAGAGGATGGGAACAGGCAGCAGCAGGGGCAGAAATCCATAAGTTTGGGAGATCAGAGCAGTTCATCCACCTCAATGGATATGACTACAGAGTCAACAAGCAACTTAGAGACACTTTTTGCCTTTTTCCACTGCCATGCACTGCCCATAACACAAGCTGTTTTTCATGCAGTAATTGCCCACTAGGTGCAAATTACCCAATTACACACTTAATTTGCTTTGGCTGGTGCTCACCAGAGGCAACAAGGGTTCACCAGCCCCCGTGTTCCAGCTCCACCAGCCTGCCAACACAGCTTTGGTGATGGAGCAGCCCCAGACTTGGAGCAATGGGTTGGCAGGCAGGAGAACTTCCCAGGTCAGGAGCATTGGTGAGGGGCTGAGCAAACACCACAGGCAAGTGGCTGAACCTGTAGACTTTCAAGCCAGATCAGCAGGAGCTTGAGGCAGTGGTGACAGTGTTCTGCATCCCTTTCTACTTTCTCTACTCTGTAGA
Organism: Leptocoma aspasia; assembly: GCA_013399835.1. NCBI lineage: Eukaryota > Metazoa > Chordata > Aves > Passeriformes > Nectariniidae > Leptocoma > Leptocoma aspasia. Next base: position 43,362 of record VXAX01006457.1, read on the forward strand.
TTTACCCACCCATAATTTTTTTTCTGCCTCTTGCTCGGTGAGGATGAAGTGGACGCAGAGGGAAGATGGGCAGCCCACAGCAGCTTCACAAAAAGGGGAGCGTGGCTCCACTTCTGCTACTGACGGGGACCAGACAGAAAGAAAACCCTTCTGTCCTCCCAGCTTCACTTCCCAGTACTTCACAGAGCCAATCCCTTCAGGGAAGAGAGCCAGATGTGACAAAACATGAGGCTTTTGCTTTGAATATGTGCAGGTCAGCACTCTCAGAGGACTAGGAATGCACATGATGATTAAATAACTGAAGCAGAAAACCTTGGAGCTGAAACTAAGACCTAAAGGGAGGGAGGGGGAACACCTGTCCTCACTCTGACTCCTGAATAAGTGGGTGAATTGTCAGCACAGGTACAGCTACACAAATAACACTTTGTTTCAGTCCTCAGTGATGAATCTGGGACCAGGAGGGATGCACTCTGCCATGCTCATCTCCAGCTACATATTGCAACTTGGGTGCAGATCATCAACACCCAAGCACAGAGCCATGGAACCATTTAGGTTGAAAAGCCCTCTGAAACCATCTAGTCCAACTATTCCCCAGCCCTGCCAAGGCCACCATTGACCCATGTCCCCAAGTGCCACATCCATGGCTTTCAAATCCCTCCAGGGATGGGGACTCCACCCTTGCCCTGGGCAGCCTTTTTGTGAAGAAATTTTCCCTAATATCCAATCTAAACATCCCTTGAGGCAATCCCTCAATCATTCATCACAAAACACTGCAAGAATTTCTTAGGGAGGCAGGAGAAATATCATTATTTGCAGCCTTTAAATTTACTAGTACTAAAACCAGTATTAGATAAATATGGACGGCATCCTGCTTTTGGTATTGGACCAGAAGCAGGCTTCCATACTGAAATTTTACATACTATTTAAGCACAGACCAGGGAAAAAAGGTCACAGAGTCTGTGGGTCATATAGACATGGATGATTTTGTTTACAAAATTTTTTGGTTGATTCAAATAATTGCAAATCTTTTCAGCCATACATTAGCAACTCTGTATTTTAAACACTAAAATGCTTCATTCCAATAGCCATGGTCCGAGAGGAAAATCAGTCCACAGATAAAACTCAAAGGACTTGTAGTTCTGCTCTGATTTACCAGATATTTTTCTAGGAGATGCTGCAGTAAAACATTAAAGAGGAAGAGGATCATACGGGTGTTAACTGCAGCTATTCTTTACATGAATCATTTATGCTTCACTGTAACAAGATGTTTTTAACATGGAATTCACTTTAATCTTTTACTTCAATCCACTGAGTCCCACTGTGCCATGAGTGGTGAAATGCTTAAAAAGAGTCACACCACCAAAAACTTTACATCACAAATAGATAAAATCGAACTGCACACAGGGGAAGAAGGGGGAGGTACACAGAAAAGGCACATATCACAGATGTGATAGGGATTACAAGTCTCTTACTTGCTGCTTCCACCACCCTTACTCTCAGGTTTCTCAGCTGCTGGTGGCATGAATTATGTTTTACAGCTACTAAGGAAAGTTTGCAAAGTAATCAGACCACTGGTCCTGATGCTCCTGCTCAAGGATGACGTGCAGAGGGGATAGGGCAGGGATCTAAGTGGGTATTTGAAAAACTAACACCCTTGGCTGAGTAGCAGCAGGTCCAAACAACCCTAACTAAGAGCTGGATACTCTCAGAGCCTCCTCCAAAAAGCCTGGGGAAAACAGAAATCTCTCTTTTCACAAACGCTGTAAACAGAAGGAAGTAAGGGATCATAAAGCAGCAAACACACTTCACACTACCACATCTCAAGGCCCCCCTTCCAGGAGATTTTCCTCAAGTTCAGAAGGGAGCAGAGGTGGCAGGAGCAGGGGTGAAGCGCCAAGGGGAGCCCTGCTATTGCTCCTGGGGTGGGCGCTGGCTCTGGGCACAGGGAAAGTGGCAGCAGCGACTCAGCAGCATCTTATCCTGGCTCTGGGAGCCCTCCAGCGGCTGCCTACCGCGGGAATCACGGAGTGCTTTGGCACAGGAGGCGCCTAAACATCATCCCATCCCACCATGGGCAGGGACACCTTCCACCAGACCAGGCTGCTCCAAGCCCTGCCACCTGTCACCTGGATGGTGACAGGTGCTGCTGTCCCTGTCACCATCCAGGGGAGAGGCAGCGGGGCCCTACAGCAGCACACCAGACAAGGTGAGATTATTCAGGCACACACCATTCCTCCCTCCATCTGGCCTGAAGCAAAGGCAGCAAACCCCAAGCTGAACCCAGACAGGGAATTCACATCGCAAGGTTGTTAAACTTAGCCATGAGATCACCATAAGGGAGATAATGGGGGGGAAAACAAGATCCTCACAGGCCCCAAGCTCTGCAGATGAGAAAACTGCACAGTAAATTTGCTAAAGCTAAATCCAGAAGGAAAGCAGTAAGCATTTGCACAGGGATGCTGGGCAAAAAGCTGGAATTCTTCTAATTTCAGAGGGGGGAAGTGACTCATCCCTCACTGAGGTCATGTGAGTGTGGACAGAGCAGGGTGCCAGAGGACACCAAACCACTCATCTGCCAGTGAACCTCGGCACAAGTGTCTTCAAAAGAAGAGTGGTTTGGGGTTTTTTTCTATACCTAAGGATGACAACACCAGTGAGCACAAGGGGTAAAGCACAGTTGGTTTGAAGGCCCCAGGTTCAGGAGAAGGAATTGCCTTAAACTGGGACAGTAAGAGCCTTGCCTGAGGTCACAACCTCAGGCAGATTGCAAGGATTTCCTCTAGGCTGGTGAGTGGGTAGCAAAAGCCATCCCCTCTTGCCCCATCACACACACGGCGTGGATGTTTGCAGCTCCAGTCTGCAATTCCCTCCCTTTAGCTGGAAAATGGTTAATACTGTGATTCCTTCTGGTGTAATTTTCATATGACTGACCGCAGAACTATTAATACCTGCACCCAGAGCTGGTTCAGCTAGACAACTCATTCCCTCCAAGGAGAAGAAAACCACAACTTCTCCTACCCCTGGAAAAGCCTTTTGTGACTGCAAGACCAGCAGCTCAGACGTAAGGAGATGGTTCTGGTTTGCTGATGCCCCTCAGAGGAGGACATCGAGCAGCATGAGAGAGCTCAGCTTGGTTCTCCTGTGCCTCCTTCGCATCTCCAGGAAGGGTGAGTCCTGAGCTTGCTGTCAGCCCCTGTCTGGTCACAGCTTCTCCTCTCACTCTAGTCCGAGTGCCAGGGAGCTACAACAAACTCTCCAAGAATTGCACTCTCCATCACATTGCATAAAACTATCCTGAAATTCCAAGTGCATGTGACAACACTGGGAAAACTCAGGCTTAGCAATTGTCAGAGATTGTCTGCTTGTTTTGGGGGTTTTTTGCATTTTTCTGTTTTCCTAACTTGAGCAGGAAGTTCATCTGACTTTTCCCAGCTTTGTCAGGTGGATGCAGCGTTCTCATCACTGCCCTGCTTCATATTCCTGAGGAGTTATTATGCAACAGACACAATAATTTCCAGTTCCACTGAGCACTTAAGCTCACATTACTTCAAATATGTGCTTAAATTCCATTAAACTCCATAGGATTTGCTTAGCTTCACTGCCAAACAGCATCTGCCAGAGCAAGGGTAGTGGTGAGCTGGTCCCCAGCTCTGGCTGTTTTCCTCATGACCTTTCCCACTGACCACCAGCAGTAACACTGACCTGGCAACTCCTTTTGGGAGTTACCTTCTGTAAGGTGTGCAGGCTATTTGCCTCTTTCTTTCTTGTGAGAGCTTCAGTTCCAGGAGCAAATGGAGGCTGGATATTAACCAAAGGAATATGAAAGACCTACCATGCTGAGGCTTTAGATTTAAGGGTAAACTATACACAGAAAGTTGACAGCTCCCTCCACTCATAACTAGGCAAACTGTGTTTCCATGGAAATGGGCGGAGATGCTAACATTAAAAGCACTTATTTTTAACATTATTTTTCATCTGGAAGGCAAGGGGGGCTTATGTGCTAAAAAAAAAAAAAGTGTTCTTTCCTTAAGATTGAAAACAAAAAAAGAGGAAAGCTAATCAAAGGGGTGGAAGAGAGAAGCAAGTCGTACTCAAAAGCACATAATCTACAGTTCTCCTAAAGTAAAGGTTACAATGACATGCTGCAAAATAACTAAAACAAGGGCAAATAAGCTAGAAAGCAATAGCAATTACTGTTTTCAGTGCCAGGTCTTTGTGCTCAAAGCCCATGAGCTTCATGAAGCTCCTGCAGTGCTGCAGCATTGTTTATTAGATTACCTGGGCTGGAAAAGGTGCCCATACTGTTATTGTGTATGACAGGGCAGCACGACTCCAGATCTCAGTAATCAAAATACTGGCTTGGAGCTGACTCCATGTAAATATCTGAACAGAGAACTGGCCCTGGGATGGCCTTTGTCCATTGTGTAACACACAATAGGTTAATACAAGCTGCACTGCCATGTAGATGTTTGTCAAGTGTTATGGGCCACAGATACAGGAACAAAAAACAAATCTTATCTTTGAGTCTACAGGCATAATCTGACAGCTGAATGCCCATATGGTGAAGCCAGCAAGACCAGGGATGGGTGGAAATACCTACAAGATGCTTTTGCATTTTAAAGGTATTCTCAGCTACTGAGAGCCCCTGATCTAATGGAGTTTCATAAGACAGGAATGTAGGTACAGATGTTTCTGAAGCCACAATCTGCTGATACAGCTGTTGATAGCAGCAGAACAGTGGGTAGATAGACATGTCTATATATTAAACTGAAAGCGGGGAGATTTAGGTTAGATATCAGGAAGAAATTCTTGGCTGTGGGGGTGGGGAGGCCATGGCACAGGGTGCCCAGAGAAGCTGTGGCTGCCCCTGGATCCCTGGAAGTGTCCCAGGCCAGGTTGGACAGGGCTTAGAGCAACCTGGGACAGTGGAACGCATCCCTTCCCATGGCAGGGGGGTGGAATGAAATGAATTTTAAGGCCCATTCCAGCCAACCATGCTGCAATTCCATGATCCCTAGGCGTGCAGTGCAATGGCTGGTCTGTCCACGTCCCGTCTGACGTTACTGGAGAGCTTGGGAAGATGGTTATCCTGCCCTGCACCTTCACACACCCCTACAAAACATTTGACCGGGCTCTCACGGCCATCTGGAGGATCAAGGAGCCTTACAACGGCACAGTCATCTTCAAGTGTGTGAGCCAGAGCAGCAGCGAGCTCTGCAAGACTGCCATCAGCCACAAGAACAAGTACAAACTGCTGGGCAACCCCCGGCACAAGGACCTGTCCATCAGGGTGGACAACCTGACCTGGAGCGACAGCGAGAGGTACTTCTGCCGGGTGGAGCTGGCCGGAGATATCCAGGACAAGTACGAGAGCAGGAATGGGATAAAGCTGCACGTGATTGGTAAGAGGGCCTGAGAGGCAAAGGAGGCAAAGTAACCCTCTAGGGAAGAGCCACAGGGCATGGGAAATGACAAATGGTAGCAGAAGTTTACCTGAGGGTGGTTTTCCAAAGGGGCTGGGTTTTCTTTCTGCATTATAACAAGGAAAAAGCACTGTCCTCCTCAGTCTTCCAACATGAGACAGTGAGCACAGTGCAGGGAAGGGAACAGGAACAAAACTGGTAAGGAAATGGCGAGGCTCTGGCAGTTGGGGCGAGAGCCCACAGAAAGCTGTGCATCCCACTTTGTCCCTGCAGCACAGGATCAGGGCAGGCAGCAGAGGCAAGCTGGGGTCAGCCAAGCTGGGGTTAAAGACATCCTTTCCAGCAGAACCTGAACTGGGCAGCCCAGGGACTGAGCACAAGTTCACAGGTGTTAGCACTACATGGTGATAACAGGGGACTGGAAAGACATGATACCTGGTACCCAGGTGCCATAAATCCAAAATCCTTTGGAGCACAAAACACAAAGTTTTTTCCTGGGAAACCAGCTCAGAACAACAAATGTCAAATGCTAATCCCACTTCCCAGGGCAGGATCACAGACCAAGGGGGAGCTAGGAGACACAGGAGGCCCCAGAAAGCAGACTCAGCTCTTACCTAGGCCATGAGGTTGGATGATTTTGCTTTTGAGAGGGAAGTTCCTTATGCCTGCTGTGCAGTGTGAGTGCCCAGATGGGACCCAAGGATGAGCTTGGCTGTTCCTTGAGAAGTTGTGCACAGCTGAGGCTCTCCTTCAGTTGCACCAGCTCCTGAACACCCACACACAGCAGGACCAGGGCAGGATGGCAGCAAGACCTATCTCTCAGAGGCTGCCTGGACTTCAACACCAGGGCAATGATAACATACACAGATACAGTACCCTGCTTGGGAATGAGCCCTGACACAGATTGGGAGGGGGTAATTAATGCTTAAAAGGTTATTTAAACACCAAAACACACAGACCCATGACACACAGCCTCAGATTCCTCTTGTGCTACATGGACAAAGGGGACCACTTGTAGTAGGTGGTTTCAAACTCTATTTTTGTTGTCTAGTCTGAAAAAAATGAATTCCTGCTCTTCTTCTGTGAGGACACTCATTTAGTGGCCTTCACTTTCTGTAACACCTTTTTGAACACTTCCAGGGATGAGGGCTCCACCATCTCCCTGGGCAGCCCCTTCCAATGTCCAATCACCCTTTCTGTGAAGAAATTTCTCCTAATGTCCAACCTGAAAGTGACCTGGTAACTCTGAGGTTGGGAAAAAAAAATCAAAAATAAGTTGTGGCAAGAAGCACATATTTTCCTTATAACTAACCTGCCAAAGCTGGCAAGCCTTAGGCACTGAGCAAAGGGCTCACACAAACAGGTCCATCCACATGCGCTCCGGAGGTCAGAGATCAAAGGAGTCACCACAAAATGCTTGTGCAGAACACTGTGGGTGACATGTCCTGGCCCTTGTGGAGATGCAGCCAAGTCCAAAAAGGTCACCAGCTGCACCTGTGCCTACAATGGTGGGTGGCACTTCTCTGCCTTCTGCCACCAAGGGCGGGCACAACAGCTGAAGCTGACCAAAGTTCAGAAAAATGTGTGAGCCATTACTGGAATAAAATAAACAGGGTACACATCCTTGCATCCAGGCTTTGCTGGGTGAATCCTTTTGCCTCTCTATCCAACGTAGGCTGGATGGGGAAAATCTAGAAGAAAGTGCCAAGAAAAACAAGGAAGGAGATGGCTGATCCCACACCCATAGAGTCATTACATAGTTTCTATTGAAGAGAATCTTTAAAGCTTACCTTGTCCAACCCCCATGCCATGGGCAGGGACACCCTCCACTAGATCATGTTGCTCCAAAGCCTGTCCAACCTGGCCTTGGACACTTCCAGGGATCCAGGAGCAGCCACAGCTGCTCTGGGCAACCCTATTTTCAAAAAAATTCCTCCTTACATCAAATTTAAATCTCTACTCTTTTAGTTTCACAACATCAAGCCTTGTCCTGTCACAACAAGTCCTGCTAAAAAATTTATCCCCACTTTGCTTGGAGCCCCTTCAGGCCCTGGCAGGGGCTCTGAGCTCTCCCTGGAGCCTTCTCTTGTGCAGGTGAGCACCCCCAGCTCTGCCAGGCTGGCTCCAGAGCAGAGGGGCTCCAGCCCTGGCAGCATCTCCGTGGCCTCCCATGGACTGGCTCCAGCAGCTCCACGTCCTTGTGCTGTTGGAGCCAGGGCTGGGGCAGCTCTGCAGGTGGGGTCTCACCTGAGCACAGGGGCAGAGGGGCAGAATCCCCCCTGCCCTGCTGCCCATGCTGGGGGATCAGCCCAGGGCAGGGGGGTTCAGGCTGGGGCAGTATTCTCACCTACCAGTATCCAACTTTACCCTGACAGAGCAATGCTGAGGGTCCACCAAGACCAAAACTTCATTCCAGCTGTCTTGCACCAGATCAGGGTTTGCAGCCTGACCCTGTTGTGATTCCCACAGCCGCCCCCAGGATCATTAACATCACAGTCAGCTCCAGCAGGGACCACACCTTCCAGGCCCGCTGCACGGCCGAGGGGGAGCCAGCGCCCGCCCTGACCTGGACCGGACCCCCCTACAGCAGCCTGAGCTCCTCCAGCAGCTCCAGCCACCGTGTCACCAAGGAGCTGCGGTCCCTGACCCACGACGGGAAGTACACCTGCACTGCAGTCAACAGCCACGGCAGGGCAGAGGGGGCCGTCTACTTCTACAAATTCAGGGCCTCCGACAGCTCCTCCTTCATGATCCTGATCTTTGTGCCACTGGGAATCAAGGTGGTCATTTTGCTGGTGATCCTGAGCTTCACTGTTTTCTCCAGAGAAGGTCAGTGTCCTGACATCCCTCCAACCAGGGATGGATGAGCAGATAAATCAGGCAGGAGGGGACTGGGTTTGTTTAGGGGGAGGAATTGTTAATGATTTTATGATTTCTGGCCTAGGAGAAGGACAATTCTAGCAGGAAACCTAAGAGCCAAGAGCTCTTGGCTGGCTGGTCACAGCCTGCTGACAGAGGGGCCTCTGTAAATTGAGAGGAAGCAGGAGTTTCCCTATGTCCAAGAAGAAATGTTAATAAGCCAACAGAGGGGAAATCAGTGGAGAACTCACTGCCTACATAACCAGTTTTTTTTTTTTCCTTGAAGCAGGATTACTAACTCTTCCCATGTAGCCCACAGGCAGGATTTACCTTTGCTGCATCCCACACAAGTTTAATCTCCTGGGATGGGCATCCTCATTTTACAGGCTACCCCTGTCAGTCCCCCAGGCCTCACTACCCAGTACTTCCCCAGCATTTGTGGAATCCCACCCTCCAGCCACGCCAAGGCTGTGAGATCAGGGAGTGTCCAGCTTACAGGAGATGAGAACCAGCCCGTGGACTGAGGGATATGACATCCCAAGTAGCCAGGATGCCGGTGGTCCCCAGCCCTCCAGTGCTGCTGAGTGGTGGCATGGGCAGGAGGGGACTGAGAAGGATGAGATGTCACATCACTGTGACTCATCTGTAGGGACAGTGTGATGTCACACTCATGGAAGCCCCCACTTGTCTTGAACAGTAGAAGTTGTCAGACCAGCCAAAAATGCTTTGCTCTTTATATTCCAGTGCCTAATTCCCAAGCACACCGAGAGGGCCACATGCCAGACATCAGGGCTTCTTCCCATTCACTGGAGTGTCACAACCACCCTCCAGTGCAGCTATCCAGCAGCTCCAGGTCACTCCTGGCTCCCCAGCCCACTCTGACCTCATTGTTAACCCACATCATCATTTCCACTTCACAGGTGCCCCCTCTGCTCCATCCAGCCTGGCCAGGTAAGGATGTCTTGCCTTCTACTCGTGTTATCCTGCAGGAGAGTGAGGATGGCCAAGGTGAGAAATGCAGCGTGTCCTTGGTCTTGGTAACAATTTTCTGGCCTCAGAGCAGGCTGCTGGGGAAAGGAGAGGGTTGGGCTGATGGCCAGGTGAGCCAGTGTAAGGGAACAAGGGAGGAGGTTCTGGCTTGGGCACAGCTGAGAGGAGACCCCAGTGGAGTGAGGACAAGGGACTGGGCAGCAGTTTGGAGGGACCACAGCACATGGCTCCTGTACCAGCAAAGGGCTGACAGAAGTTTAGATGTGCCATAAGACCAGAGCATGGCTGGAAGGCTGCAGACAGCCTGGCAGAGCTGGGGGTGCTCACCTGCACAAGAGAAGGCTCCAGGGAGAGCTCAGAGCCCCTGCCAGGGCCTGAAGGGGCTCCAGGAGAGCTGCAGAGGGACTGGGGACAAGGCATGGAGGGACAGGACACAGGGAATGGCTTCCCTGTGGGCCAGAGGGCAGGGACAGATGGGATATTGGGAAGGAATTCCTGTCTGTGAGGGTGGGCAGGCCCTGGCACAGGGTGCCCAGAGCAGCTGTGGCTGTCCCTGGATCCCTGGCAGTGTCCAAAGCCAGGTTGGACAGGGCTTGGAGCAGCCTGGGACAGTGGAAGGTGTCCCTGCCCATGGCAGGGGGTGGAACAAGATGAGCTTTAAGGTTCCTCCCAACACAAACCATTCCATAGTTCTGTGATGCCAGCAATGCATCACTCAGCCAAGGAAAGGTCAGGGATGGAGTCTGTGCTGACACTGAAACAGAAATCTTCCCCTCCCTCTGCACCCCAGTTTTTAACAGAGCAGAAAAATTTGCCACACCAAAGCTGATGAGCTCAGCCAAGTGTGCAGGGAAGGTATGAAGATAGCAAACAGCCCAGCTCAGGTGCGACAGGGCCTGACTCTTGGGCTGGCATCCACACCACAAACCCCTGGCACTTCCCATTACCCAACACAACACTGATCTTGGACACTCCTGACAGCTGGGGTGGCCAAACTTCTGCTTTCTGGGACGGAAAAAAATAAACAAAAAATAAAGAAACAAAAAAATCCCACCAAAACCAGCCCTTGATCTAATGGTAAAGAAGACTTACCTGAGGTCAAGGATAATTACATCAGCATGGGGCTGCTCCCTTTCAATCTGAGTCATTTCTCTGTGATACCTCCTTCCTGAGTTACCCCACATGTCTCCTTCCCTGACCATTCCCAAGAACAATGGCCATTCCAGCAGGACAGTCAAGTGTACAGGGCACAGCCAAAGAAACAAGGAATTTAATTCTACAGTCAAATCTATAATTACTTGTAAAAAACCATACAAAAAGCACAATTCCACTGATTTATCAGAGTCTACTGTACCCTTGGTTATATTTGCATAGATACCTACAGATGAGAAGGCTTAAAGCCAACACTTACATGAGAAGATCCTCAACACTTACATGAGAAGCTCAGGAGAGGTTTGTCACAACTTCACAAGGCTCTGGGCAGGACAGTAGCACAATGGGTGCTAAAGGTGCAGGAGATTGCTCTGCCTGCTTTAACGTGTAAAAGCTTTAAGGTATAAAACAGTGGTTGCAGCTGAGACCCTTACAAACTGCTGTGAAGCAGAAGAGGATCTGTCTCGGGGTGTCGCAGACGCTTCCTCTGACATCCCCTGGAGCCACCGGCAAAGCCCAGAGCAGCCTGAAACACCCTCACCTTCCCCACCAGGGAAAAACGCCCTCACCCTTCCCACCAGGAAAAATGCCCTCAACCCTTCCCACCAGAGAAAAATGCCCTCAACCTTTCCCACCAGGGAAAAACGCCCTCACCCTTCCCACCAGGAAAAATGCCCTCAACCTTTCCCACCAGAGAAAAATGTCCTCAACCTTTCCCATCAGGAAAAAACGCCCTCACCCTTCCCACCAGGAAAAATGCCCTCAACCTTTCCCACCAGAGAAAAATGTCCTCAACCTTTCCCACCAGGAAAGAATGCCCTCACCTTTCCCACCAGGGAAAAATGTTCTCAACCTTTCCCACCAGGAAAAATGCCCTCACCTTTCCCACCAGGAAAAATGCCCTCACCTTTCCCACCAGGAAAAAACGCCCTCACCTTTCCCACGTCTCCTCCTGCCAGGCCACAGCTGCCAGAGTGCACCTACGAGAACTGTGACCGCAGGCACGGCCAGACCCTGCCCGCAGGAGCGGCAGCGCCCAGGCGCAGCTGAGGGGCCAGCAGCACCCATCCCCAAGGATGTCCTTCCCCAGGGAGCACTGAACCCACAGAACTGGCCTTGGCCCAGGCACAGCAGGTCAGAGCAGCCTCGGGAGGCTGGAAACGGATCATCTCTAAGGTCCCTGCCATGATGCTATGAGTTCCAGCCCTGCTTCTCCTCACAAGTGAGAGCAGCCTTTATGGGGAAACGAGAAAGAGTGATGGAGCTGGAAGAGCAAAACATGGTCAGTTTTAACCTATCTGTGTGTTTTCAGCCTGTATCAGATATTCAGCAAGCAGGCAACAGTATAAAACTGCCTCACAGCTTTTTGCTTTGGTATTTTTCAAACATCACCCTAAAAAGCCGTTTCCACCACTCCACTTCTCCAATCACAAGTGGGCTACTGACATGATAGAAATCCTAGCTGTGGCAAAACACTACTGGAATTTCTGATGGAGCTTGTTCCTTTTTTAAAAATTATTATTATTATTATTATTATTATTCCTAAACACCCAGATGAGTTTATTTTAGAGTTTAAAGGAAACCTTAACTTTAAAGAGGAGTCCAAGCAAAAAAAAAAACATTTTTCAAAAACTGGTAGAGCTGAAAGCAGATCATTAGAAGTCTAAACTGGTCTATGTTTTAACTCTACTTCAGCTCCTAGTGCCCAGAAACTCAGAGCTTTGTGATAAATGTTCCAATACATAAAATTGTTGGGTTGTTGGGTTTTTTTAACAGCTAAAAATAAATTTCTAAACCATTTCCATCTCTGTATTACACAAAGGGGTTCCTTTAAGGTCTGACAACCCACTTCTTAAATATCTCTCTTCTGAGATGAAGTCACTACTAGAAAACCACAAAGGCCACGAAGTAACAAAGGCCAGCCACAGACAAATCTCCAACCCAACTGCAAGGATCCTCCAAGATCAGGTGAACAGATCCAGCATTATCCATATTTCTATGGTATAGGGTAATGTGGGTCAACCTGGAGTCCAGGAGAGGCAGGCAGAGGCCCAGGATAGGGCTGGAGACAGCGACAGGTTGGCTTAGATGAGGAGGAGGAGGAGAAAGAATTAAGAAAGAACAGGGGACTTGAACTTACTTTCACATTTATACTGCTGGATTTGATGCTCTGTGCAACCATCTCAGTGCAGCAGCTCCAAAACTGTTCCCCAAACAATCCTGGTCCTGGTAAAAACCACCAAACTGCTACTGAAATACCACCAAGCTTGCAAGCTCTACCCCAGACTGGGAATCATTACTTTAAAGTTCACCTCTTCATAATATCTGCACTGGGAAAGCAAAGCAGAATTTTAAATTACTTGGCCAGAATGATAAGGGGAAAAAAATAATAAATGCAAGTATAATAATATACTTGAACCTGATCTTTTAAATACCTGCTTAAAATTCCAGCAGTGACAAAGCCAGATTTAATAAAAAATAAGAAGACATGCAAAGAGAAAAGGAAAGTTACAGCAGACAGTGTAGTCACAGACCTGTAAGCCCAGTTTCACAGGTGTCACAGAGGAAAGAGACCTCAGAGATATCAGTTGGACAAACTGAATTGGATTTCTGAGCCTTTATGATTTACAGACACACAGTAATGAGAACTCACTTCTACCTGTGCATGGGATTTAGGCTTGGCTTTCTGAATTTTTCACTCAAAAATTACTTTTTTAACTCGAGTCATTTGGGTCCAAATAGAAGCATCAGACCTCATGTCCTAAAACCAACCCAATCCTCCTGGTCCTCATGGGAGACTCAAACACCCACTCAAACCAGTATAAACTGGAGGGACAAAACACAGCAGTGCATCCACCAGGACACTTCTGGATTGAACTCATCTGGGAGATGCAGGGAATGCCCAAGTCCTTCCAGCAAAACTTGAAGGAATAAAAAGTCAATCTGCTGGGCACCACTTGGAAAGTAAGGCCCCAAGCTCTGGAGTTCACATGGCAAAGAGAACTGCAATAAAGGTTCAGACTTCAGCCACTGCTGATCATGAAGCCAGAAGACTGGTCTGCAGGTGACACATACAGCAATTGTGTGTTATCTGATGTGGATCCTTCTACCAAGCTGAAAATATCACAGTGTCTGTCACCAGCTGCTTGATTTTCCATTTTTATTGTGCATGGTCTTTGCAGACAGAGCTTGTTATAAACACAACATTTGTAAAAACTCAACAGCTGAAACAACTCCTCATTTTGAAAGTGCATGTCAAACACATATTTCTGACTTCTTCACATTTATATGCAACTGATCAATAACACTGAACCTAATAAACCCAGTGCTTTTAAGTCTTTGGGGGGAAAAGCAACAGAATGTATTCCTTCAGACATGAATTTTCCAAAAGAGTCTGTTAAAAACCATGCTGCATTGGTATCTGGTTACTATACAGAGGGATGTACATATATATATATATTTATTTATAGGCTCGCAGATAGAGCAAAGAACTCTAAGACCACATTAAAATGATGGTGATCTAATGACCCAGCTGGCATAATTAGCAGAATCTGCCAAGAAGGAAAAGGTGATCTGTCCTCTAGCACCAGAACCATGGTTTAAGAGCAACAGCTCAAAGCATCATTGACCAGACAGTAGGTAGCACATTTCTATCCCCTATTGACCAGAACTCATGTCTTAACGTGCAACCATGTCAAAAACACAAAGGCACAATTAATGGAAGAAGAGAAAAAGTGATCAGTTCCTTCACAGAGCTGTAGGGACTGGGACTGCAGGACCTTGGGCCAGCTCAAACAGATCAGTGATTAAAGGGACATCAAACAAGCACCAGGAAAAATTCACCTTCTGCTTTTTCTAAACAAAAGTGCATCCTGTGATCAGACAGGGCAACAAAACCAGTGATCATTCAGCTGAAACAACAGATTTACAGGCTCATGGTTCATGCTTTGGCAACAGAATTTTAACAAGTGATCACCAAATTTAATACAACAAAAATACCTCTTCACAGTGTTATTAAATGTGATGACTCCTGTCATGTCACATCCAGCCAGGCAGAAGAAAATAAGCTTTAAGTGGTGGTTGTTAAACATTTCCTAAGCAACCAGACTTAGGAATTAAGGAATCCTGTTTAACATGATCGTAACTGACTGTTCCCCTCTCAGACACTGGAGATCCAGAAAATATGTGTCTGGATTTAAATCCCCTTGAATTTGGCTAGAAGTTACTTGCATTTAATCAAGCAATATAGATGCAGACACACTAATATTTAGAAAACAGGAAAAAACAATGTTCTTAGTTCCCATTTGTGTTGGTATTTACAGAAGTGGGTAAAGATTGTAGGCATGCCTCTAAACTACAGATTTCTGTGGGATAGCAAAAAAGTGAGGATTTAAAATACCATCCTTTCAAATACAGGGATTTCACAAAAATTGCTGGACACACACTCATCAGGTAAGACTCAGAGGTATCCTGGTTAAGAAAGTCAAACCTCTTTTACACACAATCCTCCACTCACTTTTGAACTGGCCTGAATGATGACACACTGGAAAATAAAAAAGGCACCAAGCAAAAACTTCAGACACTACAGGATGAGCTGTGCTGACTAGTGATTTGTACACCTATCCCCAGGCACCCTTCTCTCCAAAGGGCACCACATACAGAAGATATTCAAGAACTTTCAGTCAAAAAAAACAAAGCAAAATAAAAAAAAAACCTCAACACACAAACCATTAAGCAATTCCACAGGCCTAAAAATCAAAAGGAAAGCAAAAAAACCTTGAAGTGGAGAAAACTTGACAGTGTTCTTATTCACAGGTCTGACTTAATTAAAGTGGAACTCTGAAGGTAAAAATCGTTTGTGCAATAAGGACACTGTTTGTAAACCAGAGCCACCGCCCACCCAGCACTGCTACCGAATGCTGTCCAAAAAATGCACTTCTGGGTACAGCGTGTTCACCAGGAGGGACAGGAGGTTATTGCCATCCTGAAGGCAGTGCTCAGGGTGCTTGATGAACAGAGAGGCCTGGGAGAGCTGCTCTTGGTAATCCATGTATTGTTTGTTGGATGACATGGCTTCGAGAACACTCAGTGCCTGCAGAAAAGGGAAAATTCTGTTAGTTTTGTGTATTTTGGTCCATAACACAACACCATCTGCACAACTACCCTAAAGGATTCTCACCTACCACAGAACCCAGAGTACTCAGAACAAAACAGTTGCAAACTACCATCTCATAACTGTGTTTCAAGTCAACTTGTATTTCTCAAGCTGTTCTCTCTCCAAGATCAACACAAAAACCGTCCTATTAATGCTTCCTAGGATTCTGTAACCCAAATATTGTCAAATATCTGCTTCATGAATTCAAGATATGGTTTCACAGATATTGTGTAAAACTACAAGCTGTAACACACTTAAATCTTGACTTTAGGTTGTTCTTATGAATATATTGACTTTCATTAAAGTATTGTTTTGCTCCCATTGATAGTTAGGTTTGCTCCCATTAAAGTTAGGTATTAACTGTCAAGTTAAAAACTGTATGTAGAGAAGTCTTATGTTGGCAGGACTAGCAAGGGCAAATGTAGAAAATATTTCTGAACAAGTTTTGTTCTTTTCTTAGAGAAACAAGCTGTACCAAACTACTTCACTTTGGTTTCTAACCAACTCCTCCTTCCTCTTCTCAAGTGCTTACTGAAAGAACACCATGGTCAGTGCACTGCTAAAGGGGGAATGTTTATTTGTCACAGGGCTTTTAAGCCCTGACCTCACATAAACAAATGTCAGCATGAATGTAGCCCTACTTTATCACTGAAAAGCAGTGCAAACCACAGCAGCACTGTTTTTTCCTGTTTGTTTTAAATTCCTTCTACCTGCTATGCTCCAAACTTTCTGAGTCGGGCTTCACAGACATAAGTTCATCTGCCCATTTTAAACGTGTAAGATTCAAAACTGGTGCCTTCATATTAAAACAGAACATTGTAAAAAGTTTTCCCCATGATCACCTTTAGGACAGAGTCAAACACACAGTCCTGCTGCCAAAGCTCAGCAACAAGGTGAGACCAGGATTTGCCTTGAAGAAATGCTTGCAGCGACTCTTACAAAGTTCACCCCAAAAGCTAAACAAGCATGCAGAGAGGGCATGTCAAGCAGCCAGAGATGGGCACAGCTCACCTGCTGAGCCTTCTGAGACAGCCTGGGCTCCGAGCCGGCCTTGAGGCGCACCTGGCTCTCCGCAGGGATTTGCACCAGGAGGAAGGTGGACAAACTGCGGGCAACCACCCGGAACCTGCATGGGGACAGCACAGAGGGGCAGGGTGACACCAGATCTGCAAGTCTCAACAGCAGCTAAACTGTAAGATCTATCCATGAGGTATCTCTTATGTGACAAACAAAGTAAAGGCTTGAGAGGACATATTCCAATGCATTATAAAGCACTTCAGTATCACAGAATCCCAGAACGGTTTGGGTTGGAAGGGACCTTAAAGCCCGTCTTGTTCTGCCCCCTGCCATGGGCAGGGACACCTTCCACAAAACCAGGCTGCTCCAAGCCCCAAGCAACCTGGCCTTGGACACTTCCAGGGGTGGAAGGGTATCCCAGCTTCTCTGGGTATACACACAGTAGGACACAACATATACTAGAGGATAATGTAATACCTTTATGGGAAATATTGCATCTGTTTCAAGCCTAGCTGAAATACTCCTCACCTCACATCTGAAATACTCAGGTGACAGAATGTAAAACACTACTATCACCCAAATCAAGGGATGAGTTGAATAACACCAAGAATTCAGGGCAATTTGAACAGCATCCCAGGAGGTCTTCATAAACACTAAGTTATGTTTAGGTGCAATGTCGAATTGTTGTTACACAAACATTTATGGGGTTTTTTCCTCAGCATTCTTTCCAGAGTGAACTTGATTTTGACACCTAACAATCAAACTTGGTGTCTCTGTTTAGAAACTAGAGTGAATCACAGGCAAGCACATGCTCTTTTGCACACCTCTTAACATTTCCAGTATCTCAAGGTTAGGACAGAAATTCCAATGTGTCTGTTTTTATACAAAATCTTGAAAAGTCAACTGAAATAGTTTTATATAGACCAGGTGGAAGTACCTTCCTCTAACAAACAGTCTGCCTACAAACTTTGCTTGAGGTGGACGCTAAGTCAGATTTAGATCTGCATTTTCTTTCATTTTTCACCACAACCTTTGCAGAGCTTCATACTTGCTTCTTAACCAGATTAACACACTCACTGTGCTATTTCTGTGACAGGCCCAAAGAACTTTACAGATCTGGGGGCAGTGTGGATTCTGATCATCTTTTAACACTGCACTGGACCCAGACTGGGCATTCTGGACCCAGGCTGCAGTTTCTTTAACGCCATGACTCAAACCAATTAATTCACCACAGCCTCAGCTCTCACCTGGGTGACAAAGGAGACCTCCTGCCTAACCCAATAGCACCAAGGATTCCAGAAGTGAGTCTCTCTTCAGCCAGCTGGCTCTGCCGGCCCTGGATGGACAGCAGGGTCCGGATGACAGATTCAATCAGAATGGGGTCATCTTGCTCCAGCTGCACCAAGGACAACTGCATGGCTTTATGCCACCAGAGAAACAGCTTTGCCTCTTCCTTTGCTGAGCTTTAGGTAAAATTTAAAGAAAACCATAAGAGAAAATAAAAACTAAAGAGTCAGATGCATAGGTTAATAAGTTTGTTTCCCTCCCCATTAGGTCCATGAAGAATTCAGC
This sequence comes from Leptocoma aspasia, assembly GCA_013399835.1. Taxonomy (NCBI): domain Eukaryota; kingdom Metazoa; phylum Chordata; class Aves; order Passeriformes; family Nectariniidae; genus Leptocoma; species Leptocoma aspasia. The sequence continues at coordinate 61,530 of VXAX01006457.1, forward strand.
TTGTTGATTATTAAGAGCTACTTTTATCACATGAAGATAGCATAACTATACTACCCCACCAGTTATTATACTGCCATGACTGCTACTGTTATGGATTTGATCCACCAGCTAGCAGGTTTTAAGGGCCTGTAACTGGACAAAGAACAGTGCTTCCTTTTAAGCTTCACAACTGGAAACAAATGATACTGCAGTAATAAGTAGATTTAAACTTGCCTAAGACTTGGCACAAAAGGAGTGAAGCTGTATCTGTACTCGTTTGTTCTTTTCTTTACTTACCAATAAAACACTTTAGGAAGGACTGGATGTTGTTACCACAACAACTTAGATATTTAATATGATCCTTGAGAAAAGGAAACACTGAAGTTTTTTGTTGAGTTCCAAAGTGAAGTTCCCCCTATGCTATTTTTAATCTTTCCCCAAATAGTTGGCAGTTTAAGTTAACAAGCTCAGATTTTCCACATAAAGCAGCATCACGAGTTTCCTGCATCAAACTATCCTCACATTACTCCTCCCAGTTGTTTCCCATCGCAGGCAATCTCAGATCTGATGTTTAGAGCTTAGGTTTAATCTGCTTTATATGGTGGCTTTGCTGTCTCCTTCATACCTTGGCAGTGAAATTACTACAGTACCTACCACAGCTGAAAGTAGTTTTGAATTTCAACAAACAGCGGGAACATACATTTTTCCAAATTGTTATTTTACAGAAAATATGAACACTATTAACATTAACATGGAAAAATAATAATCAGGTTTGCTAAATCCTAGCAATTTCAGCAGCAACTCTAACTACAGTTGTTACATGCATTAAATACTTTTATTTTGACCCCAAAGCTATGCATCTTTTCCCCTCAGAACCCAGTAATCTAAGATGTTTTACAGCAACACAGGCCATTAACCCTGGGCATCCCATCAGATCCACTGGCTCCAGGTTTGGTTAAGAGCTGCTGCACAGTCCCCATCCAGCAGCTTCCAACACCAGGTCTCTCAGAGTGCCAGACTGAATATTCAGCATGTAACTCATCCCACCTTGTGGACGTGCTGGGAAGTGGAACCCAGAATGATTCAGGGTTTGCTCAAGTTATTTTAACGGAGCACAAATCCAGGCTGTCACTGAAACCAAGCTCATCTGACTGAAAAATGACTAAAACTCACTAATTTTCTAGCAGATTAAATTCGTTCTTCCATTTAACCACCACAACTACATTCAGTTGGCACTGCAGATGGACAGACCCTGTATTAGTAGATATAGAAGGACAGGCCATTTCATCCAGCACTCTGTTGAAATTAACTTAATTAACCAGGGCTACCTAATTATACCAGCTATACAACTCTAAATAAACTTTAATCTAAATAATAATAATAATAATA
>VXAX01006459.1:10387-24377 GCA_013399835.1 Leptocoma aspasia
CAGCTCCGCGGGGCTCCCCGCGGCCCGGCGCTCCGTGCCAGCCTCCGCCGGAGCGGAGCCCAGCCCGCCGCCCATGTGGGGCTGCCGCCGCCGGGGCCGCTGCCCGCAGGGCCGGCGCTGCCGAGGTAGGACCCCCGGGACCCCCGGGCCCCCCGCGGGAGCCGCTTCTCTCCTCCCGCCCCCTCTGCCCACCCACGGGGCGGCCCCCGAGAGAGCCACGCGCGTTCGGGGCAAGGCGGAAAGGGGAAGGTGGTGTTTTCCTGGACCCCCTGGTCGGGATTTTCCCTCCCGGCTCCACCGAGGAGTCAGGGTACCCGGCATCTCAGAAAGCTCGGGCGGTGGAAAATGGGAGTCGCGGCTCCTGCTGGAACAGCCCTGGGTGAAGGAAGGTTTGGGAGATGCGGCGTGCGAAGAGGGAATCGTAGTGTACCAGCAGCTGTTTGCTTGCCGAGTTATTTTTGGCGATTGCTGTTCTGTGGTGGACTCTTTTTTTTTTTTAACTGTCTGTAGGAAGGCGGGTTTACATCTCACTCCTCCAAGCCTTGGTGCTCTCCATTTGCCGATGAAGGGTGTAAAACCAGTGCTTTGGCAAATACCGATCGAACTGGTTAGCTCTTCTTCCCTTATTCCTAAGGGCAACTCCATAAAAAGCGCATAAAATCTGCACCTTTTTTATCNAAGGAAACTTGGAGACAATTATATCACTTGGAGACAACTTGGGAAGCAGGATGGAGGTGTGTAGGTAGGTGAAAAGACATCCTGACAAGGTAAAGAAAATTTGCATGTGAATTTTACACAAAACAAAACAAAACAAAAAAATCTTAACTCCATTGCTCATGTCAACCATTTTCATCTTAAAAGGGGAATTATTCTGATTTTTCACTAGTAAGTGGCTTTAGACTGATGCTTCCTCAATCTTCCTTCATTTTCTGTTTGGCCCCTCTCTCATCTGCAGTGATGTTTCCCCCTCCCCAAACCCGTGTTTGCCTATCTCTGCAGGCCAAAGGCACAGAAAGTCAGATAACTCTCCTGAGCACAGTGCTGCCTCTCCAGCTCCTCACCCCAGCGCAGGACACGAGGTGCGATAACAGCTCTGACGCTTCTGCACACACCCATTTAGCTCATGCCTGCCTCGGGGCAGCCTAACAAAATTACAAAGCCGTGAGGAAAGACAAACACAAAAATAACGTGCCCCAACCTGAACGAAATAACAAACGCACTTCAGTATCACCCCAAGGACGGTATAAAGACCTAGAGGACTTTTGTCATTCAGCTCAAGCTCGTGTCAGGGGGAATGCTGTACGCGTCCTCAAGGATGCTGTACGGCAAGGGCGGCGGTGCCCTGAGCGCACGTAGAGGCTGTATTTGCCCAGTTCCCTGGGAGGGGCCCGGCTCCCTGGGAGGTGGGTCCCACCCTGGCTGCTCTCCTTGCCCTGCCTGAGGCTGTCGGTGGGGCGAGCTCCGCTGCTCAGCGCTGGGTCAGCTCGGGTGCTCCTGCGCCCGGCCGAGGGCTGGCTGCCGAGCCCAGCCCAGCCCCGGCCCCCGGCCCACCTCCGGCCCGCCAACATGGCTACAGCCGCCCCACCTCCCTCACGTCTACTTCGTTTTTACTTATTAATTTATTTGTGTATTTTAAATTTCGGCTCATTTTAACGGAACACGAAGCCCTGGGGAGCAGACAGCGGGCCGCGGTCCCGGCAGGGAGCGCTGGGGTTCGGTGCGGAGGCTGCGGGGCCGTGCCCGCGCACAGGACCGGCAGCTGCTGCCCCGAACCCCTCCCGCATCCCCCGGGCTGCGGCGCGGGGCGGAGCGGAGCGGAGCGGGGGCTCCCNTCCACCGAGGAGTCAGGGTACCCGGCATCTCAGAAAGCTCGGGCGGTGGAAAATGGGAGTCGCGGCTCCTGCTGGAACAGCCCTGGGTGAAGGAAGGTTTGGGAGATGCGGCGTGCGAAGAGGGAATCGTAGTGTACCAGCAGCTGTTTGCTTGCCGAGTTATTTTTGGCGATTGCTGTTCTGTGGTGGACTCTTTCTTTTTTTTTAACTGTCTGTAGGAAGGCGGGTTTACATCTCACTCCTCCAAGCCTTGGTGCTCTCCATTTGCCGATGAAGGGTGTAAAACCAGTGCTTTGGCAAATACCGATCGAACTGGTTAGCTCTTCTTCCCTTATTCCTAAGGGCAACTCCATAAAAAGCGCATAAAATCTGCACCTTTTTTATCTTCATTCGTGGGATTTGGCTGCTGGCTCGTTGGGGCCTTCCTTGGTCCCTGGGGACCGAGGTCTGGAGTGTTTGTGGGGTACTTTGTGTAATACAGGGTGACAGCTGTGACGCAAGCGCACCAAAACTTCCAAACGTAGCCTTAGTCATGGTTATGTTTGGATATAATTTCCCCGCTTTCTAGGAAAATTGTGTTATGTAGGCTGGAAGCTAAAGCAGGCACTGCTGCTGCCGTGGGGCAGGATGGGGAGGCAGAGATGGATGTGGCAGTGAGAGCTGCTGTACTCAGGTTTGGTAACGGGACCAGGACCCTGAGCTGCCTGGTGCCACACAAAACTGGGTGTCACCGAGTGTAGGGTGGCTGTGCCTCCTGCCCAGTGAGTCACAGGCCTGCTCTTGTTTACAGCCATCACTTTGCTTCTGCCACCTTATAGTGGGCAGCAGCCTGCTTCCTCCGTGCCTGACTCCAGCCCAGGGCATGGAAAGGGGTTTCAGTAAGGTTGGTGTTACAGAACCTCTCGGACTAGGAGGGGGACCCCCATTCAGCTGTTGAAACGGGGTGATGGCCACTGTGCCTGAATGAAAACCCCTTCACTGCCCCTTTGGTCATTCCCAAGGTGCTTGTGCTGGCATCTTCCCTGGGCAGGGATTTGTTGGCTGTGCCAGGGGAATTGGATACTGCAGGTCCCATGGTGTGCTCGTGTGGCTCCTTGAGATGTGAGGGGGAAATATAAAGATGTTAATACTGAAGAAACTTGAAGACTCTTTAAGATTTTTCTAACTTTAAAGACATTAATTCTGAATTAAACTTTTTATATTGGCGAATGCCAGAGAAACTAGTTCGTTTGAGGCAAAAACATGCTAAACCAACTATAACTTGGAGCAATCCCATATAGGGTTGATTGATTTTGTAATGCTTTGCTTAGAGCTGAAGATGGGACTGAATAAATGCCCGTTGTGGGACTCCTGGTGCTCGTCCAGTCTGTTGCAGAGCAGTTTGCAAAGTTTCCAATAAGTTTGCTTAATGTGACCTTACTCAGTTCCGAGGCACTCCCATAATTATGGGTGCAATTAAAGGCAATAACATCCATTTACATAAGATGCCAGTCCTTTTAAATTGGTGCATCATCTAATGAGAGCATTCATGTAGGGATAGCTGTGCAGGATGAGGACCCAAAGCTGAGAGCATTTTGGGGAGGATTTGGTTTTAGAACTTTCTTGAGGTCATTCGAAGGAAGGATCTGCTATGAAATAGGATATTTTGTTGTGAAAATGTACTGATTTATAAATACAACCCTTACCAGTAGCAGGATGTTGTTGAATTGAGTGATTGTAACACTTCATTTTTATGTATCATCTATCCAATTAAAAAAAAAATCAGCCTGGTTGCAACAGTATTTTTCTCAATTTGATTGCGTCAATGTTCCTTCTGCTCTTATGAGTAAGAGATTTGGTAAATCCAACTTGTGGACAGTATTTAATTGCTGGTGAAGCACTACGGATGTGCTCTGAGTGGCTCACTGGACTTGCATGGTTTCCTTGGGGCTTAACCTCTGTGTATGGTGCCCACAGATTTTCCCTTGAGATAAATATAAATCTTAGACTTGAAGTGCTGGAAAAGATCATGTATTTGGGGAATGCTTTGGCCTTCTTCTGAAAAAAATGACCTGGTGGAGTATTCCCACCTTCCCACTCTGTATGTTCTGTTTCTCTTTTTTTATTTGTTTGCTTTAATTTGTTGAATATGGTGTAAGCTTGTGGCCCCACACCCTGGGTGGGGCTTCTTGGGAAGAGTCATAAGGCCAGTGTGGTAGAAAGGGTAAAAATTCTCAAAATAAAGTGAGGAGGCACCAGCCATGAGCCTGAGAAGTGCAGGGTTCCTTGGGTCTGCACTGGTTTTCCCCAGAAGCCATTTTTTCCCACTATAAGATAAATAATTGGCCTGTTAACCTTTTCTCACAGGCAAAGTGCTTGGCTTGTGGTGTCCGAGACCGTAAGAGGTTAAGTAATTAAATTGTAAAGGCAGTAAGGAGAATAATCATCTCCGAACTCCCTAGTTTGTCTAGTTGGGCTCTCCAGTGTCTAAAATTAAGTAATTTAGGTTGATTCCTGATTTCACTAGATTTTTACCGTGCCCTCGAAGTGGGGCTGCAGGCGAGAGTCCCGCGTTGCTTCGCACAGGTTGTTATTTCCAGCAGTGGTGGGGAGGTTTTGGGCATGGTTTGGTCCTGCAGAGGGGCAGTGTCAGGGGCAGCACTGGCCTGGGGTGCTCTGACAAGGTGCCAACGTGGGTGCCTTCTAAACCAGGCTTGTTCCTGGGTGCCTGCCAAGACCTGGCCCTAAGTATTGTAATCACTCACTGATTATGAATCCTAATCTCCAGATGTACTGAGCCTGTTACCTGCTGACCTGGTGAAGTAAAATCACAAGATGGTTTGGGTAGGAGGGGACCTTAAAGTTCATCCCATCCCGCCCCCTGCCATGGGCAGGGACACCTTCCACTGTCCCAGGCTGCTCAGGTCCCGTCCCGCCTGGCCTTGGACATTTCCAGGGATGGGGCAGCCACAGCTTCTCTGGGCAACCTGTGCCAGGGCCTCACCACCCTCACGATGAAGAATTTATTCCTAATATCCCATCTAGCCCTGCCCTCTGTCAGTTTAAAGCTGTTCTCCCTTGTCCTGCCACTCCATGCTCTTGTCAAAAGGCCCTCTGCAGCTCTCTTGGAGCCCATCTAGGCACTGGAAGGTGCTAGAATATCTTCCAGAGCCTTCTCTTCTCCAAAATCACTCTGATGTGCTGAGCCTGTGAATTTGTGTCCATGCAAAGAGAAGAAATACTTGGGGTTTTTTGTGTAAAATGTGTCAGCTTACCTGTGCTATTACAGCAGTGCAGTTTTAGGTGCCTTTAGGGTTGTGTTTGGATTCTGCCAAACTTACCACTCATTTGAGAAGCTGCTGAATGAGGGGCTCTCCTGAGTGTTGGTGTCTGCAGCATTTAGGGGCCTGAAGTAATACACTGGAATTAACCCTGAAACCCTGAAGCACTGAGCTGCCATGAATACGAATGATGAGTCTCTTAATTGCAACTGACTTGTATCCATGTGATACAAGGATGTGATATCCATGTGATAAAAAGGATGTTTTGCAAATGTTTTATTAATAAAATGGGATGGATTTGTCATGAGTGCCCTTGTAGAAATAATGTGCCTGTTTCCATTAAAACATGAAATTTAAAGCTGTAATTTCTGCACTTGGATATCTGAAATGCCTGTATGGCATTAGTTTCCAGGTGATTCAGTATGTTACTATATCTTTTACAGGCCATGCACAAGTAGAAAAATGTAGGAAAAGATAAAAAAATAAAAAAGGTGAATAAAGGGTTTTGAGTTCTTGCCTCTTTTTGACTCTGAAGGTGAGCTGGAGTTGCCCGAACTCCTTCCTGAGCAGTTATTTTTAAAAAATTCTGTTTCTGCATGGTGCCCTGTCTTTGTGTGGAGCTGCCTTCACACATGAGCCGTGGCCCTGGGCAGTGCCAGGGGAGCTGTGTGATCCGGGCTCCCTGGCACTGCTCTCCTCTGAGCAGCACCCACACAGCCCCACCCTGCCACGGGCTTGCTGCCTGTCACCAGAGTGTCACCTCAAAATGGCTTGGACGTGCTGTTCCTGCCACTGGTGCTGCTTCTCTGGCAGTGGATTCCACGTGAGGGGTTTCTCCATGAACAGACTCGCTGAGTTGTCTCAGTCTGAGCTGCAGAAGCTCGGTTTGATCCTGCATCTTTTAGGTGCCTAAATGGGGAGGTTTCCCTAAGTATTGCTGTGGTCTGTTCATTAACAAAGGACTCTTGACAATAATATCAAAAAGTTAAATATGATTTATTAAAATGACTCTCTAGTTCAGAAAAATTTAGATTATAATGTGCCCAAGTACAGAGTTCAGATGCTTACTTTTTCATGCTCTGTACAAAAATGTTAGAATGCTTACAATATCAGAGAAATAACAGTCTCACCTCAGAGGTAGAAAGAAAAACTCTCCATCTCCCATTATCAAGAAACAAGTAGAGAAATCTAAAATGTCTTTGAAACACAAACCAGAAATTTTGTTTACAAAAACTTTTACAGAGTAAAAAACAATAAAAAGAATACTTTCCCATAAGAAGATTTTCCTACAAACTTACATACAGAAAAACTTATAATATATTCTTACAACACCCTAAGCAGCAGGAAATCCTCATGTCTGGGTTAGGTACTGTTTGCCAGTGGAATGTTTAAATCAAAACATGCAAAGACAAAATATTTCTGGGGATTTATTATAGCTGAAAGCTTCTATATGACTATGCCCCCCCTTTTGATTTAAGGAGCACAACCACCATGAGTGGTCTGAAACAGCTTCTGACCAATGACCACTGACATTCTTTGGATTTAAGGCTGGCTTTTCCTTCCTTTTAAGTTTCCTTTTATGGCCATTTATCCCCAGAAATCTAATTGATGTTGTTGGTCAATAGCAAGCAACATTTGTTGTTCATGGGAACCCTGTTGATATCCTTGAGCTGTGCAGCATTTACCTTCTGCATAAAGGAGGGGGGAAAAAAAGCTTTGTGTTTTTTTTCTGCTACCCATGTGAAACTGGTTTCCCCAAAACGATGAGGAGATTTCAGGGGTTCATGACCTCTTGCAATTAGAAAATGTCAGATGGCTTGTGAGAGGTGGACTGATGGGGCAAAGGAGGAGGGGGAGCAGCCCTGTTACTGCTCAAGTCATTACTCGTTTTTGGTGGGAAATCAATCTTGCAGATTCTTCTTTATTTTTCCCTGAGAAATGCTCCATTTGGGGATTAGAGTAGAGGAGCTTAAAAATTGAAGCAATTCTGGAAGAGATATCTCCCACAGATTTATGTCTTGGGGTTTTAACTGATTTTTCTTCCCCAGGCTGGGCCAGTTCCAGGGATTTGGGCTCATCTGGTGTCAGTCCCAGGTCTGATGGGACCAGCTCAAAGCACCGTGTCCTGGGAGCATTGGTAGGGCACCTCTTCACTCCTGCTAGCCAGTTTTCATTAAAATGTGGAAGACTGATGTTTCTGAGACCTCTCTTGTGCGTGGAAGAAGGTTCAGGTGTCCCTGGTGGTGAGGGGGGACGGGGCGGGCACAGACCCACCCAGGGTGGGTGTCTGGAGCCAGCAGCCCTGGACAGTTGGTGTTTCACTGGAGGTGGGGAGTGTGAGGGCTGGTGTGCTCATCTGCTTCTGATTCCCTTGCTTTGTTTTCTATTTTTGTATCTTTTTTGGCTTTCAATTGATATTTAAATTTTGGAATGTGCTTTTACACGTTCTGGTGCCAAAGGCTGTCCCTTATGCTGTATGTGATGTAGTGTGGCCTTCTGTGCACCTGAATAATTTTTTGTATTTTCTCTAGGGACACACTTGTGCTGAAGCAAAGTTATTTTTTTCAAAATATAAAGAGAACTCGGGTGGGCTGCTTTTTTTTGTTTGTTTTAAGGAGAAGGCTTCTTTACTAATATTGTGCTGGAGCCTCACTTGGTGAATGTTTCCTCTTGCAAGAGTTTAATGTGTAACATTTGTGTTGTTTAGCCTGTCTGCATTCTGTAAATTTGATTATTTTGGCTGTCATAATTTTATTACTCTTACTAAGCTTCCTCATTTGCACATTGATCCTCTTAGTCTCAGGAAGCTGATAAGCCATCTAGGTCTACTTGGAAAATGCACAGAAAATGAGAAATCTGCCCTGGAGGCTCTGAATACTGAGATTCACTGCGATTTAGATCTATGTGTCTGGCCTGTATTTTTTTCCCCTTCAGCGCTGTTTTAGACTACCTGACTTCATTGCAGTTTGCCAAATTAAGATGAATTTTTGCTTTTATTATAAATTCTGTCACTGGTAGCTTCTGAGAAGCTTTGCTCTGGTTTGCTTGTATTTTTATTTGGATGAATACCCTCCTTTTTCACAGAGCTTAAGAACATTCCCAGCAGCAGCTGGCGTCACATATGCTGGGAGCTGTTTTCCTCCTTGTGTCAGTGTCAGTTTTCCATGCTGGCTTTCCAGACGGATTTATTCTTTACTTTCACAAAACCTGCTTTGCTGTTGCCTGTGGGATGTGCAGGAACCCAAGTGTAACTGAGAGGACTTTGGGCCCGTTACTCTTTGCTCTTGCTTCCATTGCCGTGGGCTTTTCCCTCAGTGACCTACCTGTTCTCCAAGGTAGGCTGGGCTATTCTCTGTTGGACCTTTAACTCCTGTCCCCCTTTTTAAAATTTGTTCTGGCTCTCAGAGAGGTTTAGTCCCTATCACAAGGTGAGGTTGTGCCCCCTCTCCCTCAGGCTCTGCTGTCCCAGGGCTGCTTTGGGTGCTTCTCTCTATTTCCGTGTGATTTATGTCACCGAAGTGTTTGCAGGCCCCTGTTTTGTTCCTGTTCTGCAGGAGCTCTGTGCACAGTCACTGCTGTTTCCAGCGAGTTGTTGTTCTTTCTTTGGTGATGTTCTTCCCCCATCCTGGTCCAGCGTTTCCTCCTCCTCCCTCTCCCACGGTTTGTCCTTGTCTTGCCCTTGTCTCCCTGTGCCCTTTTCCAGGCGTTCACATGCCTTCAACTTCTATTAAGTGCTGATGACTCACAGATTCACTCTGCACCTCCAGGGTTTGTCACCCAGCCCAGTGGCTATTTTCCTCCTTGCCTTTTCCTCTTTGAGTTCCCCATCAGTCATTCATTATTTCAGCCCCAAACCCCGGGTGGTGCTTCCCAAGCTCTCTTATCTCTTGTCTTTTAGAAGTGCTGCCATCTGATAGGCAGCTCTGTCCCGAAGCCTTCAAGATTTTTTAAAAATTAATTTGGTGTACTTCATGCATTTGAATCGCATGCAAATTTTGTATACTCTTTGTTGTCAATATATTCTCCTTTTTCATCTCATCAGGCAACTTCCCTAAGTCATGTAGTAAGTTTTTACAGATGTTTTCCTTTGAAGTGACAGCTCTTGCAGAATTGTACTTCTGAAGTCAGTTCTCATTTGGTTTTAAAGATGGCGTAAAGTGTTTTAGTTCTGCTCCGAGAAGGCAGCTGCCCTTGTTTTATCATTTTTTTTATTTAGCAGCCTAGAGCTACTGTTATGAGCAAGTGGGATTCATAGGATCCCAGCTGAGTGACAGGAGAAAGGATGTGTATACACCAGAAATGTTCAAATATCTAATACAAAAATAGCTGAGCATAATTCATAAGCCTGTCAGCCTGGGTAAGGGCTGTCTGTTGTACTTAAATCTGTCAGTCCTTTCCTTGTGCTCCCTTTAATTACATTACTACTCATATCTGCAAACTCAAACTCGGGACTGGGGAGGTTTTCTGATATGCTTGGTGATGGAAAAAGAATAGAGAGCTTTGAGCTGATAGAGGCACTTTCACACTGCTTAGCACAGGTTGCTTTTAAGAGATTCAAGAGGCACAAAGACCAGTGGATGCAGGTGTGTTTTTGTTTTGCCTTCTCTTTCAAATGCTACAGATTAATCCAGCCTGTGTTTTCCATGGTTAAATCACGGCTACCAGGTGTCTGAAGAGGACTTGCTGCTGTGTCACCCTGGCAGGGAGGTGGGGAGTGTCCAGGGGTGCACCCACCGTGCAGGGGCTGTGCCAGGCTGTCCCTGCTGTTGCTGTAGTAACAACATCAGGTTCTACCAGAACAGTGTGCGGGAATGACTCTCCTCAGTGCACTTGCCATCTTGGGATCCCACCCGGGATTTTCACTTAACCTCTGGACATGTGAATGTAAATAGGCAATTTGTGCAAATGCTGCATGTTTTGATGTCCTCTTTCTGCGCTTCTTACAAGCCCAGGCCCCTCATGTAAATAGTTTGGAATCCCTGGTATACAGCAAGAGAGTTTATCTACAAAGAGCTTTTTAACATTGGGTTGCACTCAGAAATCATGAATAATGGGTGCCATCTTTCCTTTATGTTGCATCATAACAGGAAGATGTAAAATGTTGCTCAACTTTGTGATGACGGGAATAGTTTTAAGCAATACCTGGAAGCACCACTTGAGGCTCTTCCCTGTTTTTCAGGGAAATAATTTCAGCATTCTCTCAGAGGTAAAGATGGGAGAGGACTGCTTGGAGTGAAGGTGTAAAGATTTAGTGGTTAGTTCTTCAGATTTAACAAACAGAATTAATGCAGGCTAGCCTTAAATCTACCCCTAATACCGGGCTTAACACAAGAAACTTCCTTGTGCGAAAACAACAGCATCTCATCAGAAGGGTTTATCTCCAGACATTAAATTTCTCCCACATTTAAAAGAGATCAGTTATTTCTTCTGAAATGTGATAAACATCTAGACTAACATATTTATATACTTAGAAATAAGGAAGATACTCTGAGTGACCATGCCTTGAGGAATGGTTCACATACAGATAACAAATAACAGAGTGACAGTGTGCCAAGGTGTGTATTTTTTTAGTTGATATTGCTGTGTCTGTGAGTCTCAGTGTTTGCTCTGGGGTTCTCATGCAATCCATGTGTTGGTGAGATGTTCTGCTGATCAGCTGTATCTCCCCAGGTAATCTTAGATATCTCCCCTGATACAGTTTATATTCCTGAGTGAGTTCTGTAGAAAGCAATCCAAGAGTTTATTGGTACAATTCCTACAGTAAAACCTTTGTGTGGCTGGTGCTTGTTTCCTGCTGGTGGGATCATCATGGTTTGGAAAACACAACTGTGCTGGAATGCAGCAGACGTGAACTCTGCTGTCAGGGATGCCTCACTGCTTTGCATGCACCAGGAATAACTCTGATGATGTTTCAGGAGACAATGAGGAAAATACCATAAAAGCAAATTGCTGTGGAATTATCCAGCCAAATAAATGTGGTGTGAGGCTCCGGAGTGCCCAAACTCTGTCAGATCTTCCCTTGTATCAGATGTGTTGATGGTTGTTGGAATAGATAGGAGCTTGTTTTCCTGCTGATTTACCTCACATGAACATTTTCTGTTTGGATGAATTATTCTCCTTATCTATGCTAAGGAATATTTTGTTTCAGCTGAAGGAGTCTCTTTAGTATCTGTGTGGGATCTTGGGTGTTGTTTAAATCTATTCCCCAGTTAGCACTGAAGAATTTTCTTGTCCTTAGTAGTAGCTTATTCTCATCTAAAGCATGATTACCTCTGGGTGTTTGTTATCAATCTCTTTGATAGATTGATCTGTAGCCATGAAGTCTGGTAGTAAAATGAACTCTTACAAAATAATTTCTGAAGGTGTGTCTTGCTGAGGGCAGATTCTTGTTTTACTTCTGAATGCTTGATGGCTTTTTGCTTGTCTTTGGGGTAGCAGTCTACTCCAAGACAATTGGAACATTTTCCCTTTAGGCAGTGATAGGAAATAAGATATGGAGTGGATGGTGCCACTAATAAAACTTACTTGTTGCTCAGAAGAAATGAAGGAAGTGCTAGGGCTGTGTATCACAAGGTCTGGCCCTTGTGATTTCAGTTTGTTTGGAATCAAGTCCCAAATTGAAGGACCTGTGGAGATGGTCTGGGGAACCTGCTGAACTTGTCACGTGGGATACTTGAAATTTTTGGGGACTTAGTGGGCTATTTGTTATTTTTTCTGGGTTGACTCCTGGGACATTAGACTCTGGAAAAATAGAAAGGAGGATGGCACTTTGGGTTGAGGAGGGAACCATAGGCAGCCTTGATGAGATGGGAAATCTTCATTTAAGAAGCTGAGAGCCTGAACTGAGAAGGTGTGTCAGTGTGTGTCACTGTGCTAACCCAGCATTGCACACCTCTGCCTTGATTGCTCAGTGTGCTTGCTGAGCTCTGAATGGGAACGAACTCACTCTGCTCTCTGTGGGAAGCTCTCTGAGAAGCTTTTAGCTCCTGAGGGATCCCTTGTGGAGGATGACTGTTCCCAAGGCATATTCTGTGTCATCATCCAGGAGCTCAGGAGCAGCCCAGGGAGGAAGAGAGGTGCTTTTTGTGGTGCAGCTTCCTTCATCTCTGGGTTTCCTTGGTAATTGAATGGCAAGGCTGGGTTAGTCCCTGGCTTACAGAGGTCACAACACACTGAGCAGAAGGGCATTGTGTTTTAGGCAGGTTGTTAGGGATTTCTCTTGCACAGGGAGGAAAAACCTGCCAGGCTTGATCTGCACTTCAGGAATATGGGAATTACCTGGAGGAGAGAGCAGTCTGTTCCCTGCTGAGGTCTTAGTGTAACAAGGGATGTGACAGAACAGGCCACGTGTCCCAGCTGCTCTGCAGTAGGTTTGGTCATTATAGCAGAAACTGGGTGCATTTACAAGTCTTTGCACCATGTAAGAGCCCCCCAACAAATACTTGGTCAAAAAAACCCATCAGCAACGTGCCTCACGTCAGCTGAGTGGGGAGAACTATCTCCCATTCCACCTGAAACCCAATTTTGAAATGCTGGACTATTGTTACTTGTGAACAGAAAGGGTGAAGCATAATTGTGTGTGGTCACTGACTCCTCTCATTGGCTTGCAGTGTTGTAACAGCCTTGTATAAATTAGATTGCTGCTGTCCTGGGGTGATGCTTCCAGCTGCATAGATTTTGGCCAATGAAGGACTGCCACCAGCCTGCTGAAGGTACATTTGAACTCTTTTTTTGTTTTTATTTTTTTTTCTTTTTTTTTTTAATTGAAAGAGAAAATAAATTCAACAGGATTCAATTCAAAGAAGTTCAACAGGAATTATCCTGTCTGCTTTATACAAACACTGTGATGCAGTGTAGCAGGCTGCCTGTTAGCTGATCAGAGCCAACCAATCCATGTGAAACTGGGGAGCTTTGGATGGGTGTCAAAGCTGGATATGTACGATATGTGTGTGGCTGAAGGGTGTGCTGGTGTGTGTCTCTATTTCTTGAATAACAGCCATATGTAATGATTATTGCAAGGTTTGTGCTCTTCTGTGTCTCCTCAGTTTGTGCTGAAACAAAACTGGTGCTGTGCTAGGGTTGATGTCTTTCTGAGTACTTGTAAGTGGGGAGCCTCACTGCCCTGTCTTTGCACCTTCTTAAACAGGGATAAGAACTCAAACTCTAATCTCTCCCCCTCTCACTATTGCCAGATGTAGATGCCAATCTTAAAATGGGATCATTTAAACTAGTTCCTGTTTGTCACTTCGAGCTGGAGCAGTAACCTGCCATTTGCAATAGAGAGGGTGTGGATTTAGGTTTTTCCCAGTTGATTGTTGCCAGCTGTGTGTGTAGAGGTCAGGGACTGTGGGTTTTGTCAAAGCAGGTAGCTGAGAATGTGGGATTGCAAAGTATATCCCATGACTTTTTGGAAGGAGAATTACCTTAGAGAAATTGAATAGATTAATGATAAAATATAATTTGTTGGTGTTCAATGTCTAGGAAGAAATGGGGATGTTTAGTTCTGAGTGTGGATTCACTCCTCCCAGTATTTTTTTTTTCATTTGGGTTAAGAAATAACTCAGGGGCGGTAGATGGGCTTTCCTTCCCTGTAGCTTTCGGTAAACTCTGACTCTACCATGCTTAAAAGCCAAGTCCTGATTTTAGTTCTGCGGAGCTTTGCTGTCTCCTGGCTCGGCCATCCCGGTGCCACTTGGCTGTGACAATGCCCTTCTGAAAGGTAACAGGAATTCATTTTTCCAGGAGAACTCTTTGGGCACGGGCAAACTGTGTCCCCTCTCTCTCTCTCGCGCGCGCGCTCTCTCTCTCTCTGTGTCCCCGCTCTGTGTCCCCGCTCCGTGTCCCTGCTCTCTCTCTCTGTGTCCCCGCTCTGTGTCCCCGCTCCGTGTCCCTGCTCTC
>VXAX01006459.1:24413-87337 GCA_013399835.1 Leptocoma aspasia
CTCTGTGTCCCCGCTCTGTGTCCCCGCTCTCTCTCTGTGTCCCCGCTCTGTGTCCCCGCTCTGTGTCCCCGCTCTCTCTCTCTCTCTGTGTCCCCGCTCTGTCGGGGGCGGTCCCTTTGCTCGCGGCAGCCACCAGGGGGCGCGCGCGCGCAGTGCCCGCGGAGGGGCCAGGGCGCCGCCTGGCGGCGTGGGTGGTGCCAGCACCCGCGGGAGCCTGAGGGCTGTCCCCGGGCTGTCCCCGGGCTGTCCCCGGGCTGTCCCCGGGCTATGCGGGAGAGCTGCCGGAACGCTCCGGAACCCCCTTACTCACCGCTGGCTGTGCCCACGTCTCGTGTCGTGCCGCAGAGCCCTCCTGGCTCTGAGCTGTCGCTCGCACGGGGGCCGGTGGGTGGGTTTGTGCTGAGCTGTGTGTGCTCGGGGGGTGAGGCCATGGGAGACTGGAAACTCTTCCTTCCCTGTTCCAAGTAGTGAGTGTGTGCTGCCGGAGGGATGGTGGAANTGTGTCCCCGCTCTCTCTCTCTCTGTGTCCCCGCTCTGTCGTGTCCCTGCTCTCTCTCTCTGTGTCCCCGCTCTGTCGGGGGCGGTCCCTTTGCTCGCGGCAGCCACCAGGGGGCGCGCGCGCGCAGTGCCCGCGGAGGGGCCAGGGCGCCGCCTGGCGGCGTGGGTGGTGCCAGCACCCGCGGGAGCCTGAGGGCTGTCCCCGGGCTGTCCCCGGGCTATGCGGGAGAGCTGCCGGAACGCTCCGGAACCCCCTTACTCACCGCTGGCTGTGCCCACGTCTCGTGTCGTGCCGCAGAGCCCTCCTGGCTCTGAGCTGTCGCTCGCACGGGGGCCGGTGGGTGGGTTTGTGCTGAGCTGTGTGTGCTCGGGGGGTGAGGCCATGGGAGACTGGAAACTCTTCCTTCCCTGTTCCAGGTAGCGAGTGTGTGCTGCCGGAGGGATGGTGGAAGGACAGGAGGAAGAGATGTTGGGTGGTTTAGCGATGTTTTATGGTCTGTCAGACTAAAAAGTGACACCTTTACTAGGGAAATGAGGTACATGGAAGTTACTTGCATTTTTGTGAAACTTGGATTATATGGATGCCATATGATAGAGTGTGTTCACAGATACAAGTTGGGTTTCTGTAGGATCAAGCAGAAACCTTGGTTCAGTCTTTTATTTCTCCCTGTCTCTAAATAATTACCATTTGCTGTAGGCATTAAACCCTACATTTCCCGTCTTGTCAGTCAGTTGTTTCCAAAGAGTGAGTGTAACTTTGTCACTTGGCTCAAGCATGTTATTTCCATGCTGCAGCTCATTTTCCAAGACTGCCCTTCCCCTTGATGTTTTGCCTCTGGAGAGAGTGGTTTCTCAAGGTAAGCTCTCTGCTCATCATGGCCCTGAGAGCAGATGCTTTGTGTAAAAGCCTTCCCAGGAGTAAAGGCTTCTTCTTGGTTTCCCTGTAGCAAACAAAGCCCTTCACCTCCAGGCAGCAGCTCTGCTCCTCCAGCCTTTGCATTAAGACAGCAGCTGAAGACAATGAGGCTGTGCAGAAGGTGATCTCTGTCATTTATTGGGAATCTAATGGGCAGCACTTGTTCTGTCTTTTCCTGGGAAGTGAATGTAGTGTCCATGTTTTGAAATGAGACCTCAGGAGTAGCACAAGATACCTGTATTTGCTTTCTCTGTGTCCTTGATCAAATAGCTCATTACTGCACTGAGGTTTAAAAACAAACCACAAAACAACTAACCCTTGAATACAACACAATCACATAAGCTTGTCGTCAACCAAGCTGAACTCTCTGCCTCACAAAAACCAAGCCTAGCAGGTGTCTCTGAGCACCTCTAATGTTATTGCAGACACCTGGACAAACCCTTAACTGAAGTTCTGTGCAGGTGCCACTGGTTTGAATCTGCCTTAGCAGAAGGGAATTAATTAACTGGCCCTGTGCCTCGTGCTTTGAGGACAAGGCTTGGAAATGTGGCCATTCACCGCACAGAGTTCTGAAAAATGCTATTATTGTATGAACAACATCAGGTCAGTGTTCTTGGCTTAAGGCAGATGTGTGACTGGGCTTCCAGTTCCTGTGCAGGGTGTGGATTTGCAGAAAGGAAGTACAAGCTTTGTTTCTAGAGGCTGGAAGGATTTAGTAAGTTTTCTACTTAATGTATGTAAAACAAACCTGAGAAGTGCAGTTGGTAAATTTGTGTTCCTATTAATCTCTTGTTTCTGTTACAATTACATCTATTGTGGGCTCTCTGGCTTTACTGGAGGCATTGTTAGGAAATCTGGAGGCTCTTGGTGCTGGCCTTGCTGTGATCACAGGAGGGCAAGGTGGGGATGTCCTGGTGCTGGACTCTACCCTGGAGTCCGTGTCCTGTGTGTTGCAACATTCCATGTGTGCACAGGAGACAGACTTCTGGGATAGACCTGGGACAGAGATTGAACTGTTCCTGCTCACATCTCTTTGGGCAACTGTTGGAAGCAAACACACAGTTGACAGAAGAAACCAAGAAGCTTTGAAGCATTCAAACCTCCCTCTCTCTGCTCCTAGTTTTCTCCTGTAGCCCCTCTGCCCCATCCCACTTCAGCTACCGACCCAAAACAAAATCATGAAGAAAATCTTGGATAAAAATATAGTGTAGGGCACCTGTAGTGGAAAGCTGTAATTGGTCTTGGAGAGAAGGAGATAACTTGGAACAGAAGGAAAAGCAGGTCAAGGAAACATGGTTCTGGAAAAACAGTACTGACTCTCCCAGAGGTGTCTTGCCAAATGTCTCTGAGAACTGATTTTTTGTTGTTTAGAAAGGTACATTTTAGCTTGTGATAGAACAGAAAAACTAAAAGTAATCCTCAGGTGATCAGAGTCTGGTTAGTATTAAAAAAGAAAGTATGTACTGGCCTTCACTTGTGTTTAGGCCAGCGTCATAATCATGGAGTGATTAATAATGAAAGCGTGTATTGTACTTCACTACTGTATTTTCATTGTGTTGCATTTATTTTCAGTAAAATATATAGAGAGGTGTATATATGTGAAATGTTGAGCTTTTTAAGGGCTTTGCTCAGGCCAGTTAATGGCGTGGGTTTCCCCAAGCCTTAAAGCTGATAAAGGTGATGCAGAAAGGTGACAGCTGGGTGTCGTGTTTAGTCAAACCACTGCTCCCCCTGCAGCTTCCCAGGGCCATTTGTTAACAGCTTTTTTTGGGGTGAGCCAAATAGGATGTAGGAAACCTATGGTTTGTTTATGTTTTTCTGCATCGCTGTTAATTTAGCCTTCAGGCCAAAACAGAGTTTAATTGGAAAAATGTATCACTCAATGCATGACTTAAAACACGCTGCACGCTCCCTGGGCGTTCTATATTTAGGTTTTGGGGTTTCNGCCCTACGACAACGGGCTGCCCGCGGGGCACAGCGCGCAGCGCGGCGGTGAGCGGCGCCCACACGGGCCGAGGGCAGGGAGCCGGGCCCCGGCGCCTGGGGTCGGGGGCTGCGGGGCGGCGGTCGCGGGTCCCCCGCGGAGCGTCGAGCCCCGAAGGTGCTGGCTCTGTGCCCAGCGGAAGGCAGGGAAGCTCAGCTGGAATGAATGTGTTTTCTGGTTGCTTTTGTTGGTGTTTTTTGCGCGTTTGTTTGGGTTTTTTATTTATTAGACGGTCTGGTGTCAGGGAGCGTTTATATTCAGTGTATTCGTCTTGGAGAGAGGCCTAAAAATGTCACTGTTCTTGTTTTGGTTGTTGTGTTCCTTTGTGGGGGATTTTTTTTTTTTCCTTTAAGGCCAGTACTGTATCAGCCCATCTGTTCCGTGAGTTAATGACTTCCCATATTTTGAGGTGCAGCCAACCAAGTCATCAGCCTCCTGAGACTTCGGCTGCTGCGTTTGTAAACCATAGTTCATTAACAAAGTTTAGCTCACAGGTTGTTTTTTCCCCCTTTTCCTTTCATTTTCCCCTCAGAGGCAGCGTGGTGTTCCCTGCAGCCAGAGCAGCGCAGCAGCAGCAGCAGGGAGCGGAGTCACCTCCTCGCAGCACGCCCCTTGCCAGGGCCGGGACCTTGCCGCGGGGGTCTCCGTGGCCCCGGCGCGGCTTCCCCGTGCCCGGGCCGCCGCGGGGCTGCGGCCTCCGCCGCCGGCCCTGCCCCNTCTGTTCCGTGAGTTAATGACTTCCCATATTTTGAGGTGCAGCCAACCAAGTCATCAGCCTCCTGAGACTTCGGCTGCTGCGTTTGTAAACCATAGTTCATTAACAAAGTTTAGCTCACAGGTTGTTTTTTCCCCCTTTTCCTTTCATTTTCCCCCCTTACTTAAGTAACTGAGGTCCGGTACGCGGCAGTTTTGCAGACAAAAGGGGCTTTGTCGTGTAGAATTGTTTGTATTTGTCATGCAAAGAGGCTGTGCTGACAGAGCTGAGGCTCTGCCGGTGTGGCAGGAGTCCATGGGCTGCAGCCTTGGCTCTCTCTGCTCATGCTTTGGTCCAGACCTTGCTAAAAAAGAAAACCAAACCCCCTCCCCCCATAAAAAACCCCAAATCACCCCTAACTCTCTTGTTGTGTGCTGGGCAAGCAGGCACGAGTGTGTTTCTGTGGGAACTGAATTACTGCAGCATCTGAACCATGGCAGATTGAATTGAATGGTGAAATAGGAAGAGGGTCAGAAAATGTGTGTAAGTTCTTTATAAACATGCTAAGAAGACTGCTTCATTTTAGCCTTAATGTGGATCTCTTTTCCAAACACAGTAATATCTGTTATAGCTCTGACACAGATACTGTTTTACAAAAAAATCCCCCAAACCCAAGAACAAAATTGCATATGAGTCATGTGTAATTTGATGATGTAGTTTGTCTTATTGGCAGAGTTATTTAGCTTCACTTGACTGTAAATTAAAAAATATTTCACATACCTGTGTGAGTTTTTTGTAGGACTCTTTAAGTTTAATGTGTGTGGGGTTTTTTGTAGGACTCTCTAAGTTTAATGCCTAAGACCCCTTAGAAATGAAAAAAACCTTTTCCTGGGAGAAGAGATTGCCTTTTGTTTTCAAATCCTTTTGCAGCCCTACCCATAAAAAGTCTGCAGTCATATGTGATACATAAGAATTACAAACAGCCTGCAAAGGAGCAGAAGTTACTCTTCCTTGATAAAACCATCTCGTGTCAGCAAACTGAGAACACTTCATAATTTTTCCCATGCAAGGGTGTTGCAGGCTCCTTTTCCCTAAGATGTCCAGGTATCTTGCGTTGCCCTGTGTTCTGGTGAGGCAGTGTGACCCGTGGGTGCTGTAGCTGTGCTGTGCTCAGGAGGGACTGCCCAGATGGGTGACTTGGGGCTTTGTTGGGCTGACCAGTTCCAGTTCTTTGCTGCTTCAGGTAACTGTGTCAGATGATACTGTTCCAAAAATAGCAGCTCAAGGTGGAAGTGGTTTTCTTGTCCTCAAGTGTAGCTTTGCAGTGGGAAAAGTGGAGTTAGTCACTCTGTGTTCTGAGTTTCTTGGCTAAACAAGATGAACTCTTTCAGTCGCCTTTGGTTTGTGTTTTTTTTTTATTTTGTGCTTCATGCTGCTGACCTTTATCTGCACTACCTTTAGTCTTTATCCTTCTAGAAGGTGGATGAGCAGAATTGTACACACTTCCAGTTGAGGACTCGGCAGATTTGTCTACGAAAGAACTTCCCAGTGTTACCTGTTTGTAGTGTGACTTACTAAAAGTTGTAGCAACTACAGTTGTCTTGGGAAGAAGAAATCTGTTGAGCTGTGCCAGGGTTTGGCTGTCACAGGGCTCTGAAGAGCCAGTTCTTTCAGTCTGTGCAGTACAAGGTCTTTGAGGAGCAGTGGTGTCCGTGTGCAGCCTACTGAGCAGGCAGCTTTTACAGCTGGGGGCACTGGTGCAGCCAAGGTGACTCTTGTGGTGACCTTCCAAAGTCACACCTGAAGGCACTGGAAGGGCATGTTGTTATTAACAGCTGTGGCTTGCCTTTTGTGGTCACTTGTGAAAGGTTTTGTCTGTGAATAGGTTGAATTAAAGCTGTTCTTGGCATTGGATGTTCAGATTGCTTTAACCTCTGAATCAAGCTGAGGGCTGTAAACATGGACATAAAAACAGATATCCGAGTAGGCCCCAGTGAAAGTTGTTTGGGGAGGCCAGCAGAGGATGTTTATAGTGAGAGATAAATAGTGAACTTCCTGTGGTTAAACATTCCCCCCCACTACAGTTAAATGCTTTGTTTCCCTACAGCTGCTGGAATTTGGTTATTCTAATAATTGTCATTTGCTGTTGGTACAGCCGTAGAAATGTACATCCAAAAAAAAAGGATTGAATTGTTATCTCTGCTCTAAAGAGCTCTACCCTTGGAGCACATGCTGCTTGTGTGCATTTATGCTAATCCTAGGAACTGAAAATAGGAGAGTGAGCGAGGTGAGGATGGTGCCTGAGGAGCAGGATGAGTGATGGGATCGTTGCTGTTGGCATCAAAGCTGTAGGAAGCAGAAGGTGACCCTGAGGAAGTGAATGACAGGCTCAGAGCAGCTGGTGGCACAAGGCTGGCCAGGGGACAAATGTGAATTCTGAATCCCTTGTACTGAGGTGATGATAAAAACTGGTGGTTTGGACAAAAAGAGGAGAGACAAATTAGAAGATAATGGACTTCTTCCGGTCTGGGAGCAGGTGCTTTTCAGGAAGAACAGCAGGATGGTGAACTCATCCCCATGGGATGCTAAGAAGGGAGACTGGTTGTCATTACTGATCAAAAGGATGTGATGGTTTAGCAATGGTTAACTCAGATAAGTGATGGGTAAAACATGTAGGGCTAACCTTATTTGGAAGGGTGGTTGTGTTGGCTTAAAGTCAGAGATATTTGTGTATGAGCCTCTAAATAGTACAGGATTTTTGGAGAACAGGCCTTGAATTGAAGGCCAAAGAAACTGCAAGAACATTTTGTAAACTTCAAATCTCTAACAGTAACAGCTTGATACAAAAAACATCTGTCCTTAACACATATAAGGAAAAAACAACATCTAATTCTGGGTCAAAGGAAAGGACAGTTGATAATTTGTTTGGTAGTAAGTGAACCTGGAACATATCAACTCTTGACTGGTTTCACAAGATCCAAAAGAGTTTTGAGGGCTGATGAGTTGCAGCACAGCTGATCTAGATTGTTCCATGTCCCAGTTTGGTTTCACAACCTTCTTTTGCATTTGCATTATTTCACAATAGAGTCTAAGAGGCAAGAAATAAACATGTAATTTCTTTTTCCTTGACTATTAAGTCTTAAACTTTAGAAGGGTAGGCAGTCATAATTTTACTCTTGAGCTGGAACTTGCTGTGTTGTTCTAATGTTTAAGAAATATTAAACTGGGATAATGACTTTGCTTCAGTTGCAGCATTTCATCATTTGGCCATTTTCCCTCACTGATTGGTATTTTGGGTTAGTTTTTTTCCCCTGCTCCCTCTCTTCAGTGATGCTGTTTATAAACATGCACTCTTAAATGCATATAATACAAGCATCTGCTCAAAGAAAAACCTGACTAAGTCTTAGAGCATCTTTAGCAAATGATGGTGTAAAACTTGTAAGTTTTGCTTTACTGTTCTGAGTGCTTGTGTTCCTCTAACAAAATTAGTGTTGATGGCACATCCGCAGGTTGGGGTTGTCAGAAACCTTTAGGAGTTACATATGTGAAGCAGTAGTGAAAAATGAGTTGGTTTTCTGGAGATTAGACTGTGCAGAGATATTTCTGGAGATAATCCAGTGGTAAGGAGTGGAGAGAAAGCTGCCCTTAGGAGTCTGCCTTGGCTCTAACTCTCACACCTGTAAGTCACACTGGAAGTTTTTTTTATATAAATTGAATGATGGTGAGGTGCTGTGAAAAGGGGGTTTAAACACTGTGCCACTGGGAAACCAGGAGTTACATATATGTAACTTGTGGTATGTTTGGCTGTTTTTATCAGCCTAATTCCTCATGTCAAACTTGCTTACATTTCTTCAAGGGAAAATGTAAACCATGAGACACTGATATTGAAAATACCTTCGTGGGAACGACTATTCCTCCCTGTTTGCAGTGAGCGTTGGCAATATTCTGTTGAGAAAGCTGTGGTTTAGATAAAGGGAAAGATAATTAATTTCTTTGGAGTATTTGATACATCCCCAGAACTTTGCATTCTGTTCTGGTCTTAACTTTTTTATTCAGCTAATGAACAAAATTAAGCCTTGTAATTACACAGGCTCATAAGGGAGGAAAGAAAGTCTGCTGTGCTGAGTCTTTGTGTGTTGAGAATGCTACACTGAGGTACAGAAGAAGTGAAATAGCTGCTTTGTGTGCTTTTATTTTTCAGTCCTGCCATTTAACTGAATGGGCTGTTTTGGCCAGCACAGGTGCCTTTGGCTTCTACCTACTAGTGCACAGGTGTGTTTGTCACTAAGTGCCACCTGTGCAGGTGGTATGAGGCTGCAGCCATTGGTGGCCATCTAATCCAGAACACCAAACCTTTTTTTTAGTGCCCTGAATTTTAGAGTAGGAGCTGCCACCCTCTTGGTAAGGACAAGCACTGAAGGGTGGCATGTCCTGTATAACTGTGTCCTGTGTAGTGTCCTCTGGCATTTTGTAAAAGCAGAGCATTTGGGATCATTGGCATCAGTGGTGTTCTTCCTTACAAAGACAGGGGCATCTGTCTTTGTAGAGTAAAAGCACTCTTGGTCATGGCACCTAATGACAGTAGGATTGCCACTTGTTTGGTTGGGATATTTCTCTTGGTTTCTGTTGTGTGGTTACCCACCAGAGTGATTGGAATAACAGGTGAGATGTTGAACTGGACACATGGGGTTCTAACAAAGGCAGCTTTGCTAGTTTTGCACTTTCTTTGAGGAAATAGATGTAAAAATGCAGGTGGTAGCAGACTGGCACACTGAATGTCCCTCGTGCATGTTGTAGTTGTGTTGATCTAGTTTGCTGCTTGGTTAGAAAATCTACTACAAACCCATGCAGGCCTTAAGTAGGACTTAATCTAGAAATTGGGCTGTTGATATAATATGTGAAGCAACCATTTAATTTAAGTGGTTTGCAGGTCTCTTCATGGAAGCTTCCCAGCCCTTAGTTTTACTCCAGTACAGGTTTATTGTTGCATTACCAAAAGACAAATGTTCTGTGAGAAGGTGAAATTTGTATGGCTGACCCCAGCAGCAGAAAAAGGAAACAAAAAAAAGAAAAAAGAGGTGCTCTCAGAATAAAAAGTTGGTAAATTCTGCTTGGAATGGGTAGAAAAGCCTGTTACAGCACAGTTCCTTGCAGAGCAGGAGGAGTTGGGGCTGTGTTTGGAGCCTTTCTGTACAGATCCTGGTTTGTCTTTTACAGCTCTTACTTCACTGCTTGTACTAAAAAATACTTCAAAACTTGAGCTAGGTGTTTCAGGTGAAGGACCTTTTGAACAAGCTTTGAAGAAAAATGTCTTCTCTTAAAATTTCTAGGTGCCCAGGGGTTCCTATTGTCTAGACAAGTAAAATATAATAAAATAAAACAAGTATTTTATTGTACTGTCCTTAAAGCTGGAAGCAAGGCTGTTAAGCTTAATAAGCACTGTGCTCTTGGCACTCCATAGATTTTGCTGTTTCCCTAGAGACTTCCTTCACCCTCCTGGAGAGGGGGTTTACATCCTGAACTTATGACAAAGAGGAAAAGAAATTATTACCTTTCTTTTTATAGGCTTCCGCACAGAGGAACTTACTCTGAGGGCTTTTAGCAGTGTCCTTCCAGAGACTTGGTCATGTTTGGATGGATCTGTTTTGCTTTGCATTTAGTTCCCTGTAGCTTTCATTACAGAGAATAGTTGACTGTTTCATGGATTTGAGGTTGGGTACCATTTTACCTCCTCTCCCTCATGAAAAGTGGTGTATTTTTAATGTTTTCTTGTTTTTCGACTTTCAGTGTGCATTTTAAAACAGCACATCTNCTGGCTTTGATTAAGAGTGTGTACATATATCTATATCAGATTATTATACTTGATTGTGTAGAATACTTGTCTTATTCTTAGTAACAGCCAAAATGAGCTTTGCTCAAGAGAGATGTTAGTGTTAATTATACTTAAAGGAGAAATAATCAGTAGAGAGTAGCATGTCTTACTATAATGTATTAAGATGCATTTGTCATGCTTGTTTTGCTCAAAATCAAGAAAAGGTTGGACAATGCTTAGGTCTTGTCTTAAAAATATAAAAATTATTTACAAACTGTGCACCTCGCTGTTTCCTTTCAATGCAAGCACTGAACTGAGGTACACGGGGGCATAAGATGTGGGTTTCCTTTATTTTGGTATTGTTACTGTGTGCAAATGCACAGCTTTCTTCTTTTCTGCCTGTTTACACCTCACACGTCCATCATTGCACTACCACTGGCTCGCCCTTCCAAAATTCAGCATAAGGGAGGGGGTGAGGTTCAGTGTCCTGCTGTGGGACCCCCAAATGTCGAGGCACAGTGCATGAGCTGCTGGGATGGGCACCTTCTGCAGAGCTCTCGGAGAGGGGCTTTCCACTGCACAGCAGCCTGTGCTTGGTGGGAATGCTGCTGGTAAATCCTGGTTTCCTGTGTTTCTGTTCCAGTATGTATGACCAACTGCCCTACTCTGATTGTCATGGTGGGTCTCCCTGCAAGAGGAAAAACCTACATCTCGAAGAAGCTGACGCGCTACTTGAATTGGATTGGAGTGCCTACGAAAGGTGATGGGTTCACTTCTGTTTACATCAGAAGGACAGGGCACAACCTTAGGTGCTTTATAAACCTGATCTCCAGTGATTTTGTTGCCAAGTTTGACTACTTAAAATCCTTCTGCTTTGTAAATGTCTTTTTAAGCAATAACATACACAGGCACGTGTCTTTTTACATGTTAATTAATCAAATTATGTTGCCTGTCCCTTTACCTTCTTGTTCTACCAGGTGCCTAAATCAACCTCTTTCCCTTATCATTAAACACTTCCCTTTTTTGTTTATTTTTTCCCGTTTTCCTTTTCCTTTCTTCATGTGAAAAGGAATGTTGTTTACAAGCAGCTGAGCAGTCGGCACTTCTGGGTTAAACTTCTGACTTCTCCATCTTTTTTTCTCTGTGAACTTTGTGCTACTTACAGTTCTTCTTTGTGTTTGTGGAATGACTTGCAGTTCTTTGTCTAAATACTAAGAGCCCAAAGACTGGGGCAGCCAGTTGCCACTTGTTGTCACCTTCTTAAGGATTTCTGTGTGTATTTTGGGGAGGAAATGGCTCAGATTGGCTGTGCCAAGGACCTGTCTGAGCTCCTGTGGTATCTTGTGGGCCCAGTAAACAGAACCTAAGTCCATGTGAGGTTCTGAGCAGCCACCTCCCCTTCCTTCTCCTCTCTCTCTGCAGAACAGCAAGACACATTTGGTGTGCTGTGATTC
This sequence comes from Leptocoma aspasia, assembly GCA_013399835.1. NCBI lineage: Eukaryota > Metazoa > Chordata > Aves > Passeriformes > Nectariniidae > Leptocoma > Leptocoma aspasia. Next base: position 35,772 of record VXAX01006459.1, read on the forward strand.
TGTGTCCAGTGCAGTAATAGTAGCTTTATGCCTATTTAATAATTTAAACGACATTAAACATATGAGGTCATGCTAAAGTGTGAAGTTTGGCTGCCTATTCAGAGATGTATTTCCTGGTCTCTCTAAGGAGTAAAGATGAAAAATTCTGGCCTATATTTAAACTGCCTTTTGATTCTAGGGTAAAGCTTTTTGTGTGGGTGTTTTCTTAAGTTTTTAGGAACTTGTATAATGTGCTTTATTTAAAAGAGACATGATGGGGGATGTATTGTTTAAGTATGAGAGTTTACAGGATTTAAATTATCACTTGATTTTGACTGTTTTCACATGGTTTAACCCTTCTGATGACCAGTATCAGCTACTTCAGAGTTCAGTTTTATCCACTAGGCTGAAATGGAATAACAATCCAGGTAGTTTAGCCTATATCTAAGGTGACAAAATGCTTGTATGTTAGATACACATGTAACTTAAGTTTATGACATGTGTTATGTATAAATGTCATTGAGTTTGAGCACTTCACTCTGTAGTCTTTGACAAGCAGAAGTCCATTATTGGACAGCAAGCAAGGTATTATCCACATCTGGCTCATGCTTGGTTGATTGTATCCCAAATACTCATTTTACTGTAGGTGGGGTTTGGCTCAGCTGTAGGAAAAGTTCAGTGGGCTACTGTGAGCAGCACATCAGAAAACACACACACTTGTGCTTGATGGAAAACAAGCAGAGCATTGCTGCCTGGTTTTACAAAAATATGCAACGTGAAGTTGCCATATGAGTTTCTATCCTTGGTTAGAAAGGGCGACTGAGATTTTCTCAGAAAACCACAGAACCTTTCTGTTGGTGTCTTCAGTGATGCAATTTTACTGAAGTCCATGTAAAACACCTCAATGCCTGGCTGAGGGAGTAGATTACATTTTCCCTAATTCTTCCAGCTGGTGGGACTGAACTGATACAGGATCAGTATCAAGTAGCCCTAACATCTGCTACCCTTTGGCTATTAATGTCTTAAAATTAGTGTGTGCTTAATTTAGCAGGAGTTCTTGTTCTCTGAGACAGATGGTTCAAATTATGAGGTTATGTAAACCAGAGAAAAGATAAATGCCATCTTTCTATGTAGCATTAAGCAAGCTGGAGAGTTCAAGAAGGGAAGATGGAGGTATATAGCCCAGGCTTGGTGATGGTTAAATAATTTCAGCCATCATTTCTGTGTTTTCTTCCTTCCAGAATCCTCTGTTGTTTAGAATGTGAATGGTTAAAAGCACAGGGGACTTTTGTCTGTGCTTTTTGAAGGAAATGAGGTCAATTAGATGTCTGAATAGAATTGTGTTGCAATGTGGTTTTGAGATACTAAGAGCCTTGGAAGTTTTTTTGAATAGTTGTGGTTGTAATACCAGTTAGCTTTGGGAAACTTTTCCACAGGCATGGCTGCTAAGAAAAAAGGCTGAAGATTGTCCCACTAGATAGGACTTTTTCCTCTGCTGTGCATGGCCCTCTGGCAGTAACTATTCCTTCTCATGAAATTCATTATTTTTGATTGCTAAAGTGCTTTTGTCTGACAACACTGGCCATCTGAACTTCTTGCACCTTCTGTTTGTTTTACAAAGACCCACCTTTTCATGTAGCCACTGTGGCCAGTGCTTATTAAAACCATCACAGAATCACCTGGATTGTTCTGTAATCCATGTCATGATGAATTCCATCAACATTGCTGAGCTCAAACAAAACTTGACTTCTGGGGAGAAAAATAATTTTTATATCTTTATCTTCTGCCTCTGATCCCGACAGCAATCTTTATACAGCAGCTGGTTCACGAGCTCTTTTATTCTTTCTTTCTTAACTACAACCTTGTAATTGTGTCTACTGCTTCTTTTCCTCTTTCCAGAAATGAAGTCTGGCAAATAGAGTTGTACCTTGGCAGCATCTCAAACAGAATACTTCAGTGTGGTTTAATGTTAAAAAAAACATAACCAAAAGCTTTGCAGTTCAACAGAAAGGACCTGTAGGTCTGAAACAACTTAAACATTAATTGCATTTCAGAGTCCTGCTTTCAGAGCCATTGAATGAAATTAATTAGGGTTCAGTGTCATTCTGCTCTGAGGCAAAGTAGAACTGTCTTGCCCTAATCCCATACCTGGTATTGTGACTTGATATTGTGTTTGGCCATGGACCTTTTGCACCTTTGCCCAGATAAGGAGTAGGTGGTTTTTGCCCACTGATATGACATCACAGTGAGGTTATGTTTCATACTTAGGATGATTTTTAAATGATTTTTTTTAGCAATTTGTCTTTTTTTTTTTTTTCAGTAAGTAGAACAAGGGTTGTGAAATACTAATCCTTAAGGAATAGAAACATTAGAGCAGGGTTCTGAAAAAATGTTTCCACTACTGGAATTTTAAGTTCTGTTTACCTAAAGCAAGATTGTTTAGTTCTGTTTAGAGCTCTGCCTTGCTTAAATAAGAGTTGTAAGTTTTGGGAGGTGCTATGTGAATACCGTTTCACTGTACATATACATAGAAGAAAAAGCTAATAATAATAATAATAAATTATTATTAATACTAATAATATTACTAGTCTTTATAGGGTTCCTGAAAAGAAGGAAAATAATTTCTTTTTGTTGTCCAGGCATACTGGCAGACAAAGACACTACAGTGTGGCCACTCAAGTAGAGTGACTACAGCCCAAATGTTCTTTAGCTATTTCCAAGATTTATTGCTGTCTTGCTGTTTTAAACCTCACAAAACAAAAAAAGAAGTATGATTGACTTCTTACAGGCCATGCTATTTTATCTTTGCAGGAAGTTTGGTTTCAAAGTTGTCATAACTTTTGTCCTTTCCATGTGACTGTTGTTGGCTCTTGCTAATGCTGGTTTCTCTTTGCAGAATTTAATGTTGGTCAGTATCGTCGAGATTTGGTGAAAAAGTATAAATCCTTTGAGTTCTTCCTGCCTGACAATGAAGAAGGCTTGAAAATCAGGAAGTAAGTTTTGATTGTGGTTGGTACACCATGCTAATTGTATTAAAAGGATATCCTGTGTAATTTGCTCTTAGAGATGGCTTGAAGTGGCATTTTTGTATGATCAAGAAGACCCTTAGGGAGACTGCAGGAAAAGACATTCTAGAGAAGGTGGAATAGTGATTTCTTTAGGCTGATTAAAATTTGGGGGTCTTTTTTTCTTCATTGTTTCATCTCAAACATCAAAAATGGAGAGGACTCCTTCTTGATTCCTTTTCATTAGAATGTGACTGCTGTTATTCCTGTGGACACTGTAAGATATTTTCACTCCAAAACTATTTCAACAGATAGTTATAACTTCTCCTACCTTTTTGTAAAGTACCAGCTAATAGATGTGACTTTTTCTGCTGCAGAATTCCTAAAATCCCATTTTAGAGCTTTTGTTTGCTTCATAAAGGAAAAAACCCACACAACTGCTTTTATTTTTGATTTGCACAGTGAAATTGTTCATCTGGAGCACTTTGAATGTATTTGTCATTATCATTATCTGTTTAAATGAGTGAGAATCAAATGTGATAATTTTCTCCCTGAAATTGTGGTTTTGGCTACCATGCAGGTGCTTCATTCAGTCCATCAATGCACAGCCTCAAAAATTGCCATGTTTTGCTACTGTGCAAAGGAGAGAACCAGAGTTCTGAGCCCAGATGAAACATTTGAGTCTTTGCTCTTGCCTGGAAAGAGGCTGTGCTTTAATGTAGGGGCAGACCTTGAGAAGAAAGGGTGGATGAGGAGAAAGGTCAGAGCAAGAGGGAGCTGCTTCTGTCCTAGAGGAGATCAAATGAGAAGGCCTTCTGATTTTCCTCGATATTCACTGTACATTTTAGTGTGTTCAGGAAAGCACTTAGAGCGTGCAGTGTGAAATGGGAAGGAAATGAGAAAATTGAGATGGATGGAAATAATATTTATTTAGGCTACTTAAAATATGGACTGTCTTGTTCCTAATTCAGCTTCACCTTATGCATCAAAAATGTCTGGACTTTGTTTTGTGGGTGTCTCTTGCCTTGTCCCCCCTCTCTCTTCCCTTTCTCCCCCTCAGCAGCATTGGGTGTTGCTAAAGCCAAAGGAGAACAGCTTGCATGAGAACCTCCCAATCCTTGGGGATAAAGAGCAGTTATGAGGTGCATTAGCCTTGCAAGCCTTTTGCTTACAGGTAGAGCCAAACCTTTTAGTGTGCCTCTGTGCCACCTGTTAGGATGAGTAGTGAGGGATGTAGCATGAAATGGGCTGTGTGAGATAATTGCCTGGTTAGCAATGAGTAAAGAGGGTTTGTATTTATTCAGTGAAGAGCTGGGTGATGAATCTCAGCTCCTGACATCTGTTAACTGTGCTAATGTGGAAATACTGTCAGGATCTGAAAGCCTTCATTTCTCTTTCAAGATAAAGCTGTGCTGCCGGAAGATGGTAAATAGAGGAGTTATGAATTTCAGTCTGGAAGTCAAAATTCAGGAGTAATGTAAGGAAGAGCTGTTGAAATGGGCAGGCTTTGATGTTGGTACTGCAAAGAGGCTGTACTTACTGGGAATAAATGGGGCTTTGTTCTGCTAACAAGTAAGCCGTGTACAATGTTGCCCTCCAGCATTACTGATGTGTTAGGAATCATAATGGACTTTGAAGATAATGCTAATGCTGGGGACATAGGAAAGTTGCATATTCATGTGTTGTTGTCCAGATTTAACACAAGTGTAAAGTATGTCAGGGTGGGGATTTTTGGTGTTTGTGTCCTCAGCTGTCTCCAGCACTAATTACACTGGGTTGGTGACTGCAGTGGGATGATATTTCACCTCAGTCACTAATACTTGATGCTACCTCTGGTTTTGCTCTCTGTTTTAACACATTTTTTTCACATAAGCAGTTTTCACACAATAGCTCAAAAGAGAGTAAGTAAGTTACTGAAAAATAGTTGTCTCTCCACTTCAACTTAGTGCCACAAGATAAAGGCCCTAAGTTGATTTTTTTTTTTTTTTTTTTTGCAAATCAAATTAAGAAGCAGTTATGTATGAATAGGTAATTGGGAAAAGCATACAGTTGCAGGGATGTTTCAGTGATGTTATTTTAGACCAGTGGGAGTGTATCCTGGTCAGCAAAGTTGATGGGTGTTCTGTGGACATGTGTAGCTGTGCCAGCGACACAGAGGAGCGAGGTGACACCACACTTCCTTAGTGTAGCGTGGCTGACCTCTGTTGGTTTTTCCCACATTTGGCAGGAGGTCTGTGTTTGTGAGGTAAATTATCTTAACGTTTTCAGGGCACTTTGCTCACAAGTGCCTTTAAGTAGCATTTGACTGTGATTCTTTCCTCCTGAAGGCAGTGTGCCTTAGCAGCGCTGAATGACGTCCGGCAGTACCTCAGTGAAGAGAACGGGCACGTGGCTGTAAGTTCTTCTTGAGATGCCTCTGCACTAAACACCGTGTGTCTGCTGGATAATACACAGCCTGAGTGATTACAATTGATGTTCAGTATACCAGATTTCTTTTCTTTGGCAGTTGGATCTGCCTTGTTGCTGCAGTGAAGTGAGTGCTGAATTTCAGGGTGATGATGCCATATTGAGCAGCTACCTTTGATTTGAGGGGTTAGCTGAGAGGAGGATGACACCAAGAAAAGTCCACCTTCTCTTCACATTACTATAGACAGTGCTCCACAATGTACCATTAAACACATTTGCCATTTTGCTTGCATGTCTATTTGATAGTTTAGTGTTTCAAATTATCTACAGGAAGGGAAAGACTTGCTGAACAAAAAGTATCCTCTGTATTTCTTGGCAATTGTTACTGGCATGAGAAATGTCTGAAGAGAGCAGGAGAAACTTGTTATTAATTTGCTGCATACCTGAGTATTTAATAATGGGATCCAGGACATCAGTTCTTTGACTATTGACATTGCATGTTGAGACTAATTTTTAAAATTTTTGTCTTAAGGCTACTGACACAACTCTAGGGTTTTTATTAACTAATCAGGGAAAACCATTAACTATAAGTTCTGCTGGATACATGAGGAAATGTGCTTTGGCAAACTTCATACTTTAGTAAAATACTGGTGTGTTCAGAGCTAAACTGAGTTCCTAGAAAAATGGCTGCATTGATGGTGTTATTCATGGGCAGGATTTACAACTCTTGCAAGTTTTACAGTTGCATTTTGAACAGCCCATTGAACTGCAGCATCTTTTTTTTTTTTTAGCATAAGTTCACTAAAAACTTGTGCATTAATATTTAATGCTGATAATGGGCAAGGAGGAAGATTCTCTCCTGTACTATGTGCTAGGCTTAAATTCTGATTTCCTTTTCCAAACCCAGAGTTCTGCTAGAATTGCTTTCAAAATATTACTAAATTTTCGTATTTAGAAAATAATATGTGTAAAGTAGTAATGTCTTTGTTTTCTTGTTTGTTATGCTGAGGTAGGGGGGTAGAGGGAAGGGGAAGTGTTTCCATTGCTTTTGTTTCCATTGCTTTCCTTCATACCGAAGCACTTTGAATCTGTATTTTTGTTGTTACTAACACAGTGCTTTCCACAGGCTGTGCTTTTTAAATTCCTTTTTCTGTCTCCCTTTAATTGTTCCTAGGTCTTTGATGCTACAAACACAACTCGAGAACGTAGAGAAACTATTTATAAATTTGGTGAAGAAAATGGATATAAGGTGAGTCAAAGCAAAGCAGTTCTGAGCTATTGCATGGCCAAGTAAGCCAGTGGTAGTTTTGCCCTTATCTGTACTCTTAAGTGCACTAGCACAAGCCACATCCTTCTTGGATGTTTAATCAATAATGTGTTTTGTGTTCCTAAGCTTGTGTTCCTAATTGTTTGTGATTAGAAGTCATTCAGTCCTCGTTTTTCTCATCTTCAGTGTTTGTACTGTTTGGAGCTAAGCTATTCTGTGCTACAGCTTCAATTTTGTCTTCCTGGATCTGTGGTCATGAGTGCAGTGTCAGAAAGAACATTTAAAGTGTTCTTCATGCAGTTAAGATCTTTGCTGCAGGAGCACGAAGAGGGTTCTGTGTTAGGCCTGTACAAACCAAAAACTTAGTGATTTTCTGCCTTCTGGTTTTACGTTTAACTGTTCTCCAGTCGTCTTTCATTTCCTCTGTAAGTCTTTGATGTGCAAAACACAAGCCTCTTTATAAGGGAGGCTACTCCATTAGCTGGGAGGCTTCTAAAGTGTTACTTCAGTAATGTTAGTTACTGTTTGTGAGGCTATAGTAGCATCCTCTGCATTTGTTTCTTCCTCTTCCATCCTACGTTTTTCCTATGGCAAGAATTTTCCACTTGCAAGCATTGTTGGAGAAGAGAGTACAGAGCATGATGTGTCATGGAATGGTCAGCCAGGAATTTCTGATGAGAGGGTCTGGAGAAGCTTTCTGAATAAATGTAGAGAAAAAGGCCTTGGCATGGAAGTGGGTGACATGCTGCTCATGTGTGTTAGTATCCAGAGGTGTTTTCATGCATCTTCCTTCTTCCTCCCTTTTGTTCATGTGGCTCCCATTTGGACTGAAGACTTTTTTTGTGGAGTCTGTATGTGTTGATCCAGAGGTCATTGCTGCAAACATTGTGGTGAGTAAAGCAAAGTTTGCTTTAATGGTTGACATTGGGAGGTTTAAAGTAGCCTAGTATTTTTAGAAGTACATTATAAGAACTTCCAACAGCAAAAGCCCCACATTAGCTGTTATTAATGGAAAAAATTTCGTTTTTTCCCTGTCCATGTGAATGTTACTAGTGCAGAAGTTCAATTCTCTGAAGAGTAGGTTTTTTTTGCTTTACATGTATTTTAAGGGAGTTGCAGACAAAACCTTTGTTGTGTTCTCCCACTCCCTAGTTCTTTAAATATCCTTGAAGAAGGGAAGGAAACTTAAATACTGTTTTCCTGGTTTTATTTTAAACAGCAAGTGAAGCTGGGTAGTCCTGACTATGTTGATTGTAGTAATGATGAAGCAACAGAAGACTTCATGAAAAGAATAGAGTGCTACAAGAACTCTTATGAGACCTTAGATGAAACTCTGGACAAGTAAGTGATGAAACAACACTGTGATTACAGCTCATGAGCACAATATTATTAAAATGTTATTTTAAGGGTCCTGTATTGGGGATTAGGGCTTTCAAGTCACTATTTTAGTGGCTTGAGCTCTCTCTCCTTTGGCAGATCTGAGAATTTTAACTCTGGGGGTGTAGCATGGAAACTTCCTGGTTTGAGGAAAATTGGCTAGTGAGTCTAGTCTGGGACAATATTCTTTTTGATTTTCCCACTTGGAGAATGGTATTTATTCTTCTGGGATAGAACCAGTATTTAGCAATTATTCCAGACTTTCTAGAGTGGTTGGTTGGTATTTGTTTATTTGGTACATAGAGCAGACATGCATGATTTCTAAGCATAACTTAATTGTTTGGCATGGTTAAGGTTAATTATGAACACGTCAGTCTTAAAAATGTGACTTCTGAATTAATTTCTTTGTGCTTGCAAAATTATCCTGCAGATGCAGGGCTCTGAGAAACTGTCTTAGCTACATGAATTATCCTCATGCCAAAGCTTTCTTCTGGTTTTTATTAACTTTGAACTCTTGAAAATAAGGTAGGGATGAATCATGTGAGGAGGAGCCCCTTTGTTCTTGCTACAGCGCAGGATTTCAGAGTAGGATTTGGAGCTGCAGCCATCCCAGGTGCTCCTGGTTTGTTCCAGGCCAGAGCTGCAGAGAAGGCTGAGCTGCATTTTAATGTAATTGAGCGTGAGCAGCGTGAAGCCAGCTCAGTCCATGCGTGTAATTCCTGTGATGGACCTAATGGCTGTGCCTGGCTGGAATGGTAATGATTAACTCCAAGGAACACGGGCAGGGATGAGGGTGCTGATGCCTGTTTCTCACTACCTCTGATAGGTATTATCAGTTTTCTTGTTTTATTGCAGTGTGGTGTCTCAGACACATCGCTAGAAACCAATAGTGGTTATTTTCACCTTATGAGACATTTTTCCTTGTGTGAGCGAGAGGCTGCTCTAGAATTATAGCTCAGATGATAAAGGATAAGCAGTGAAAATTGAAATGATAAGCTGTCTGATGCTGAGAGAAGGTGGTGGTGGGGTAGCTTACAGTACTGTTAACAAAGAGCTGCTCACAGAGTAGTTGAGAAAATGTCTTGCTTCAGACTACTCCCAGGCTCTTCTGGTGCCCTACTTTTTCTGGAGGGATTAAATGAAATAGGTAATTAGTGACCATTCCTTTTGGCCCCTGGGTGCAATCAGTCAAATACTTGGTGATGGAAAGTGTTTGTAACCTGGAAAAAAAAAATGAACAGTATTGTAAAATAGCTGTATATCTTATTCAGCTGTGGTAACTTAAGTGACTCCACTGAATCTCCCTTTCAGTGTGTGGGCTGTATTTTTCCAAGAGTAGGATCTAGATTTGGATGAAGTGCAAGTGAAGGAAGCAGAAAAGAAAGTGATGTGAGCAGCTCCACGTGAAGGGAATAAGAGTTCATCCTTTGGAGTACTGTGTTATTTCTTAGGACTAATGCATATTCCGTGGCTAATTGAGGATTTTTTCATTTCTTTGGCTTGTCGCCCCTTTGTTTTATAATGAGAGAGAGGGTGGAAAGATTGTGGTACGTGCTAATAGCAACAATGTGGAACCTTACTTTTTTTTTAACTTGCTCATGAAAGGGATCTTTCTTACATTAAAATTATGGATGTCGGAAGGAGTTACCTGGTGAACAGAGTGATGGATCACATCCAGAGCCGGATTGTCTACTACCTCATGAATATCCATGTGACTCCTCGGTCAATCTACCTCTGCCGACACGGAGAGAGCGAGCTCAACCTGAAGGGGAGGATAGGAGGAGATCCCGGGCTGTCTGTCAGGGGGAAGGAAGTATGTACCTGCAGCCAGACCTGACTGTGTTCTCTGTGTGTGTGTGCTGGGCAGTTGCAGCTTTCCTCCTCTGCAGCCTTTTCCTCCTAACGAGTTCAAAGGACTTTCTCAGCTGTGTGTTTGGGTAGTGGAAACAGGACGGACACTTTGTGTGTTGTGGTTTGTACTCTTTCATCTGTTTGTCTCTCTGTTGGCTGAAATTCCTTTTTATCCTACAGCGCAAAGCAGTTGGCATGAGGGCTTTATTTTTTAACTATATTTTTGTGAAGTCCTGACTAGTTGTGTACACTTTCTCAATTACCCAAACTTAAAGCTGAAAGGAAAATTCGTGGAAGGAAAGCTAGGAACTGCTAAAACTTGTATTTTCCTTGTACTTCTTTTCTTCTTCCCGTCCCTCTTAGATAATGGAGTAGGTTGTATTTCTTAGTAAAAACTTTTGACAGCCTTTTGGAAAAGCTACAGTGAGCTTACAGAGGCTGGAACCCATGTATTCTAAACTGAAAGCTGTGTGTTGGCTGTGAGCCCTCATCCAGTGTCTCTTGGTTTTTCTTCCAGTTTGCCAAAAGCTTGGCACAGTTTATTAATGAGCAAAATATCAAAGATCTGAAAGTTTGGACCAGCCAGATGAAAAGGACAATTCAGACTGCTGAAGCCTTGGGAGTGCCTTATGAGCAGTGGAAGGTTTTGAATGAGATAGATGCAGTAAGTTCTTCTCTTTTAAATGCCTAATAAGTTGCTTTGATTGTTAGGGGTGAAGAAAGTACTTAGTTTTTAATAATAGGTCTTTTATGGCACAGAAAGTCATTGAAGCTGCTTCTAGGGGCTGGAAATAAGTGTCGTTACCTGTAAACAAATCCAAAAGTTTTATAAAATTATGCCATTGTTAATTTGTTCTTCTCTTTTCTTTCCCAATAAAACATTCCTCTGTAGAAGCCACGATGTTATGAAGTTTTGGTTAGTTGGGCTTGGAAAGAAGTTTGTCGTGGGGGGGTTTTGCTAGCTGTCAATTTCTTACAGCTGCAGCTGTAAAATATAATAGGGGGTGCAATAGATAAAACATGGCCTTGCTTTGTTCATAGAGGTAACTTCACCTGTACAGGGATTTAATGATTCCTTCTAACCACCTCTGAGTCAAGCTGAGTGCCCTGTTTATCATATGTGACAATTCTAAGTGTCAGAGTAGCAAAATAAAACTCTAAAAGGTTATTTGTATATGGCTTTATTTAAGAGTGATATCTGCTTTTTGCATTGCTGGAAATACATGTTCTTTAATTATTTTCATTATGGACAGGGAGTGTGTGAAGAAATGACATATGAAGAAATACAGGAAAATTATCCACTTGAGTTTGCACTGAGAGACCAAGACAAATACAGATACAGATACCCTAAAGGAGAGGTATGCTGTTTTTAATCTCTCAACTTGAAGGGCTTCCTTGTCTTCTTGGGTACATGCATGCTGGCTTTAGCAAGGAAAAATAAAATTTTAAATTAATGAAAAGGTTGTTCTTTTCTCCGTGGAAAAGCACATAGGATCTTGGCAAGGATTGAGCCCAGACCACTTATATTGATTCAGGGCTTGAAAATTAAAAGCGTAAATTTAGAAAAACAGTGGAGAGTTTTGATCTTGTGCTGGTCCTGCAGTGATAAAGCAGGAGACATTATTGCAGGGCTTCAGCTGTTGCATATGCAAACATGCTGCTCAGATGCCCTGTTTCTATTCATCCCTGCTCTTGGTGGTGGCTGTTTTGCAGGCAGCTCTGGCTGAAATGTTGGGGAAATCTCCAGCCACATTATTAAACTCCTTGCCTCTGGGACAGTAAACTTGCTGATGGCTTTTCTAAAGCAGCCCTAGTACAGTGCAGTGATGGCCAGATGGTCACAGGGCCATGGCTGGGGGCTGAGGGTCTGGGCAGCAGGGAGGAGGGATTGGCCCAGCTGCTCCTGCTTGAGCCAGTGTGACCCCGGGCCTGCTAATGAGGCAGTCATTAAGCTGCAAAGTTCTGCTCGTGCATTTGAACAAGGAGTGTTTGTTTTTCAAACCAGTGCAGTCCTGGGGATGGTGACTGGCATGTCAAGCTCCCTCTGTGCCTTGTGGGGATGAGTTGGTCAGGCAGTTTGGTGTCTGGTAACAGTGTGAGGGGTTTGCAGAGCTCTCTGGAGGCTGGGGGCTTTCTGCTGTGCAGGGCTCAGTCAGCAGTGCCACTTGGTCCTGCCTGGGGACCAGGGTGATGGTTTTCTGCTGTGCTCGGTCCCTGCCCTGCTGGGCAATGTGCTGAGCTCCCCACATGTGCAGTACATGACACGTTTTGGAAGTACTTGACACGTTTTGGAAGAGAGTCTTTACCATGCATGTGAAATGCAGTCATGCCCGTGCAGGAGCCCTGCTGTTCACCTGCAGCAGCAATTCCCTGTGCATGAGGACGCAGGACAGGTCACCAGCCAGTCCTTGTGCTCACTCTTGGTGGGATGGTGGCTGCTGTCACCAGGCCACTCCGACGTGCCCACGGCTTGTCTCGAAAGGGCAGCCTGAACAAGTCAGGCTTTGTGAACTCTTTGCATGCTGATTGTTGGCTGAGCTTCCTAGATTTGGGCTTGGAAGAGAGATGCTTTTGAAGATGAGCTATGGAAAATAACATGCAAGACTCGTATTTGTAGATGTGAATTAAATCCTAGGGATTTTGTGGAAATTCTTGATCAAAGTGGCTAATTTAATAAAGCTTTTCCACGAGGAAGATTTGTTTTGTTATGTGTATAATAAAATGTGTTTTGTATGTGCTAAGGTCTGAACTGTGTTCTTAGTTTGATGAAAATTATTTGTCTGTGCACTAAATAACATTTAGAAGATGACTAATATGAAAGTAAGATCCCCTCTGTACACATATACTCTTCAAAGAGTTTTCCCTTTTTAATCTGCTCTGTGTTTCTCTTCCCCACCCAGTCCTATGAAGATCTTGTTCAGAGGCTGGAGCCAGTAATTATGGAACTCGAAAGACAGGAAAATGTGCTTGTCATTTGTCACCAAGCTGTCATGCGCTGTTTGCTCGCATATTTCCTTGACAAGCCCGCAGGTAAGTCTTCCTTGATGCATTACAGTCTGGGTTTTTGAAAATCTACTGCTTAAGGTTCCAAACAATAAATTCTACAATTTGCTGTATCATCAGAGGCTGGCTTTGCTAGGCAAGCAGCCAAGTGTATTTTTTCATATTTGACCCCCACATGAAACCTGGTGGTTGGTGTTGCTGAGCTGCTCCTCACATGAAATACTGTGCTAATTGTTTTTTTGCTCGGATTAGCATCTCTGTTGCATGCTAGGAAAACAGATATACTGTTAGGTAAAAAGTCATTCAAGTAGTTGACCTGAAACATAACAGAAAAGTCCCTTGTAACCTGTATTTCATGTGTAATTTGTGGTTTGATTTCTCAGAACAACTGCCCTACCTGAAGTGCCCACTGCATACTGTCTTAAAGCTAACCCCGGTGGCTTATGGTAAGTGCAATTATGTATATTTAATATATTAAGTCTGGCTATAACGTCTCTGTCATCCAGAAAGGTGGTGAAGCGTTTAAAACACACTTTATGTTGCTTTAAAATAGTTAGGTTTGACATTGCATGTATGCCTGCAGAGCTTTGGTGGAATAAATGAGCCCTCTGGATTACCCTTGCTTTGCCTTGTGCCAGGAAATACATACATGTTGCTGAAGGCCTGAAGCCACCAGTGGCTCTGACTGCTGGAGGGGACAGTTTTGTGCTCAGCTCATACTCTATTTCACTAATTCTTCTGGCAAACCCATGCATCTACACGTCTGCTACAGCAAGATCTGAGTTTTCATTGATGTGTTGGAGGGTATTGCTTTTCAGAAGACAGGCAATTCTGCATTTGTATAGGTTTCTCATCTTGCCAAATGTGTTCCCTTAGCCTTAAATAATAACTTTGTTCTGTTTTCCTGAACTATTTCTTCCCATGGACTCTGAGAGTATCTCACAAACTCACTTTGTTTGTTGATGTTGGCATTTGTTTGTCAGCAGCTGTTCCTGGTGCTTGCTTTCTGTGGGCAGTGTGGGTTACCATGTGCCCTGCTTGGGCTTTAGGCTGGTTGCTGATGGAGTTTTGTGTGTGTTCCCACCTCAGCTTAGCATGTGCCTTCTGTTCATTTTCGTTCAGTGATGGCTGAGTTGTATCTGCTGATATCCCACTTCAGAAGATCATCTCAGGCACAGAATTATCTGCACAGCTTATTAGGAAAAATGTATTGTCCAAAAATGTTGGTTCAGTCATGAATTGGAAGCTGTCTTTGATGATCAGCTCTGAAAAATAGCGGTCCAGATCTGTACTTTGTTTTTTGTTATGTTTCAAATGAAGTTGAAACAAAGAATGTTACGAAACAAAGTAGCTGCTCCACTGGGAAATCTGTCTGAGGAGATTTTTGTCATCTGGTTGCACTTTCATCTTACAGGAACGACAGCCTGTGCTGTGGTGACATCTGGTGTTCCCAGCCTTGCATGACAAGCTGGAGTTTTGAAAATAAAGATTCACTGTAGTTGAAACTTGGGCTTTTTAAAACTGGTTTCTTCTGACCTGCTAGTCTCTGCCTGTTTTTCACAGCAAGGCTTTGTTATGGAGTTCTCCTTGGTTTTTTGGGGGTTCTCTGGTGATTTTTTTGTTGTTGTTGCTGGTTTTCTTTCTTCTTTGTGGAGGAGGGAAGTTGGGTGGCTGTTCATAAATTTTGAGAGGGTGTGGATGTTTGCAGCGTTTGCTCATGCTCTGGGAGAGGAAGGAAACAAAGTGGTACAAAACACTGTCCTTGCCCTTTTGACTTGAGGGAAAGAAATGTCATTGTCCTTTTTTAAGGTGTTTGATATGTATGTCTGATGAGCACATTTCAGCCAGACTACTTTTTGGAATTCAACCATCTGAAAACACAAGGACTGTGTAAATTATTTCTGCAGTAGTGCTCGATGGCACTGCTCCAAGGTGATCTGTCACTTGGCTCCAGCCAGGCAGGATGCAGGATCTGACCTGGTGTGTTTGATACCTCCCAGCTAAGCCTGTTCTGGGGAAATGCCTCCCCTGGGGCTTTGCTCTTCCTGGTATGGGAGTGGAGCATCATTCCCACCTGAAGAGTCTGATCTGCAGTAGAGGAACATCTGTTACAGCCTGACACCTGGATCAGGGTGGCTGGCACCTTTACCCAGCAGTCCAGGGCAGTGGTGTTCTCTGGAAAGAGAAACTGCAGCTTGCTGTAGGTAGGAACTTGCTCATCAGTAATTAAAAATGAGCTGGGAGTATGCATGTGCTAATGGCTGTGGAGCAAGGCATGTCCCTTTGGTTTATGTTTAGAGATTTCCACATGATGCTGTCTTTGGATCTTAAACTCAGCTTGTGGCAAGGACTGAGAGGGCTCTGAAGTGCCTGCTGTGTAACAGTCCTGGGTAATGGCCAGCAGCAGGGCTCACAGCTTGGCTTGGCTTGGTCTCAGGGATCTGTGGACAGAAGGATGAGTAAGGATCCTGTTCCTGTGGGAGATGTGTGCTTTTCCTCCTTAAAATCTGTTTTATGGTTCACTATTTCTTTGACTTCTGGCCCTCCCACAGCGTTTGCTCACAATCTTCCTGACAAATGGGCTTTAAAAGGACAGGATTCCCAAGGGGAAGGCAAATACTGGCCTTACTAATTTATTCTTATTTTTTTAAAGTGTAGTGGCTTTCTAAGGAAATCCCCTTTTTCTGTCATGTAGCAGCTCTGTGGATTGTGTTACGACTTCAGGGAATAAATGAGGAGAAAATCTGGAAACCTGCTTGTGATAGAGGATGGACTCTGGTGTGTCAGAGGAAGTGACTATTAATGATGTTGTGTAGAGTAGTGGTAGCTTATAAAAGTCATGTTTGTGTGAGATAAGCCAGGGTTTGGCAATCAGAGATAGCTTAAAGTGCTGTGGCTGTGGTGTATGGAGTAATTATATCATTCTCTTAAGTGGATCAGTTTATACTACCTGGGAAGTAGTTGTTTCTTCTCACTATTTAATTTTTCTTGTCTCACTGGCATTTAGAATTTTTGAATGTAAAGTAGAAGTTCCTTTTCAAGAGTCAGCTTTGAAGTTCTGTTTAGCTTGGGGTTAAAACCATTTTGCACATACAAAGGAGTGGGGGTTGCTGACAAGACACTGTACCTTCTTGTAGTTGTTTTTATGTTTAAGAAATGAGAGCAGCATTTATCTTCTTAGAATTTTACCGTAATACAGAAGTCCAGAATGTTTGAAACACAAAAAGTTACAAATAAAAACTTTCTTACTGGAACATTCATGTATGTTTAAAAAAAAAAGATTTTTTTCAAAGAAAATAATGATAAAGCTAAGCTGAGGAGATTGATTATCAGATTGACAATAATATTCATCCAGGGGGAGAACAGATGAATTTCTGTAGCTCTTCAGAATTCAGGAAATTCTGGTATAAATCAGAAGGGGAAAGTAATTAACCTTCACCATCTCAAAATTAGATTGCATCTTTATTATAATTTCAGTTTCAAAGCAGATGTGTCTAAAAATGTGTTTTCTATCAACAGGATGTAAAGTAGAATCTATATTTCTGAATGTCGAAGCTGTAAACACACACAGAGATAAACCTGAGGTAAGAATATTTTTCAAATTGGAGAACTTGATGTAATGTACTGTCTGAGCTGATTTCCATTGTCCTTGTGGCTAGAACTGATTTGATAACCCAGCTGAGTGTATTTTATTTTACATATGAAGCTTTGCTACTGTTTTACTGTGAGGGGGGAGCAAGTTTTTTATTGACCGAATTTATCTTGTATGTGTGTTCTAGCTGGAATAGTTTATCTTTGAGAAATGAGAATTTGAAGATGTGGTGTCAGGCTAAAAACTGTATAAAGTTGTGCCAGGCTTTGTCACTCAGCAGAAGTAGGGGTAGCCCACAGGTGTGTTATGAATGCCACGCCTATTCTGGGAAGAGAAATCATCAGCTTTTTCATCACTGCTGTCAGTGCTGGATGAAAAAGAGGAATTGATGATGTCACCTGTGGCTTAAGCCAAAACTGGAGAGGAAGACGATCTCGGGAAGCAGCAGGACAGCCAGGGGAAGGAAATTGAGCATGTTTGTAAAATGTAAGTGCAGAGAAGATGTCAGCCCACAGCAGCTCGGTGCCCTGCCTGTCAGGCTCTCTGTGCTCCTCATGTCCACCTGAGCTCAGGCTGGTTCTGCTGCTTGTGCCAGGCTCTTCCTTTGCTTTGTCATCAAAGTGGTGTGAAATGTGTCATGGTTAAAGCTCTCTGCTTCCCTTGCAGATCCTCAGGCTCATACCACCAGGCACGGCACTGATTCTGTGCTGAGGTTAGGAGCAGTGCCTACTGGTGAATCAGAAGTCAGTTTGGTAACATGAGAAAAAAGGGCTGTGTTTGGTGGTTTTCAGAGCAACAGGTTATGGTGAAAAGGAATATAGTGAGAAATGAGGTTTTATGTGTGTATTCAACAAGGTGCATGATATAAAGTGCCTTTTGTAACTCAGGGTTCACTTTTGTGCAGAGTTCATGCTGGAATTCTTTGCTGAATTCTTCTGAAAAGCGGTTTTGTTTTAGTGACCTGGGTATTCCAAGTTCTGAAAATACTGAGTTGTGGACATTTTCTCTTCAACAACTGCATTGCATTATTTCCTTTCTCCTCCTCTTCCTGCTTTGTCATTCTGCTTTGCCATTTTGTATCTTAGTTTGATTTGTCCTGTTTAGGAAATCCAGTCTGTGTTTGTGCAGTACCTAAAGCTGGAGAAGCATAGTGAAAATCTATGGGGATGTCTTAGAGCAGTAGGTTATTTGTGTTAAATAATGTAGATGAGCATCTTTGTTTTGGCTGATGAAAATATCAGTGCTGAATTTACAGCTTGCTAAAATGTTGCTGAAAAAGCCAGTCCTCTAACTGAAGGGGTTCATTTCAGGGGGGAAGCTCTCCCTGAATCACCAAGTGACTCTCCACATGTCTAGCAAGTGATGTGGCCATGCTGGCACTGCTGTAGGGTGGCTCTTGTTCAGGTGCATGTAGAGGATTGTGAGGACACTTCCATTGCAGTGGGCTCAAAGACA
This sequence comes from Leptocoma aspasia, assembly GCA_013399835.1. Taxonomy (NCBI): domain Eukaryota; kingdom Metazoa; phylum Chordata; class Aves; order Passeriformes; family Nectariniidae; genus Leptocoma; species Leptocoma aspasia. The sequence goes on from VXAX01006459.1 coordinate 53,707, forward strand.
CAAGACTGATTTGAACAGAAATAAATTGAGTGAATGAATTGTACAAGAAGAAAAAAAAAAGGCTAGTGGCATTTTCCTAAAAACCCCTCAAATTCTCTTCTCCCTCTGCCCCAAAGGAAACCCAGCCTGGTGAATATGGATGATGTTACACTGTTCAGGTAGTGGGTCTGAATGAAGGACTTAAGCTGGTCCTGTCTGCATTTAATTGCTGTTCAGAGGACTGTGAAAATTTCAAAAGCTTTCATTTATAACACCTATGAAAATGTTAATTACTTCTGTAAAATTAAGTTTTCAAGTAGTCTACTGAAGTCAAAGCATTTAATTAAATACAGTGTCACATAACAGCATTGTTAAACAATGAAACTACTGGATTGAGACTTGCCCAGTGTGCTGTTCTATGACCCACCAGTCACTTGTAGTCTGTGCTCCAGAACAGTGCCCTTCTTTTGGGCTCAGCTGAAAACATCTATTTTCACATGGCAGAAATGCAGGCAAAGCTGTGGGGTGTTTGTTTGTGTATGTGTGAACCTCAGGGTACTGTGGTCATTTGTCTGGAGCAGACTGAAGCCTTGTGTTTGTCAGCATTGTAGTGGCTGAAGTTCTGACCTTTTCCAGTGAAGGAGTCTATAGTCTTCTACAGAAAATAATTCAGGGGAGTTGCTTTAGCTGTTGTTGGGTCCCTTCTTTGGGCCAGAAAACAAATGCTGGGGTGAAATGTCTGCTTTGCACATCTGGCTTAGTCAGTGAATGACAGAGAGAGGATTACTCATACCAGATCTCCTTTTTCATTTTGTTGAGGGGACGTGGGGGAGGGAGAGTGCAAGGTGAGCTGGCTTATCACAGTGCAGAACAAGCAAGACTAATGAAACCCATCAGCGTGAAGTTTGAAGAATTGGCAACGATTTAGCCTAAAATGGATCTTGCAAGGAACTTCAGAGCAGTTTATTATGGTCTGCTCTCTTGGTAGGAGAGAGAATACCAATTGCACAGGCTTTGGGACTTGCAGGAGGTGGTGCCATAGCAGATGTGATTCCTCATGTGTTTGGCTGCACTGGGGTCTTGGTTTCATTTGGTTTTGAATAATAGAGTGCTGCACTGAATGTCATTGTTTTTCTGCAGCCTCTGCAAAAGGAGGTGAGATCTAGTTGGTGTGATCAGCCTTGAATGGTGCAGGTGTCTGAGAACATACTTTTCATTTTGTTAGAGGAGTTATGTTGCCTATAACACAAACACATGTTAAAAGCTTCCTTTTGGCACAGAAGCATGTGGCATATTCAGTGAAACACTGAAAGTTTCTCAGTGAGATATGTATGCGCTGAAGCACAGGATAAGGTGCATTCCTACTTGGGCCTGTAAAACACTTCCTCCTAAATGTGACTGACTTGAGCTTTGACTGACTTGACTTGGGCAGTGTTGTCAGCAGGGGACCTGGATTTAATTGCTCCTCAGAGGACTGTGAAAATTTCAAAAGCTTTTACTTTTTTTACTGTGAATGTATTTTCGTGCTGTCTCATTCTGGGACAGCGACCAGCTCTCAGTCTGCTCCGTTCTTGGGGTGTGGGGGGCTGAAACCATCTCTGCCTCTCAATCAGCCCAGCTGTGTATTTGTGAAGGGACCTGATTGGTGGTTTTTGTTGGTCTTACTGCTGCATGATAAATATTCTCTGTATTTTTATTATTACACAGAATGTAGACATTGCCAGACCTACTGAGGAGGCTCTTGTAACAGTCCCTGCTCATCAGTGAACCCTGTGTGCTGACCAACTGTCGAACTTGGGGTGCTGTTTTCGTCCTGCTACTTCAAAATAAATTGAAAAACTAATCATTCCAATCACTTTGAAATAATAAAAAAAAATAGCCACACCCAAACCAACTCGTAACCCCAACCAAATGTTTGTACAGCTCATGACTTGAAAAAATTTATCAAATCACAATAAAACTGTTGCACTGGCTAATTTATTGTGGATGAGTTATCAAACCTCGATCGGCTCTCACTGGAATGCTGGTTTTGTAAATTGCTGTAATTTAAATATCCTGCAGCATTAAGCTGTACTGTAATAGCCAGCAATCATTTAGTGTTAGCTGCAGTGTATTTATGAAATCCATGAAACACAACATCCTGTGTGAGATAAGAAAGTCAGAATTTGTTTAGCCCAGCAGAGCACCAGTATTATCTGTTTCAGGGCCCTTGGGAGTGATTGGACTGCCATGTAGTGCAAAATAACAACCCATAATTACTGTAAATCCCTAATCCCACTGATCCACAGCACTAGTGCTGTACATGTGCTAATTAATGATGTGCTGTTGGAGCAGGGTAGCAAGTTTTCACTTAGTTCCAGGACAATTATTAAAGAACAGGAATGTGTATAAATGTTTTTAACATACAACTTTTGTTAACAGCAGTTCTGCATTAACCAGGCTTTAGGGTTTGCTTGTGGGCCGAAGGGATTTTCAATTCTCTCTTCTCCTGCTTTGTGTGAATGTGGGTGATGGAGCATGTACAGCTCTGCCCCAGCTGCTGTGTACCCAGATTTTGTGTGGGCTCCAATGAGCAGTGCTGACCATTCCAGAACAGGGAAGCAGAGTTAGCCAGAGGATTTTGTAGCTGGGTAGTGGCTCCAGCAGATGCAGATCTCAAAGCATCAGGGCATGAATCCCAAACTGTATGATAGGAAAGCCTCTTGCAGGGAGTAGGAGACTGCAGGCTGTGGGACATGTGATGCCTTTCCCATGGTGTTCCCTGGGCACCACAAGGCTGTGGGAAGCACCTGTGCCATGGAGCAGGTAGCATTGAGGCAGGGAAAGGCAGAAAAACACTGAGCCTTGGAACTGTTTTCTGAGGGGCTCTTTTAGTGAAAGTAAGCAGGACTGTAAGTTGTGGAAAGCTTTTATCTGTTAGGTTTCTCAGGTGGTATGTTTTTCCCAAACCAGGATTTTGGAAAAAAAAAAATTACATATCTGCACTTCTAAAATAGTACTGAAATCTTCAGAAGTTGATAGCAATTGGGAATATTTGCCATAACCAGATAAACTTCTGGCCAGAGAGCCTCCTGCTGTGGTGCTTGGTGTTTGGTTAAACTGCTGTCCCTGGGCTGAAATTGGGAGAAGCTGGATCATTTTCCTGTTGCTGTCATGACTGTGATGTAGGAGGGGTCGGTCACTTTTCCTTTTTTTAATTGCTCCAGGGTCTGGGCATGAGCTTTGCTGTGAAAGGTTGCCCAGAGGAGCCCATGAGCCTGCTGTACCCCCTTGCACACAACAATGAGTCCAGTTGCTCTTACCTGACAGCTGAGGTGACATTCCTGAGGGATTACAGGGATGCTGGCCATAGTCAGGTACTGAGGAGCCACATGGAGACAGCTTGGAGTGTTGTCAGCTCCACAGGCCACAGCTAAGGAAATACCATCCAGATGAAATGAAATGCATTGCATTTCTGATGGAGCCAAAATCTGTGGAGGCGTCTGCTGTGGAAAAACTGAGTTTTGCTGCTTGAAAAAGGATGGCTTGGGCTGTCAGAGAAAATTGAGGGGGAGGATGACAGGAGCAGGAGCTTGGCCAGAGAGGAAAGCAAAGTTTGCCTGGACTGTGGCTGGTGGAGGTTGCAGAGGGAAGGGAAGCAGCAGGAGCACCCAGGACCCTCCATTCCTGCCAGCTGCTGCCAGCCAGATTTCCTGGGGCTGTGTCTGCATGTTGTTCTCTGCTGAGCACAGCACTCACTGTGCTGATGTGTGCAACAGAGTGAAGTGGATATTTAATAGCAGAATGCTCTAAGGGGTCTCCTCTTACAGCAGGATTATTTAATACCCTTGCTTTGTCAGTAGAAGGAAGGCCTGATGCTGGATGGGAGGCATCAGTGTGGCACAGCTTGCTGAGGGGAAGCTGGCTGATAGAGTGCTGGATGTTTATATTGTGCTGTTTATTTATGTGTTTATGCCTGTGCTGGCTCTTGTCTCCAAGACCTTCTCCAAGAGGTTCCTCTTTTGGCCTGCAGGAGCCTTTCTACAAGATTTTCCTGTTCTGCTGCGAGGATCACATGTAGCCAAGTCAAACTAAAACCAAAAACAGGGCTTGTCCTGTTGGAGACCCACAGCACTTTGCTGGGGGAGGCTCTGCCCTGTAGGAAAAAAATGTACAAAGGCCAGGGCACAATGAAAACAGCAACAGTGGTATGGGAGGGTATTGTAGTAACTCTGTGTACTTTGAGTCTTTCCAGGAAGGACTGGGTAAGATGGACTCTTGTGCAAGGCAGGGTCAGGCTGCTCCTGCCTTGGGGAGCAGGCTCTGGAAGCAGCAAGCTCCTGCTGGGGCTGGCCAAGGGAAAGGGTGTGTGGCTTGGTAGAAACAGTATTTGGGACAGGTGTGTGGGTTTTATTCCTCCTCCTGTGTTTCCTGGGCTCTCCAGACCGTGTTGCTGCTGGTGTGGGGCTGTTCCCAGCATGGTCATTTGTCCAGGTGTGCTTTGGTGCCAGGCAGTTGCAGAGACACCTTCTGGTCCCAGAAGTAAGGCTGAAACCTCTGTCACCTTTCTAAGCAGCAGCACTGTTCTTGTTGCACGGCTTTTCAAACCTCACAGTGCCCATGGCTGTTCTGAAAGTGGGTACAGTCCCAGTTGCCATCATCTCATCTAATGGGATTCCTGTGAGTAGGAATCTGCTTACAGTTAATGAGGATGTTGGTCCCTTTCTAAGCCCCTGTTCATCTGGTTTCTCTGCTGGCTGTTGTGTTTGTTTAATAAGCCCTTGGGGGTGTTTATCAGGGTTTATCCCAGTTTTCTTCCTCCAGTGTGACAGTTCAGCACACTTTGCTTCCACAGCCTGTTTGTGTTTACTCAGGCTCAAGCTTTTTTTGCTTTCAGCTTTCTTGCCTGCTTATCAATATTCCCTTTGGGTCTGTCTTAGTTGTTAGAATGCTGCTTTTATCCGATACCTCTCGTTGACTGAAACAAGCTGTATCTTCTGCCTTGCCTTAATCACCTCATTTCCTTTTAGCTTCATCTTTGAGCTCTCCAGCTCTTGCTGCTTGCGGACTAATTTCCAGTACCTCTGGATTCCTGCATTTTGATGCTCTATTTCATGCTCCATTTAATTTTCTTTGAATCAACATCAGATGTTCAGCTTAAAAGATTTCAGCCAGTATTCTGGGAGTGCCTGTGGAGACCTCTCTGCAGTCCCAGGGAAATTCTGGGTATGTTGCATCAGTTGCTAAGAAAAACACAAACACACGAAATGCCAGCATGTTCTGTTGGTTTGTTGTTTTGGTTTTTTTTTTTTCCTTCCTTATAACCATGCAGAATATTACTTGTTTTGCTAACTTCTCATGTTCTTAGCAGATACTGATGCTTTCCCCTTGCTGCAGAAGAGGTGCTTCTTGGAGAAGCTTTTTTCTGAAATAGGGTTGTTGCTTTGCTTTCCTTCAAAGAGATGTGAGGGTGGGTCAGGCTGTGTGCTGGTGGGTGCAGAGATTTCCAATACTTGAACAACTCTGTCCAGCAGCATTTGCTCTGTGTGTGTGTTCCCAGAAACCTTGGTATGGTAATTTTGGTGGAAAACGGGGATTTACCCAAGGGCTTGAAAGCTGATGACAAAGGGAAGGGCTGATGTGGATGTAGGAGAACTGGTAAGGGCAGAGCAATGTTGGCAGAATTCAACCTCCAAAGAGAATCTGTTGCTGCTTGTTTATATCCTGCTTTCATAAGATATGGCTGAAAATCTAGAAACTGGGGTTGGGGAGGGGATTGAATTGCTGTTTGAGTTGATGGCTTTTGACTGATGGAGTTGTGTGTCTACATGTGCTGAGAGGGCCCCTCACTGTGTGCTCCTGGGGCTCTCCTTTCCCCGGAGTTTGACTGGAGAGACTTGTTTTGAATGTAAAGTCTAATAAATGTGGTTATAAAACCACTGGAGCATTCCCTGCTGTCAGTGTGACATCTGCCACCATGCTATGTGTATCCCAAAGTGCATTTAAACTTTATGTTGCCAGCTCTTCAGGGAGCACTTGATGTACCAACTCTTCAGGGAGTTATTCAGAGTCCTTCCAGTAATTTGCCTGCTCACAGATAGGATCAGGATTGGCTTTATGGCTGTTGGTGTTAAGGAATTATTTCCTGGAGTGTGCTTGGAACAAGAAGAGGAGGGCTTCCCTCCCTCAAGATTTTATTGATTCCTGTGTGGTTTATGGCCTTTGCAGGATTCTGTTTTTCCTTACACTACATGCATAAAGACTGGGAGAGACAGTGGGTTAGAAAAATGTGGTTAAAACAGTGATTAAAGGAAAAAAAGGTTTTAAAAGCTGTAACTTTGATACCTGCATATGGTGTACAGGGACCAATTGTCCTGCCAGACCTGGTGTGATACAAGTCTGAGGGATGCATTTCACTGGCAGCAGAGATCCTGCTTTTGGGTGTCTGAGGGGCTCTGTAAAGCTCCTGGCACTGGGACGAGGTCCAAGCCTGGTTGTGAATCCCTCTCAGGGGCTGGGACCTTTCCTTGTGATTTACAGAGCATTTTGAGGAAACAAGAGTTACTTGCTCACCTTTCATGTCGTGTGACAGCTCCATGCTGAGCAAAACCCGCGGCTGCCTGTGAGACCTTTGCTTTAAAGTTTTTATTTTTTATCTTTAAATTTGCAGAATGTAGGTGTGAATAGGTCGAGAGAAGAAGCTTTGAGGACAGTCCCCACCCACCTATAGCTGCAGCTCCCGGGGCAGCAGCCCTTCCTCCAGCAGCTCAGGGCCCGGCGGTGTCGGAGCGGGGCGGGATGGACGCGCCTCCCCTTCCCTTGGAGACATTTCCAGTGTGGTTCTGCTTCTTTGGACGAAGCCTGTGCTCGTGGATAACTCGAAAGGTATCAGTAAAAAGATTGTGGGGAGCAGAGCAGAGTTGGTTTTAGATTTTTCTTATGTAAATTTGTGCAGTTTCAGTGGGTTTTTACTGTTCGTCTGTGGATAATGCAAGGTAGTTAATTGCCCCTGTTGATTTTACTGTCAGATTTTAACTAGATTTTATTTTCTCTTGAAGTGTTTTTTCTAAGAGTTCTCTTATTTTTACTGTGAATGATTGCCTAGAATTACATGGAGTTTTTTTGATGGCGTATTTAACATGGGCAAAATTCTACATTTTGAGCACTGGAGGCTTCAGGTTGCAAAGCTGCTTTAAATGGGGAAGCCCATCAGGTCTGATAATTGTCCTGTGTTTTAAATTGAACTTTGGTTTGCCAGCCACAACTCAAAATTTTTCTGAAATTCGCAAGGGAGATGTTCCCTTTGAAAATCAAAGCATTAAAGCTGGATTTGCTACCTGGGAAATTCTGCTGTTTTAGCAAGATTTTAACACTTTCCAGAGACCAGGTGTATTTTGGAGGGCAGTGGGGGACTTGAGTGTGAGTGACAGCTGGGGAATGAATCGAAAGGGATGGAGAGAGACACATCCTTTCTGCTGCAGTAATGGGAGGGGATGAGCAGCTTTTCTGAGACTGGGAGGGGAAAAGGATCCAGCCTGTCAAGGGCTGGAAAAGCTGCTTGTCTTGTTAGTGTTGTCTTTATATTTTTAGAGAATTTTTGGAATGAATTTCAACATAAAAGTGTATGTTTCTCTTTTATAGCCACATTTAATACGTACATCAGGAAACAGTACAGAAAGGTTAGGTGAGTTTAACCATTCTAACAGCTCATGCAACAAAAACACCAGGTAAATTCTGAAATAATTTTTAGCATGGCACACCTGCCTTGGGGGTTTTTGTATTGTTTTTAAGCACCTTCCATGATCCCACAATTTTTTGTTGCTCTTTTATGCCTCGTGAAACTCCAGTGCTAAAAATGGAATTTTCTGTGTCTGTCAAGGTCACGACCTTTTAACTGTACTAAATCAAAGTGTATTTTGTATGTGTGTTACCAGACAACTGAAGTGAGCTGCCAGCACAACTGCTGGCTCTAGCTCTGCAGTGAAGAGAACTATTCTTTGGTAGTTGGACTGTGTTTTTTCTAAGGATTCTCTCCAATTAATTGAGCTTTTACCATGTGAGTTGGTGTGGTTGTTTTGTTGTTTTTTTTTTTCTTCCCTGAATTCCTGTGTGAAATACCAGGCCCTGGTAACATAGTTTTGCAGGCAAGGGCTAAATTGTCTTTTGTTTGTGCAGGGTTTATAAAATAATGTGCTGCTGTTGTGATTTCTTTTTTTTTTTAATAAGCTAAATTCAGCAATATATTCAGCTCTGGAAGTAAGCCATAGTGCATTGCTAGGTTCTGTTTCAGAGGAGGAATGTGTAGGTTGCAGAATGACCAGGAACACTTGCTTCAAGCGCTGCTGTCTAAAGCTTTGTGTGTGTGTGTGTGTTATGGTAATGCCATTTCAGACCTTTATTAATTCAGCTGTGCCTGTAGTTGTGGGGTGAGGAGAGGGCCTGCCTGGCACGGCTCAGAGGAGTGAATTTATTGATGTGTGGTTAACAAGGCCACCTTTGTGACACAACTGAAGGAGCAATTTCCCCTCCCACTGTGGTGTGGGAGAGCAGGGCTGTGCCCCAGGCAGCCCTTGCCCCTCTTCTGGGACAGGAGTTTTCACACTGAGAGTGCCAGGACTTATCTGGAAAAAATCCCAGGAGGCTGCATTAGAAAAGTGGGATTTTACTGGCAGATTGTCAGCTCAGACCCAGCTGAAGAAGTGTGGGCAGAAATGTTTCCCCCAGTGAGAGCTGAGCCCAGGGTTGCTTCTTGCTGGTGAGCACAGCTTCAAGTGTCTCCTCTTCCCCTTTGTTTTACCTCTCTGATCTGTCAGAGGTGCTGTAACATCCTCGAGGCTACATGTTCTATGTACAGTAGGTATTTTTATAGCCTGCTTTCAAATATACTGTGATGAGTGTTTTACTACAATGGGTGTTCAGTAAAAAGAGTTGTATAGAAGTGTAAATAAACTATTGTGCTGATACTTGAAGAGAAAAAAAAAATGAAGTTGTTGGTTCTACGGTAGGAAGGTACAAAATCAGTGACTGCATCTGACCCTGGCTGGAGAGAGCAGGTGTAGATGATGAATGTAGATTTGAGTTGAATGTAGATTTGGAGTGCTGGGTTCTCCCAGGGTGTAACCCTAACTGCTGTTCTGGGAAGGCACAGTTAAGAACTGCAGTTAATTGTCACTTTGTGTAAGTGTGTGTCCCCCACTCCTGGCAGAACAGTCACTGACAGGGGAGGGGAAAACCCTTGTCCTGACCTTCTGTGTTTGTAACATTTGACTGCCTCTGTTCTGTGTGTGCCTGGCTCAGATGCAGTCTCTCCCATGGGAGTAAACTGTCCTTTCTTACATCGTTGGCCTTTGTTGTGATCTTTCAGACAAATGTAATCATTTGACCTTTGATCCAAGTAATAAAGATCAAATGCTACAGGGTGCACTGATGTGTGTTTCTTTCCATGTCCGTTTCCAGTGGCTGAAGTGCCAGGTGAGTGTTCCCAAGCCTCAGCAGGGTTCCACAGCTTCCACAAACTGGGTTTAGGGAGTTTAGATATAAATGTAAGGATTATATTAATTCACCTTGTGGTTGCTTTACTGTGACAAATAACTATGATGTAAGTAGGAAGCTCAATAATGGAGGAAGAAGCTGGAAGAACAGATTAAATAAATGCATGCCAGGATTTGCATGTGATAGAGGAGAAAGGTAAGACTTTATTAGCTTTACCTGGTCACTGGGGTTAAGATCTGCTCCACCCTCTCAGACTTACACTGTTCCTACGTTGTCTTGAACATGCTGCTGGTGTTTTGAGAAAGCTGAAAATCAACAGCCAAATGCTGCCTGTCAGTACAAGTTTGTATGCAGACGGGAGCTGGAGGCCATTAAATTTGCAGGGGTACTTACCCTTCAGAATGACAAGGACAAAATTAATTACTGCTTTGTGCTTGTAGAATTATGTACTCACATTCTCATGTCTTGCTGATTGCAGCCCTCCAGGTGGTAACCACTTGTCTCTTCTCTGCTCAGTGGGAGGAGTGTTTTCACTGCTTTTTAACTCCACTGTTTGAGGAGCAGGTAACTTCTTTGTTTTAGAGCTTCTAGGCTGCATTCTGGACGAAGTCCTTTAATAGCTGAAACTTCCTGTAGTATGAGGATGACCCAGAGCTGATGGATGAGTGAACCCAGATGGTGCTCACAGGTGGCCCTGGGATGCAGCATTTGTGCAGAGGAGGTGGAGGAGCTCCCCAGGCTGTGGAGCCCTGGTGCCTGTGCTGTCACACAGGTGACAGTGGTGCAGGGCAGGGCCTGTGCAGGGGCTGAACAGGACAGGGCTGCCATGGAGGAGGGGTGCAGTAGCTGCTCTGCAGAGCAAAGGGATCTGTGCCCCTGTGTCAGGGGTGCAGTCGGGCACAGCTGTGGCAGCAGGAGATCCTCCTGGTACACCAGTCAGATGCCAGCTGAAAGAGCTGCTGTGTGAATCCTCTTGAGCAGATCTGGCACTTGTTACTCCAGAGCAAAGCAGGTGAGTACAGGGAGCCAGGGTTCCCACAAAGGAATATTTACTACTACCTATAATTTGTAACAGCTTCTTTGTGTGCAAATACCCCCTACTGCTGGCACCCACATTTGTAACCCCTTACCTAGAAATGTGTTTCTGCTCGGGTGCAAGGGCACAGCACGCACCTTGGAAAGCAGAATCCCTTTCTGGTGGCAAATGGCAAACCAGAAGTGACTCTAGGTTACGTGAAGGGGAAAAGCTCAGGTTCCTGCTCTCCCTGCAGCCCCTGGCAGGGCACTGCTTGTTCCCCTTGGACGGGGGTTGGTAAAGCAGGCCAGCCCTGGCTGTTTGGAAAGGGCAGCTATGTTCTGCCTCAATCTGCTGCAGGCTCAGATGGCATCCGAATCATGCTGGCATTACTTGAGTTACAACAATAAGCTAGAGCTGTTTTTTAGGAGCAGAACAAAGGCAGCAGTGTATTTTTTTTAATCTCTATGAAGTATTATGGCTTTCTGCTGCTCTTTCAGCAGGATTTACAGTCTGAAACTACCCAGAAGCTCCAGGGTGCTCCTAAGAGTTCTGTAGCATTCCATAAGTCTTGGATGAACTGACATATGTACATTTTTTCTGCCTGCTCAGTGTTGAGAAAATAAAATCATTTGCAGTAGTGTTACAAGATATACAGAAAGCTCCTGAAAAGCAAGGAAACCTTGCTTCAGCCTGAATTTTATGAGCTGACTGCAAGGCGAAGGTTTTGGAAGGAGCTTTGCAGTAATTACATTAGTTTTTCTTTCTCTCTAATGGCTGAAAATCAAAATTCAGAAGTAGGTGTTGCAAGACAGCAGGATCTGGTTTTGTGCCCTTCTAACAGCAAGCAGGAGGAGCCACAGCTGCTGTGTTACAAACAAGCAAATAAAACTGGAAGAAGGATTTTGTGTTTGGCAGTTAAACAGAATAATTCCTCAGGCAGAGCAGGCAAGTAACTCTACAGTTGTTACCTGGGTTCTGTCCTGCTGTGATTGTTGTGGCTGTTAGCAGGAAGTGGCATTTAGTGGCAGAACCCCACATTCCTAGGCAGGATGGGGCTGCTCTGGGATGCTGAGGCCTCTTTGTCTCATGCTTGGACTGCTTTGGAATAAATATGTAGCATTTACTCAGCAAACACCCCTGAGCTGTTTCCCACAGCAGCTGGTGTTAACACTAGCAGTCTCTGCTTTCTCCTGACACTTCCTTTTGTTTAATTCACAAAAACAAGAAATATTTTAAGAAAGCAATCAGGGCTGACCCAGCATTATTTTTTCACTGTACATTAAAGACCACTGGAGTTAAATTGTATATTGTTAAAAATCATAGAGCCATGAATGAAAGTTACATTAAACTTTCTTTTAATTGAAGACAAATAAAAGAACCAAGGGCTCAAACACATTTTAAAAAGACATTTTCTGTTCCCCAGTGTCTTCTCTTGAGCAAAATATACAGCCCACATATATATATATAACATAACTACATTCAAATACCAAACAGAATTTACATTTTCCCAAACAGAGAAAAGAATGCACATGATTCACATACCTTAAACCCAACCATGCATAGAAACACTGCCAATAAATCAGGAGTTGAACATAATTCATCACACTACTGTGTATTATTCTGAAGTATCGACGTAGTTGGAATGCATTAACACTTGGGAGTCTGGGTTTGTAACGTGTTTTAAAGTCCAGCTGTTCAGAGATTTATTTGTTCAAGATCTGTTCAAATTTTGGGTTAATAAAAGAAAATCCATCAAATGCAGACTGATCCATGGACTCAATCAGGTTTTTATCACTGTAAGATAATTTTGGCTTCTCGCTCAGAAATTCTCTGTCAAAGTTGTTGTAGTCACTTGCTGATTTCTGTGTTAGAGAGGGAAGACAGTTTGAGATAAATGTTGTATTTTCTTCAAGAAAAAATTACTTAAATACAAAATGTTGGGAAGTTAGTCTTTTAGCTCCCTCCCTCCTTCTCCTGCTTTAGAGAGAAAAAAAATCTCATTTTAACCTATTTTAATGAGACTATAAGATTACAATTGGGCACTTTTTATTGTTAGTTGGAAACCAACAGAAAAACCAAACCCAGGTTGCTTTGAAGAAGAACCACCTGGATTTGGGATAACACTGGGTTATTACCCAAAAATTATCTGTTGACAAAAGCAATGCAGCATGAACTTACACATCAGACCAACATTTCTTGCCATTAACCAAAATGTTTAAATTCCTGAGAACGTTTTACAGGCTGTACTTGTTCAGAGAATAAAGCAATGCCCTGTAGCAGCTGTTTTGTGTTTCATAAATATTTACGTAACTAGAAACTGTTTTACACTCTGAACCACCAAAGATTACTGTTTGTAGGATCCTTACGTTTCCAGATTTCCCACTTCTCTGGGAACAGGCAACACAAAACCTTGTGTGTTTGAAGGGGACAGCTTTCCTCCATAGAGTACATTTTAAAGAGACTTGCCTCCAGAGCATTTCACCTGTTCTAGTAAGAGGCTGGAGAAACACTGGTTTGGATTTTTAACCATGTGAGCTGAAGCAGCAGCATCCCACTGTGACACAGCCTGAGTTACAGTCCGTTCTGTAGGTGTTTTTTCAGGTAACAACATCAGGCATGTACATTAATTCCAAGTTCAGCAGCTTAGGGAATGCTGCTTCTTGCCCCCTTGGAGATGCCTGGGTGAGTCTGAAGCAGCAGAGATTCAATGCTTGCACAGTGCCTGCAGTCAGGTACCAGCTGAGCAGCCTGGAGCTACTGCTGCTCCTCCCATGTGGCATTTCAGAAAAGCAAACTGCAAGGAACTGTGAACATTCTAATGCAGAGGGGAATGGAGATCAAAGCTATCTGTTGGTTTTCATGAACGTTTTATTCATAAAGCTCCTTGAGAGCAACAGGAAGACAGTCTTAACAGGAAGGGCTCAGGGCAGTCAGAGGAGTACAGTGCACCTGTGTATAACTGAATTACCCAAGAATAACAGGCTTACAGATACACAACTTTCTCATTTGTAAAATGTGAGGAGGAAATGGCAGTAGGATTCTTTGTGCAGGCACAGAATTCACCCCTTACCCTTGGGCTGCTGCTTAGTAAGAATAAAGAATAACCCACTTACCACTTTTGGCCTGAAGGGAGGGTCCACCTCCCTCTTCTCTAGCGCTGTCCAGTTGATTGTTTTGAAGAAAGGATGGTCTCTGATATTCCCAGTGACCCCAAGTCGTTTTGCTGGATCCCTTTCAAAGAGCTGCAAGAGAAGACACCCACTAAGGAGCTGCTCCAAAGGTGCATGGCAGGGGAAGAATTACAGGTATGGTGCTAAAACAACTAAGGGTGCTGACAGCAAACAGAGAATTAGGAATTAATCTGACCTGGCTTGCCCTTGGTAAGAGCAATTTGCTGAGAAGCAGCTCCTTTATTAGGAGATTTGTCTCTCCCTGCACAGAGACAGTACCAGGACCCCAAGCTGATCATCAGTCCTACCTTTTCTAAGATATCCTTTGATTCCTTGGTGATCCAGCGTGGGTAGTGAGGGGTGTCCACTCGGATTGACTCAAACAGTTCATCTTCATCATCCCCATGGAAAGGGGACTGGCCAATCAGCATCTCATACAGCAGCACCCCAAAGGACCACCAGTCCACGGAGAAGGTGTACCGCAAACCCTGCAGGATCTGGGGCCGCACAGGAGGGAACACACGTGAGAGGGAGGAAGCAGCAACACATCCCAAAAACCAGGAGAGGTATTTCAAGAGAGAACCTTTAATGAGTAGAGCACTTAGGGGAAAAATAAAAATCCATGTCTCTGGGAAATTGTGGACACTGATGCAGAGCTGTGGTTTTACCCTAGGCTGCTGTTTGTGGGAATGTGGCCAGCTCCATGGACAGGTCTTTGCTCTTCATTCAGAAATTTTCTCCCTTAACTTTAAATAACCATAGACTTAAAAAACATCCTCTCTAGTTTCTTTACAAGATGGAGGGAGAAGCAAGTAGTGATGCAGAGTAGATTCCAATGGAAGTCTTAGACATAATTTATAGCTTTAGAAGCGAAATACCTTCCTTGACCTGCTTTGCAAATGAGATTAAAAAAAACCAGCTGACACACAGAATTAAACTCTGTGAGATTCCCCTTAAATGCTCCTTTTGTTTTGAATTCTGGTTGTTTGCACAGGCACAAGTCTCTTTGCCATCTGCAGTGCAGATACATAGATTCATTCTGCAGGAGCTTCATGGATGTGCTGGCTACACCTAACCCCCAGCTCTTAAAAAACCGAGCATTTTAACTTTCCAAAGCAACATTTTTTTAAACTTACAGCTACAGAACATTTTAAAATCTCAAGTACCTTCTATAAAAAACATGGATGCAGTTCTTCGCTCTGATTTTTACCTCTAAATAGACTTGGATTTTCTGAACTATTAGTCTACAAACAGGTGATTAATCACAGCAGCTCCTGTGCCATGCATGCCAGCAGTGTCTGTGTGTGCCATACTGACCTCGGGAGCGATGTAGTCGGGGGTCCCACAGAAAGTGCTCGCCTTGTTGTCCCCAACAACATTTTCTTTGCACATTCCAAAATCAGCTATTTTGATGTGGCCTTCTTTATCAAGCATCACATTGTCCAGTTTTAGGTCTCTGCAAAAAGTGTTTTAAAATGTTGTGCTTTAAGTTATTTTTGTAATCAGATGCACACAGTTTCTTCACTGATAAACACCTCCCCAGTTGCACACGCAAAGGCTTTTCAAGAAAAATAATCATCCATCAACACAATCCATCCAAAATGGTACTTTTGTGCTTTGAAGGCATGAGGGACAAGGGAAGAATTCTCTCTTGTCAAAGAAAAGGAGAGGCTGAGGTGCATATATAGAATGTGACCTTATAATCCTCCACATTTGCTTTCAGATCCAGAAGCACAGCCAGAGCTTCTGTTGCTGCTGGAAAGCAGTGTGAGTTAATGCCCCAGCAGCTGACACAGCAGTGCTGCACCAGCTCCAGGGCTCAAAAGAAGGATTGTGTTGGATTCTGAGAGCCTTTGGCAGGAATTTGATTGTTTGAAACCTGCCCAACTCTTAACACTACCTGTGACTTGTTCCTGATTACAGCACAAGTTCATGTGTTGTGGCACGGCCTGTGAAGGGTCCTATTAATGTTCTTTCTCAGAACACTATTCAACCAAGAATGAGTTTTTTTTCCCAGAAGTTTCCAAAAGCTACATTCCCTCCCTTTGACCATGCTGCATTTTTTGTCCATCTGGCTACAAATGCACATACCAAGGAGGGCAGGCTAAAGAGAAACTGAACAGCCCTCTGCTTACCAAGGGCTGAAATAGAGCAGAGAATTTCACATAAGAACAGGCCAGTCTTTTCTCCTGGGTAACTGAAGTTCCCAGTACCAGCAGTGGATCAGAGTCTGGCCCTTGATGCTTCAACCTGGGCAGGCAGAAGCATCAATGTTGTGGTTTCACCAGAAGGCAAAAGCAGGGAACTTTCACCCTCGGTGCTTTGCTCAAGGAGCCTCTCCCTCACCTCCACACTAAACAGACTCATGATTTGAAGGCAGTGTTTGAAAATAACTGAAACAAAACTCCTTTTGTGTAACACAAATCCCATTCCATCATTCCAGTTGCCAAGGAAAAAACCACACAAATAGAGATTCATCTCGGGCATGTTAATGGCCTTGGAACTACATCAGATCTGTGACAGACGGCTTGTGTTTGTTACATCAATCAGGAATTCAAAGATGCATGAAGTGCTAAGACAATTCCCAGGTCCCAGCCTGGAGCTAGCTGGTACTCACCTATAAATAATGCCTTTGCTGTGAAGAAACTGGAGCCCACATAAAATTTCAGCTCCATAAAACCTGAAAGGACCAAAACACCTTTTAATCTTTGCTCAGTTACAACAGTCAATGTAGGTAGCCAAAATAATGCTGTGGGCATCTTTCCATGGAGTGAGAAGCACTGTACACATCTTTAAATCCCAACAGCTCTGTGCTTATGCAGCCAGCTGCTGTAACCTGCAGGTTAATCCCTTCACCACACATCGGCAGTGTCCAACGCCACACAGCAGAGAGACACGGCAGAACTGCTGTAAGGCTTCATCCCACTTCCCTCAGGGAACACCATCCCCTTCCTCCTCTTCAATAACAGTCTTTGTATGGTGTTAGTGATAGGCATGTGCCTTTGAAAGAGAGCTACTGGGAGCTCAGCCCTCCAGGATTGCTGCAGGAGGGACTGGGCACCAATGGCAAGGTTAGAATTGGGCCTCACACGTCTCCCTCTGCACCTGCCTGGTCACAACAGACACGCTGAAAAATGCCATCACTTCAGGGGCACTCTCCTCAAAAAAAAGAGGTGACAATCTAGGGAACATGAAGGCAAATCTGAAAAAATGCTGCCCTCTGCCCCAAAAAGCATAATTTATTTTTTTTTAATCGGAAAAATACAAAACTATTTCCATTTCTGTATAGCAGATGAATGTTGGTCCAAAACAAATAGGCACAGAATATACCCAGAGAGGATGCCAGATGTTTGCTGGGATGCAGGTGAGGTGGAGGGGCTTCATCCACATTTTTGCTGGGGAGAGGGGGAAGGGAGCTGACCTATGTCTGCTTGTGATCCCATCCACCCAGCAATCCTTAGTGCAGTGCCAGTAACAGAAGTAATTTTTCTGGGGCTTACAGATAGGTCCAGTACTCTGCACTGTTACTTTTTAAGGTTTACATGCCACCCCTTCAATGATGCCATTAAAATGCCCATGGGTTTGGATGAGAAAAGTAGAAACTGACCTCAAACTAAAAACGATAGCTAAAGTAACAATAATACAATACTTCTGCATCCTTTAAAGATCACTGGAGCTGAAAACTGAAGTCACAGATAACTGACACAAGTGCACTTACTAAACCAAGTCCCTACCCATTTAATTAGCATCTCATGCAATGTACAGTTTTTGGTACTATCATGTCAATCTAGCACTAGCAGTAAATATGTGTTGAACGTTTTCCCCCCATGCTATTTTCCAATTTTTTCCATCAGAATACTGTCCTAAAGTACACTGAAGCTGTGCCTTTTGCTTTTCAGTGCTGGCTCATGTTGCAATTTATTTTGCACCTCTAGGAACAAACACCATAAAGTACAACATCACACTGTTATGTAAATTAGAAAAGCCCAACTCCACACATCATTAATTGAACTTCACTGTATTCAACCAGTGCCTAGAAACACATTTTCAACCATCAGCCACTGAAATTTGAGTGCAGGTAACGAGGGGCACAGAACTAGAAGCCATAAAGCCAGAGATGAAGTCATGCATGGAGGTGGGGAATGAAGGGTTGAGCACTCACGTTGCTCTGTAGAGGTCGAAACGCCCCTTGTCTTGGATGTGGAACATCAGGTCTCCCCCATTCAGGAACTCCATAACGAAGAACAAATGATCCTTTTGCAGATAACCAGGGAATGGAACAATTACTGATGCTATCCAATGAAGTAGCAATTTGCCTCCAGGGGACCAAGCAGCCTCCTCCCTCTTCTCCTGAAGGATTTTTGGTTTCATGCACCCCTATGAGGCTCCTACTGAGCTGAGTGGCCTGGTCTTGTAAATATAAATATCTAATCCTGTGTTCTGTGGGTTGCTGGACTTAATACCCACTGAAACAAACTTACTGACTTCAATCTGTGACAGTCATCCTTTTCCCCTCACCAAGGGTAAATCACAGATTAAGGATTTAAATTAAACTCCTCCTTATTCCAGACTGCATATATGTTCTTCTGAACTTATTCTGTCCTTATCAAGGTATATTAAGTCATACTCATATTTACTTTCCACTAGGCCCATGAATTGCACAGAGCACAGGAAAAGGACATTTAATTCTTGCATCACTGAATTACTTTAATTTGACTGCTGGTATCAGCATCCATTAAAGGCTCACCTGTTGTGTTGTGTCACCATTTAAATTTTTCTTACCTTTGTCTGAAATGTGCAGTAAAGATGTGTGAGAAATGGATTTTCCCAGGCAAGAGCGAGGACCCTCTTTTCCACCATGGTGCATTCCACATCATCATCAATCAGCACCACATCCTTTTTCAGAGCTTTGATAGCAAAGAATTCGTTCTTCCCTTTCAGCTCTGCAAGCAGAACCTACAAAAAATAAAAGAGTGAGTACAGCACGTGTAGGAAAGACTGGTGCTGATTTATCAGTGAGGGAAAGCCAAAGATGTTCATAACAGGTACACTGACAATTAAAAAACATTTAAATGGGAAAGATGAGGGAGGTTTGGGAAGGTGAAGCTGCTGGACACAGATGAGGAGATGGGGCTCAAAGGCACAGCAGTTTTCCTGTCAATGTCTTGTGAGTGTACAAACAGCAGCCATGTAAAGCCTGGTCTGTCACTGGAGCTGCAGTTTCAGAGACAGCAGTAGACAGAGCCTGTGGAGGTCACACTGCTGTCCCAAACATCCCCTGCCATTGCACTGGGGCTTTGTGAGGCTGTTTCTGAATGGAGGAAACAGAACTAAAATATCCATTTGCACTGTGTGCATTAAAGGGCAATTCTTCTGCCTCGATACTAAACACTGACAAACTGCTGATGTGCATGATGAATCACTTTTGGGTTTACACAAGATCCAGCTGATGAATTTCTAGTGTCTTTGACAAAGATGTCTACATACAATTCTTTTAGAAGACTACTAACCCCAGAAGCTGAGAGTCCCTTCTGGTTAAAGGAAACAGCCCACCACACTGCAGAGATCAAGCCAGGCAGACACCTTAACTCTCGGTTTGTCACATACCTTTCCAAAGCTGCCTTTCCCCAGCACTTTGTGGAAGACAAAGCTGTCTATGTTGAATTTTCTCCTTGCAGTTCTGGGTGCTGGCTTGCTTGTGTTCACCTCCCAGAGCTTATCGTACTCGCTGTTATCTGCTGATCAAAACAGGGAGGGCAAAACTCAGGGGGTGCAGGAACACTGCAGGACTCAGAGCCCTGGATAAGAACTAGGTACTGACACACTATTTCAGTGCATCTGCTGCTGAAATTACTGGGGAACCTAAACACAAGGGACAAGTCCTGTGTAAACTTTTCAGGAGATGGTAAAAAGAAAGACATGTTGCTTTTTTTAACAGTACTTATTAAAAAAAATTGTCTAACACAAGGCAAGAATGAGTAACTTTTTAAATTGTCTGGTAGGTAAGTGGCTGTATTGAAACATTTTCTATTTCCTCACCTGTTGTGTCTCCTCCTGGAGCTTTATGCTTCTTATCAAAATCTTGATAAATACCAACACTTTCTACGGATCCAGAATCAGACCTTCGTGTAGATTTCTGGGGAGAAGGGGAACATTTGAAATTTTATTAGCACTGTTACTTTAGAAATAGAGTAATAGCTTTAAATGTAACATGATGGCAGCATAAACCTTCTTAATTCTTAACTCCCAGTATGTATCTATTCTCAAGAAGTTTGGTTCACAAACTATTTAGTCACCTTCTTTACAGCTTCACATCAGCCATTTGTTTTATTTCCTTCACTGCAAGAAAATAAGTCACCAAAATTCCTGAACAGTCAATGTTCCATTGTTCGTTGCAAAATTATTAAAGGTATAATGGTTTGGAACCACAGTGGAAAGGATTTGAACTGTGGGAAAATGTCCCCTTGGTTATTTGTTCATGTGAAAGAGGAGTTGGGAATCACTGTTTTACTGGACATGCTGAAGCCAGATCTGGATGTGACATCTGTCCTTAGCACAGGGAAACAACTTTTACATATGGGAGATCCCTGAGATCAAATTTCAGTAATGAAAAGATTGAGCTCCTGTGTCATGAAAGAGCTGCCACAACAGCTCTCACTGTTTTCAAAGTAAATATCCTGTGAAATCTTAGGAATACACATCTCAGAGGAAGCACTGCTGGCTTTTGTGATATATTTTCCTGTTTTATTTCAGAGCTTGTGTCTGAATCTTTATTTGCAGAAGCTGACCACAAAAGAATCATGCTGCAGCAGGAGATGAACAATGCAAGCTATGGGGCCAGCATTAATTCCAGAGGGGTTTTCTGTGTGTATCTATATATATATTTATATAAGATGAATAAAAAATGACAGTATCTGGTATATTTCTCCTTACTCACTTAATTTTATCACTCAAGTGGAATTTTAAAGTTGTAGCATGTAAAAACAAATTTTCAGCATTATGTTGCCACTGATGAACCCATTAAACACAAAGGAACAGGATAATCTTGGCACCACAAATGAACAAAATTGGATTTCAGGAAGCTACACACCTTTTTAAAAATTGTTTAAGTGGCATACCCCCTTCCCTATTTCAGTTTCAGGCTATTGGTATCTTTGTTGGTCTCTGTAAGTGTCAAATTAAAAAAGACAAAGCTGTTTGCATTTCCTCTTTTCCAAACACAGTTCCCCATAAAAGTGATGCAGAAAAGATGATGTGAAAAGAAAACCCCAAAATGCTCTGAAAACAAATAATTACCTGAGAAATGCCAATAAAGCTTACCTGGCTAACTTGATTTAGAGCTTCTGCTAGCAATTTCTGGTTTATTCCACATAAGTTTGCCACCTTTTTCTGGCATTTATGATGCACATTCATCCCACATTCTAAAAGAAATATAAGGATTGTTATACAAGCATCAGGAAAATACTGACATTACAACAATCAGAGCTGTTTTGTGCAGTTCAGAAACCTTTTTTTAAGACCAGACTGGACATGGACCTGTCATTGCTACCAAAATTGCAGTTTTTATCCTCTAACAAAATGAAGGCTAAAAAAAGGTTTCACAAGGGAAAAACTTCCAATCATCATTACTTTATTCTCAAAATCTGTGACAATAAAGATCATATTGCCTTTTTGTGGGAGAATTATAACAGCAATATTTAGAGTAAACTCTTTGAATGCACTTTGAGACGCTACATTGAATCAAGCTCCAAATTTCAGCTATTCCCAAAGCAGTAATTTTGATAATGCTCAAGATTACACCTCTGCAGCATTTCCTGACTCCTCCAGCAGCTCACCTTGGCTGAGCCGTGTCTCTTTTGTACAAAAGCTTTTTTACCCCCTACGGAGGAGACGAATCCCACCCTACACACACAGATGGAAAGGCACAGTGTGCACCACCAGTGCAGGGAACCCTGGAAAAGCAGGGAGAGCTGGCAGCTCCCTGCTGCTCCTGCTCACCTTCACACTTGAGGCCCTGCCTGACCAGCCCCCAGAGCAGGCTGCCGCAGTGGTCACAGAAGGTGGGGCTCATGTAGTTGTAGACTCGGAAGCGGTGGGGCATGTCGATGTTGAACCTCTCCTTCTGGAACTGAGCACAGCCACAAGATTTCACCTCAGCCCTGGCTCCCTGCCCAGCAGGGAGGTGGATCTGCCCACCAGGCTGCCCCCACCCCTCACACAGCTCTCAGCTGCTTCTCTTACTTACAGCTCTGCCCACTGCGTGTTACAGAACTTTACACAGCTTTAAGCAAAGACAGAACCTTGGGTTGTACAGCCAAGCATCTCCCAAAATGGAGTTGTCAGCTTCTGTGCAAGGTTTTGTTAGTTCAGCAATGTTTAATTACATAATTACACTCTAAGTATATTGTTCCAGCTCTTACCATGGTGTCCCTGCTGTTGGCTGCAGTACCAGTACACCTCCCAATGATTTTATCAATGCATTTCTTATGAATAGCAGCATTGCATTCTTCAAGACATGCACAAGAAAAGAAAGGATTCATTCAGATAATAAATACGTGGGATGAGGTGTTTGCATTTAATGGCAGAATGTGCAAATCACACTCCTTTCACATCATACTATACACACCAGAAGTTTATTTTCTATCAAGATAATGATATTTTTTAAGCTGATTCCTCCACCCATAAACTGTATTTCTAAATAACTAAATATTTCTAAACTTTATTTCTAAATAACTAAATCAGCAATGCCCCAAGCATTTGATAACAGAAGGATAATATTATGCTTTTGAGTTTTACCCTTTGATAGCTCTTTCCTGCTTTGAGTAATGCACAGATCTATGCCAAGTCAAAGGTGATTTTTAATTCAGCTGTAAAACCCCTCCATAGTTGTAATGCACTTTAGAAAAGGTTTCACAAAAAACTGACATAAATGAGTGCAACTTTTCAATAGCATTACACACTTCTGAGAAAAATAGCTAAGTCTAAATCATGATATTGAAATCCCAGGTAGGAATCATAGTCAGATTCCTTTGGTTATTGTACAAAATTGATATTTAACATCTACTGCTACCCATAGTGATGATGCATTGTACCATGCATATTTACAGATATTTTTTCAAGAGTAACTATTAGATCTCCAGGTTCATGTGGAAAGCAGCATAAGAAGAAAGTAAAAAAAAAAATCAACTTACGCCTACATTTGTATCCCTGCTTGTTAAGTCCCCTGAAAAACAAATTATAAAAAAGGAAATCAATACATTTTCTGGAATAAAAGATGGCTGGCTTTTATTTTATTTTCACCATGTCAAACAACAATTTAATAAATTGGTCTAAATTCTGGTAATCAGAATCCTCTGTCTTAGTAAAGCAGGGTTTAGAAGATAAGGTCCTGTATTTGATGGACCAGCAAATTAGGAGGAAAACCCAGAAACAACAAGGTTTCAATCACATGGGAAATTCTCCCAACCTAACTTAGGACAAAACCCTTACTATGAAAGGGATCCAACTTCTGCCTCTCTGTGGGTCTCTAGGCTGCCATCAGTCACTTCACATCTCAGTGTGGCCATTATTTTCTCAGACCCACCCCTCTCCTTCTCCTGTGGCAGAGCTGCTGATGATCATGGCCAGATCTCACTTAATGCTGATGGAATTGCTGCCTATTATTTCAGTGGCAAAAATGTTCAAGCTTTATTTCTCAATGTGAAACACAACTATAGTTCTTAGGTATAAAAATGCTGTTAGTGAGTATGTAACTTCAATTTCCCAACACAAATTTATTTGTCATGTTTTGTCTGAGTATATCCGAAGCAAATTTTGCAGTAATTTGGCTCTTGGAGCTGGGGGAAGCTTAGATTTTCTTTCTTACCATACAAAGTCTCTGCAGACAGAGCAAAATGTAGGTTGTCCAAAGAAGGTGGCGATAAACTCATGACTTTTGATGTAGTGGATTTTGGCTTGCTTGATAGCTCCTCTCCTGTTGATAGTTACTGTCCCCTCCTCTTCCCTGATCGACTGTCTGCAGTCTGAGGGGGACACAAGAAGACACACTTTTAATACTTCCAGGTATTACAAAGGTTAATATTTGCTTCTCCCAGATGTTCACTTTGTTTTTCTCTTTCTGACTTGTATTTCTGTTCATTTCACACCTGCATTCTGCAGACTTTCAGTCCAACAGGGGTGCTACAGGTGCACACATGGCTTCCCAAGGTGTCCCTGTGTTCCTGTGCAAGCACTTCCCACTCCTGCCCACACAGAAAAAGCCTTCAGCTGATGAACTGAGAGCAAAAAGCAGGAATGGAGCACAGTTTTGATAGAGTGTGACAACCACTGTTTTTCCTTGAAAAAAAAATCTATGATTTCTGTTATGGATTTATGTTTAATATGAATAAGTATTTTATTGGAAGCAGGAGGGTCAGCAGGAGCCTTTCCATGCTGCTGCTCCATATGCCCTCCTGAACCAGGACTACAGCAGAAATTCAGATGAACTGCTGCAGGACCTCATGGGTGACCACAGGACCATCCCACTGGAAGATGACTTTCTTCCAGCCTCCAGGATCATTAAGCAGCAAGGACAAATGAGATTTTCAGTTAGACATTTCCATTTTGCTGTTTCATAACATTCATGTTTTATCTTTCAACAAGTCTCAGTCTCATTCCTTTCCCCTTCTAGCTCCCATGGAGTCAAATTATTTAGTATTATAATAATACTACCTGCTCCCCCCTACTGTAGCATCTAATACTGGATTACATAGAAATCACGTGTAGCATTAAGCCAAGAAATAAAACAACAAACAAATTCTCAGGCTCCAAGTCCATTGGCTCATACAGATCCTCATTAGAGGTTATCGTTATTTTCACTAATTTCAAGGAAGCTTCTGAGTTTCTTTTACAAAAATGTGTATTTGTGGCTCTGAGACACAAACTCAATAATGCCTAATTAGTCTTAATTAGGCATTTTTGAAGTCATAGGGGTTTGTAGCAGAGGTAACCCAATGCAGGTATATCAAGAGACTGGGTAACTGGTGATTTAACCTGAGCACACATTTCCTGTCGTCTGAAAGGAGCTGTTGAGGGACAATCCCATCCAGCAGGAAAAGATAAAGGCTTGAGCTGGCAGCGAGGAGCTGATCAACTGCTAACTCCATCAGCTCTGGCCAGCAGCTTGTGGGTACCAGCCTGGAAGAAATGTGGACATGGTTCACATGTCCAGAATGCTGTAAAGCTGAGGGCAACAGGATCTTGCTGTTTGCAGGCTGGGAATTTCCACAGCAGTGGAGTAAGGAAAAAGCCAGAAGAGCATTTTTCCCATTGCCAATATAATAGTTTTTAAAAATTTTCTCTGTTGCATTACTGTCTTTTATCATTATCAGTAGAAGCCTTGCTTTTAGCACTGACAGAAGCAGATTTGTTTCCTTTCCAAGTCACTCTCACTGCAATGCCTGAGCTTACTACAAAGTTACCCAGGAGCTCTGGTTTTCTGGCTGCTAGATGCCCTTGGTTTTTGTAATGTTTTTTAGCTGGCAGCCACCACTGCTATTCCAACAAGACTGCTGAACCTGGAATACAATCTGTCGTGTGACACCATTCTGAGTGTCCTAAACTAATTTATCTGTCACAGCCAGCAGCAGCCACACTGCAGCAGCATGTGCTGTCTTAGAAAAGAAATGGCATCATCAGCTCAGATATTAAGGAATGATTAGGCATATTAGTGAAAAGAAAGTTCAAAAAAGGTCTCCATGTTTTGCCACTAGGTATTAATGTGCTTTTCTGAGAAACTGGCCACCTGGTTCAGAAAAAACCCCATCCTGACATCCCCTGAAAGGACCTTCCAGTGTGCACTGTGACAGTCCCTGAGTCAGCCCTGCCCCTCCAGAAACAGGATTCCTTTTCCTTGTTCAAACAGGCTGCTGAATTCACCCAGCACAAACGCATCAGCTGCTGCACTTCAGCTTCTGGCAGTCTGCAAACTGTGCTATCTCTGTTTACTCCTGCTGAGCAAACACACAGACCTCACCCACTGCTGCCCAAATGCTTCAGGGAAACCACACTTTGTGGTGCAAGGAAAACAAGGTGCTTGAGAGGCAGCAATAGTTCATATTGTTTGCTGCAGGAAAGGAAGTCTTCTAGATGTAATCAGTAACAGCAACAGAGCAGAGAAAGGTCTTTTGCTTTATGGCAGTATTCTGAGGAGATCACCTGTGATGCAGCAAATTACCAGACAAAAGCCTTTCTAAAGTCCATAACACAAGGAAACCAAGTGTTTAATGAGGAACAAACACCCATGCTGAAATACCTAGAGCAGTTTAGTATTGCTGATACTGCATGCAAGAGTCTCTGACAAAACTTGATCCATTTATGGGAAACACTGGTGTTTCCTCCTTGTCTGAAGCCCTGATATCAAACTTATATATAAAGAGAAATACATGAGACTAACACTTACTTCTTTGAGAGGGTAATTATATAAACTAATCACTTGGGGTTTTTTTTCCTCTTTTTTTTCTATTTTGCACATTTTCCTTAAGTATACTTTAATGGGGAAGAATCCTTGAGCACAGCAAAACCTCAAAATCTGCATGTGAGGACACACAGACTTTACAACCAGCTGCCTTGTTAGATGCCTTTGCCAAAACCAACCAATATAACAAAGAATAGCTGGAAACATTTTTGTCTGGTTCAGAAGCAGCTGAGAGGTTTGGGTGCAGCTGGGAGTCAAGTTCATCTGGAGCTGAGGTGGCTCTGAAATTATGGCATAATTTCAATTTACTATGGGCACGTTTAACAAGTTACCTTTAATGTGTAAACTGCCTTTAATGTGTATTGCTCCAGAAAAGTTTTAAGCAGCTCGGCCAACCATGGAGTTAACTGGAGAATAAAGGCTTAATTTCAGAGCTGCAGAGACAATCAACAATTGCAGGGAAGTAACTTTCACAACAACTGTATGGGTGCAGGGTGGAGATGAGGGGGATGGAGAAACACAAAGGGAAAAACTTTGCTTCCCCCTCCAAGCAAGCCAGGATTTCCATAAATGAAATGCTTGTCATGAACCAGCACATGGCCAGAAAGAGCAGGTACAGAACAGCTGAATCAGCAACTAGGGTCCAGGTGACCTCTGCAGCCTGGACTTGACAGTCATCTTTTTGGACCCAGCACACACCATTAAACGTAATCTATTTCCTCTGTTGAGAGCTGTGGTTAATATTTATCACTGACATGTTGATGTATTTCAAGGTCCCTTCTCAAAACTGGCAGCTGATCTGCCACAAACCCCCAGAAGTGCTCTGTGCTGTACACTGATGAAGAAGCCCTGAAGCAGGGCTGTGAACTGACAGTGCAGCTCCCCAGACTGCTGCCAACACCCCTCTGTATTCCCTGTTCAGCTGCAGGGCCCGTCCTGTTGAACACTTCACAGTCCCCACAGCCACTAACACAACACCCAACCCACTGCCTGGAAAACATTTACTAAAATAACATTGCTGGGGCTCTGCTGAGCTGTAATAAACCTCAAGGTGAGATGTCACATGTCTCAATTGAACCTCAAAAGTCCAAAGACAAAAGAAAACAACCTCAGGATAACCCTACTAGTTTTTTAAAAAGAAAGAATTGAAAAAATATTTACTATCTTCAGAGTTCATTTTTCATTTTTAACCCGCTCATTTCATGGTGCTGTTCAGGAAGAGGAAAGATAACAGTGCTACTGCCAGAGTCTGGGAACCAGGACTTCACTTCAAACAGGGACAGGAAAGGAATTTTCTGAGCTGGTTGCTCAGGCTGAGATTTGCCTGGAACTTTATAATAAATTACAAACCCCACTAACATTTCTGTTCAGTGTCTGTCTCCTTCTGCTGTTCTGCAGCCTTGCATTTGGCTTTGTTTGAAAGTTAAGTGCACCTTCGGGTCAAGACAAGTATTAACCTCTCAGAGCAATCATTAAACAGGAAAGCTCATTCCTGACAAAGGAGACTTTCCCAGCATGGACTGTCTCAGAGACAAACTGCTCTTTAACCTGGTCCTGGAGGAGATTGCTTTAAAAATCATCTGTTAAAAAAAAAAACCCAACCCAACCAAACCCAAAAATCCCAAGAAACCATTTACAGAAGTAGAAGCTTCCCAAAAGCCTACAGTTTTGTGACATGAACTTGCTATGTTAAATCATTCTGGTCTTTGTGCTACCCCTCTAAAGAGGATCACAGGTTTAGGTTGGAGCATTTAGTTCCAATGTCTGCCACAGGCAGGGATAACCTGCACTAGACCAGGCTGCTCAGAGCCCCATCCAGCCTGGCCTTGAGCAAATCCAGGATGAAGTCCTGCCGTGGCCCCTGAGCCAGCCCCTGCTGCTGCTCTGACAGAGGGGCTGCTCTGCAGCTACTCCAGAGGGTATGTATGGAACCCTTCCCAGGCATTACTGACACCAATGGCCTGGTAGAAAAGTGTAAAACAAAGCACCAGCTTTAACAAGCCCTGCTTTTCCATCCAGGATTAAAAATCCCCCAAAGCAAACACACTCCAGCCTCTGTAGTGCTCCCACCCACCCAGAGCTGCAGCATGAACACGGTCCGTGCTCAGCATACAGAGCTCTTGCTTTACAGCTCGGAGTTTTGGTAAATGCTGCTGCAGAGACCTCTGGTACCTCATTTGTGGTGATAAAACCAGGAATAAACTGGAAAATAGGTCTTCTCTCTTTTTCAAATTACACAGTAAAACCAGCCTTTAAAGGTACAGCATCTTAATCAAACTTCTACTGAAGGTACAAACTATACCAGATTTTCTGTGCTCCACACAACATGTTAGCTACCTCAGGAGCCACAGACACACCAAGCTGGTATCTATGAAATCACTACATCTGCAACTGTCTGATTCTCTTAGAGAAAAATCAGAAGATAAAGCCTGCAGATGTTTTTCTTAAATTCATGCAGTTGCACTTCTGGTGCAGATTAAAGCAGATGTGAGCTGCTACTGAATAACCTCCACATTAGCCCAGCTTCTAGAAACAGCATTTTTCTCAGTTAAATGATTAAATCATACCAACATCCCCATGTACAATTATAAGGTTCAGTTCTGGCTCTTCAGTCCTCATCACTCTTATTTATTAAAAACATGACCATCCTTCCACAACACATCTCATCCATAGAGATACTTTCTTCAAATCTTACTTTAAACCCATACAATATACAGACTGAAATGGCAGATCTGTTATTTATCCTATTCTTTTTCAGAGATAACTCAGAAAAATGCTGAAGTCTCATGCTTCCCCAACACTCAACACACAGAGAACAACATATTCAAAATATATGCAGCTCTCTGGTTCATGTCCTTCTCCTAGAAGTCAGACACTTGAGATATCAAAAGTTTGCATGCAAATTACTCACTTTCTGGTACTTCTAATGGCATTTTAAGGAAAAAATTCACTGCCCCTTTCTTCAGGAAGCTGAAGCCAGCAAAACAGCAATTCAGAATTCAAACCCAAGACACAAGCACGCTCCCAAAGCTGCTAACACTGCACGGGACACTCAGGAGAGTGAGGTTCTGCGTTTTCTTATTCGAGGAGGTCATTAACCACATTTGAATAAACAAAGATCAAGCAAAGCATTAAAAGTATTTCAACTCCCACCTATTAAAACTAAAGCTCCTTTACAGAATTATAACCTATTTCAATACTACAAGGAGAGAAGGAGGGGTAGAAGGGAAACCATTTCAAAATTAAAAGTGAAGTTAACGCACTGTTCTCACGTTTCACACACCAGGAGAAAAGCTTTTGAATTTCCAGCACAAGCTCATATTCAAATCACAGGACAGAAGACAAAAAAGTTCTTTGACAGCTCTAAGTCAGAGCTCTGCAGTCCCCATTTTATAGGGTCTAGGAAGAAAAAAATCTTTAAGATTGGTAAAACTTTTCATATGCAGCCCTAAATTAACTGGTCAGGCCTCACTCTGGAAAAAGAATATTCAAATGAAAAGTCTCAGTGTAGTCTGCCATGGGAGAACCATTAATACCAGCTTATTTTGGATTTTTTTACCTCTAAGAAAATACCTATTAATGGAGCAATAACATTCTTATTTCTCTGCTCTGCACCACTGCAGTAGAGGAAAGCAGTTTTCTCTAAAGGTAGCAGAATGTTTGCTACTTAGAAGAAAGGTTTGAAAAACAGCAGCTTCAGTTTGCAAAACAAGCCAAAGAAAGAATTAGTCACTTTTGTGAAGTGCTTGGAGGTTTTCAAACAAAAGGTAGCACCTATAACTCAAAGACACAAATGGCAGCAATAGCTTTGAATAAACCAGGGAACAACTGAAATACCAGTTTCAGAACAAGCCTTTTTTAGTATTTTAGAAACACAGCTACCACAGAGTTCTGTGTGCAAAGGCAAGTCAGAGGGAGAACAAAATGACAAGTGCATAGGGAGGAATGTGAACTGTCTCTGAGCTTCAGCTATTAACTGGGGGTTTCAGCAGTGTGGGGAGTGGAGGTTTACACAAACATCCTTGCAATGCACCAGCAACCCTCTCACACTAGTGAGTGCTAATTTAACTGGAAAGAACATTTGCAGCACTGCAATGATGAACCAAAAATCAGTGTTTGTCTATTTAGCAGCATTACACACTGACATAAGGGAGGTTTACAACCTTGAGGAGGAGTAGTTTGTTAAAATGTATTGATATTTGCAGTGTTCACATTAAAATATCAGATTGAGTGACTTTCCTTCACAAAATGTAGATGTATAAGTCTTGAAAAGCAATTTCCACCACCTCTGTGCTTCAGTTACCAAAAATGTATCGGTGACTAATTTCATATAAAGCAGAAGGCAAATAGGAAGTCATTGCAAAGTAGAAGGTCAAAAAAGTGCATTAAGATGTGAATATTAACTTGCCAATTAGAATATAAATGCATGACTTAATAATCTGTTTGGTATTTAGGCTTCATCCACCACCATCTGCAATCCCTAATAAAGGCAATGAAAAGAACTGCAAGAACATTATATCTATTTTTAAGTTATTTTGATTACTGAATAAAATTTATTTAGTGCTTTCAGCACACAAGTGTATTACCTTCCTACTAACAGCTAATAATAAATTATGGAAGGTTTTCACTTATGCCATCTCTACTTTTCCACATGTCTGTGTGGAGAGGAGGAAATATGCTTCAGTCTAATTAAATAAACAACTGAAAGTACAGAAACTGGGTTTGTACAGGTTTGCTTGAGAAACTTCTGGGTGTCCAGGAGAAATAGATTTCTCTATATCTCATTAAATATGTATGATCATAGACCACTGCCCCATGAAACAACCTTGCACAGGAAACTATGACAAAGACCAAGATAAGTATTTTCTAATATAATGGCTCACACCAGTTTAAATGCAAACCTGAGAAAAGTTCTCACTTACAGACTCTTTAAAATCCCAGTATTTTTTTAAACTTTTGTTTTAAAGTGTTGACTTTTCATAGACACCAAAGCAACAAGCATATAGGCTGGGTTTTTTGCCATCACAAAGATAAAACATCACCTCTGAAATGTAACCCATGCACATCACATTCTGTCTTCTGCACAGAATGCACACACGGTACAAAAATGTATGGTAGCTTCTCAATGAACTTGTTCTAGAGAGCAGAACTTCTATAAATGTCTGTGGGGCAAAAAACCTACCCATGCTTCAAAACCTCCTGCTTAGTCTTTTCTCTTATTTATTAACACATACTATTAAACCTTATAAGACTGGTAGGCTAATCTGGCAGACCAGTTATATTATAATTACAATATTATTCCCAAGATATAATGGTTTCATGACTTCTAGTATGGGAAGGTCTTAACTACAAGCTAAGCAAGTTGTGAGGTTTACAGCACTTCCTTTAGGAAAGGATTCCCCAGATACACAAATCCATGCCAAAATTCTTGGTTTTATTATTGTATTATTATTGAAGCTTCCCTCCTAGTTCATTTCCAAAGAGCCTGTGTAGGTTTCTGAAACAGGCTGTTCACTTTCTAAACTGGTATGTCAGATCATTGACTGGATTTGCATTTTAACACTAAACCATTCACTCATTCCTACAATCAGTTTCTGTAATTAGTGAATAGGATGTCTGAATCCCAGGAAACTCAGACCCACTTCTCCAATGCACAAAAAAGTTTCCCACATAAGCTAGAGCAAGAGATTCAACTTCTTTGCACCTAAAAAGGAACAGATAATATATTTTCTAGCACATCAAAACATGGGAACAGACATATTAAATATCCAAAAGTGCCTAAATGCAACAGCATTTAAAAATTAATAAATCCTGCCACGAGTGCACATAACGAAACAAAAAAACCCCAAACACCTAGAAAGCAAATTAATAAAATTAATTAATAAGATTCTACTCACTACACCAGGTGATATTTGTTTTGGTAAGCTACATCTTGTGTTCTGCAAAAAATCTCTTTTCATATAACTGACTGAAAATAAACTATTGACAATACCTGCATCTTCCAAAAAATACTGCACAGCCATCAGCACCTTCCCCTGAGGCTGAAGGTCAAGCTGTGGAAAGAAAGATAGCAACAGTGAAGTGTGTGGTTGACTGCATCTCTCAGGAATTTAAACAGCTTTTTCTAGGGTATCAAAGTAGACTATTCAATAACTATTTGATTACAATCCTCTTCCATATCTCACTATTGCAGCTGAGTCAGGGGCTTTTATTCTCTTGCTTTTCCTCATGTGCTGCATTGCTTTGATGTGTCCCCAGGATTTCAGCAGGGCCAGAGTTCACATTGTTTGTCCACGTCCCTTTCCCGTTTCTGCAAAGAGGTTTGTTGGCTTCTGTTTTTACTGTCAGTAAACTCAATCTGCACAGGAACCCAGTTTTAAAATAAGTCTATACAATCCTTTATATGTTTATTGAGAGTACAAACCATAGTGATATAAAATGCTGTTGCTGGCAATGAAAAAAAGTGGTATAATCAAAATTTATTTTTCTTTCCTCCTCAAAACCATTACACATGGTTTCTGTGGCAAATTCTACAGACCAGCAAAAAAAAAAAGTGCCTTTTAAGCCAACAGCTGAGGTCAGTTCCTGTGCTCAGAATGTAGCCACTAATTCTTAAACTGCTGCCTTCATAAAAGATAAGAAACCCTTAACCACGTAAGAGTGACTCAATCTTCACTTCAGCTCAGAGCAAAGTACCCCTGGGTTACACTAAATACAAATTGGGATGAAAAATCCAATCCCCAGACAAAACCAAACCACAGTTACATTAGATACATCCATGAACATATCCCCACAAATCCCATCATCCTACTGGGATAATGAGTGAGTTCACCTCTAAGGCAGTGTCTGACACTCAGAACATTTGCCCAGCAAAGTTTACAGAAGGCCAAGACCTCAGTTACAGCTACTAATGCCAGGCTGTCTCTCCACACACAAAAATAACCTTACAGGCTATGCTAAGTGGTCTCTTTGCTGGCCAGGATGCTCTGTCCAAGTCATGACAGGTTGTACAGAGAAAGTTTAACAATGATGATGGCAATGTGGTACCTGTTCCGTGGATAATAGGCAGACGATTTGAGACCACTGGACTGGCTAAAACTGATCACTATTAGCTTTTACTCTTCTGAATAATTGCTCTTGTCTTAGAAATCAAGGTGTGAAAAAAAGCCTCAAGTGTAACAGGTGAATACAAACTAGAGAGATTCTACTGCCCTAGGAAATCTGTAAGCCTAAAAGGCACAAGGCATTCGTTCAGCTTGAAAGAAACAAAACTAGGTCAGCAATTCTGAGAAATTAATCTTTTTCCTTACCCAGAACTCTGCTTTGCCATTGCCTTTCTTGCACCGTTCTGCCAGCACTGACACACCCACAGTCACTTCAGACAGGGGCTCTTCTGCTGCTTTCATCAGCACAATCTGGATCACCCGGCCCTCGTAAATGTGGGCGTCAAAAGTCGATTTCCATTCAGGATACATGGTGGGTTTCTTCTGAACCAGAGTTTTTCCCCTCTCTGAAAGCCACAAAAAAAAAAAAAAAAAA